>CM053585.1:165298852-165330369 GCA_028646515.1 Pseudochirops corinnae
TATATATATTTCCCCCCCCCCCCCAATCTCTCTCATTTGATTTTTTTTATGGAGGGGGGAAGGCAAGGCAATTGGGATTAAGTGACTTGCCCAAGGCAAGTGGCAAGTGTCTGAGGCCAGATTTGAACTCAGGTCCTCCTGACTCTAGGGCCAATGCTCTATTCATTATGTCACCTAGCTGCCTCCTAGTTTGATTTTTAAAGTCTTTTAAAGTTCTTCTATGAATTCTTTTTGGGCAGGTGACCATTTGTCATTGCACTTTGGGGTAGAAGATGGTTTCTTCAGTATCCTCCTCTGAAAATGAACCTTGCTCTTTTCTATTCCCACAGTAACTCTTTATGGTTAAATTCTTTCTCCTTTGCCTGTGTACTTTTTAAAATTTGTAGTAGCTTAGTTTTTATAATTGCTTATAGTATTGGGGTATGGGGAATGGTGCCTATGATCTCAGATCCTCCTTCAGTTCTCTCATCTAGCTTGGAACTCAAACCAAGATTTCCACTGTCCTGAAGTACCCACAGCCAGTGGTATCCCTGCCTCACTGCTTCTGCACTTACAGGGTGTGTTCTGGTTCCTTCTTGTCGCACCTCTGAAGCACAGCTGGGTCTGCTGTTCCTTGTCAGCAGAGGTTCTCTCAATCTTCTCCAGCTCAGATGCCCAACTCCCCTCACTACGGGGGTAAAAGTTCCTGTTGTTGGGGCTGAGGCAGCCTCCTGACCCAGCTAACCCCAGGGCTTGCTGCTGGTTGTTTAAGAGCTCCCTTGCCTGGAGGTGGGAAGAAAACGTCATCCTTCAATTTTTCTTCAGATCTCCTCTGATTTTCCTAGATTTAGACCATTGTTCTGCCTCTATTCTTATTTATTTTCACTGCTCTAAGTTTTCCCTGAGGGCTATTTTATCTTTTTTATGAAGGAAAATCTTGAGAGCTTGATATTTTCTGACCTACCATCTTCCCAGAATACTCTTCCAGAAGTGATGGGGACTTGGCACTGGCTTCTGAAGTCCATTCAAGCTATAATTCTTTTTGTCTCTCTACATTTTGAAAAATAGTATTTAGCACTTCTGTTCTAAACTTGGGGATAGTGGAGAGATGCTATATTTGGAATCAGAGGATCCTAGTTCACAGCCTAACTCTGGCATCTTGGACAAGTCAGTTTATCTGCAGCTAAACTCCTATCTTCTACATGAAGCCTTCCCTGCTCCCCCTTAATGCTAGTGCCTTCATGTTCTTATTTCCAGTTATTCTGTATACATCTTATTTGTACATGGTTGTTTGAATGTTGTCTCCCCCCACTGGAGAGTGTGATCCTTGAGAGCACTTGCCTTTTGTCTTTCTTTGTATCTGCTGTGCTTAGCACAGAGACTAGAATATGTAGCAGATGCTTAATAAATGACTGAACTCTCTGGGCCTCGGTTTTGTTTTTAACTTGTGGTTTCTATGAGGAAAGTTGCAAGGAAAGGAGCAGGAGAGGAGACAAGGACTTGAGTTGGTTAAGAAGGGGAAAGAAATTGCAAAGGAGATTTCACAGGATTTGGACTGATGAAGAAAGCCAGAAATTGAATTGGGGAGGAAATATTTGAGAGAAACTGAGGAAAAGCTGAAAAAGAATAATGCCCCAGTCTGACTTACTCCTTTTTTTCATGCTTAGCCTATAGTGGTCCCACCCTTTTGTCCCTCTGACTTTTTTAGACTGGCTTTGATAGAAACAAGAGTGTTTAAGCACACATATTCACATAGATATTTATTTCTTCAAAGTCTTAAGAGTTACTGGGTGAGGCTACTGGAAAAATGGTTCCCTTGAATTCTAAGGTCCCACATTGTTGGATTTAACATTAACCCTTATTTACAGCTCCATTGCAGGACATGCTTTGAAGTAAAACTGGAATGTACATCTAAGGGAAGACTAGTTATTTCTTCTAATTAATCCCCAGGAAATGAATGTTATTGTCATCATTCTACAGGGGAAAGGAGAGGGTTGAGGAACATCTGTTTAGCTCTATCCATCTAATGAAAGGATGGGTATGGGTGGGATTGGGATGCAGTGTGAATGGGAAAATATCTACATGTTATAGAAACTTGCTTCTAGCTTTTTCTTGTAGGGCTTACAGGTCCCTGATACCTGTGTATAGCATCATAGGATCATAGATTTAGAAATGGAAGAGACCCCAGTGGCCATCTAGTCCGACCCTTTTATTTCTTGGATGAGGAAGCTGAGGTCCTGAGAAGGGAGGAGATTTGTCCAAGGCCATAGAGGTGGTAGGAGACAGAGGAAGGATTTCATGCTGTCATCAGAGGGGCTTCCTGATAGGGCAGGTTAATGACATGCCTTGGCATGCTTCCTTTGATAACTTGGGGTAGAAAAGGCAAAAGGAACCTCTAGCTCTCTGTGCTCTAGGAAGGCAAGGAGAGAACATTCTCCTGGGCTAGAATGGGGGACAGAACCTCATGAACTTGGACCTAATCAGGTGATATCTCTAAAAAGGATGGGTTGGATCAGCCTCAGAGAACCAGTTATATTGGAATTGGAATCTGGGGACCTGGATTTCAAGTTCTGGTTTGGCTGCTTTCTATCTGTATGGCTTTGGTATTATCCCTTTCCTTTTCTGGGCAAATGAGGCATGGGGGCAGGGTAGGCTAGATGATTCCAGCTCTGAATATATCTAATCCATCTTGTACATGAAAGCCCTTTAAATTGTGAAAACAGTTCTTTGTGTCCAGGCCAACTGCCAGAGAAAATAAGGGAAGGGGGAATCTTTTCAGAAGGCTTCTCATTTGGCCTTAAGAACCTGATATTAGGAATTTAGGTGCTGCCTTCAGTTTATGTTCTAGATGAGGTTAAGTCTACTTTTTTTCTTCAGAAATTTAACATCCAGGAATGAGTATATACTCCAAGAAAGTCCAAGTCAGAAACAAATGGCCAGTAAATACCAAGATATTCATATCGAGATTCTTTGTGGTAGCTAAGAACTGGAAACAAAGTTAGAAAAGAATTAGGAAATGGGTGAAAAAAAATCCATAGCATATGAATGTAATGAAATATTATTAAGCAGTAAGAAACAGGGAACATCAGGAGTCTAGAGAAACATGGAAAGATTTGTATGAACTGATACAGAACCAAATCAATGGAACCAAGATAATAAATACAACGACACTAACAACATCACCGAGAGGAAGCTGATCACTAAGGAATGGAAAAGCCAATGAAGGTCCTAGAGAAGAGATCATGAAACTTATCTCCTTCTTCATAATGGAGTTGGGTGATATCTAGGACAGAATATTTTATACACTGTCAAATGAGGTTTCTGTGTCAGGTGTTTTTGGTAAAATTCTTTTTTCTTTGACACAAGGAAGGGATCAGTTTGGGGGGGAGCAGGA
Organism: Pseudochirops corinnae; assembly: GCA_028646515.1. Taxonomy (NCBI): domain Eukaryota; kingdom Metazoa; phylum Chordata; class Mammalia; order Diprotodontia; family Pseudocheiridae; genus Pseudochirops; species Pseudochirops corinnae. The sequence goes on from CM053585.1 coordinate 165,302,226, forward strand.
AGTAACTTCTATAAAGACTAACTGCATATGTAAAATATATTTTAAAAAATCAGCATCTTGGGTAATGGGAAATCTCTTTAGTTCTCAACTATGGGGTTATTTATACTCTTCCGCTCAACCCATAGCTTCTTATGAGTCCTGAACAGCAACCCTGAACTCCCTTAGAAAGCTGTGAGTCTTCAGCCTGCTAGGCTACACTGTGGCAGGTTACTTTGCAGTGTGGAGCAAATTTATAACCTGGAAGGAAGGAAGGCATGCAAATTCTGGGAGGGCCAGCCACTGTTTTGTGGGCATCCTTTTGAGTCCTTTTCCTGCTACCAGAAAACAGTTAATACATTTTGCTAATGTCTAGCAGAAGGCTCTCCTGGGATCTTTGGGAAGAGTAATCTTCACATTTAGAAGTATTTTCTCATTATGGATAATGGGATGATGAGGTGAAAAATGATCTTGGCTACTTATGATTCTAAAAAGCCCTCAGACTGAGTAATCTGTGGTGAATTAGACATAATGGCAGCCAAGAAATAACTCACTAAGTACAAGGTCCACTTAGTTATTTAATCACTTTTACTGGCCCACATCTCTTCCGTGAAAAATGTTAAAACGTCAGTAATCACAGGGCATAAAGCATAGTCACTGGGTGACAGGTGGAAGAACTATGAGGAGGGAGAAGGAGCTGCAACCAGAAGGGCTTAAAGCTTGATTGTGAGCACATGGGAAGGACTAGAATCCATAACTTGTTCCATTACCCAGTAGAAGTTGTGGCCAGGGCTTGAGTCGGTGGAACTATTATTGACTTCTCTTGTATCAGAATGTATTGTACAGTGATCCTTGTGGTCTGACATATGTCAGAATGTCTCCTTTTGGATACATGCCATGCCAAGAAGAATTAGTGCATAACTCAAAGCAGGAATCATAACACACAAAAGGAAAGTGCTGCTGTGGGAGAGAACAAGATCCCCACCCCCAGATATCTTCAAGAAGAAGCTGGATGGCTAGTTGTTGGAAATGCCATGGAGGGAATTCCTGTTCAGGGACAGGTTGGATGAGATAATCTTAGGTGTCTCTTCAAGTTCTGAGATTCTATGATTCTGTTTATAGAGGTTCAGAGAAACCCCAAATTAAACAGTAAGTATCATATATCAAATAATGGGCCATATTATTTCTGAGAGTAAAAATGTACCCAATTGTGAATTTCAAATAGCATCAGCAGGAAGTTTGACAGCTTATCTGCGACTCTGACATGTTCCCACTGAGGAAACTGAACCTGGAATCTAAGCTTCTCTTTGTATGTAGTGGATGGGTGGCTTTAGGATGCCAAATAGGATTTAACCTATGATAGAGAGACAAAACCAGGAAATAGGTCACTCTATAACTGGAGCTGAAAAGAATTTGTAAGTAGTGGGAGGGGTTGGTTGTCAGGGGCTTGGATAGGTAAGAGAGTGGGTTAATAATCCAGTTTGCATCATAATTTTGTAATTCAGCAATATCTTCCACATAAGATGCTAGATGGTAGCAACAACTCTAGAAGAGAACTAAAAGCATTATGATATCATGAGTGGAAGTCTAAAGTCCTTGATTCAAATCCTTCCCCTGCCACTTACTTCCTGTGTGACCCTGGGCAAGTCAGTAAGCCTATCTTGGCCTCCCTAAAATGAAGGAGTTAGACTAGATGGCCTCTAAATACAGCACTTCCAGCTCTTAATCTCTGATATTAATGTTTCACATTTAATGCTTTGCATATGATTTTTTCTTTTGATTGCCATAACGGCCCTAGGGAGCAGATTGTGCAAATGTTAATGGAGTCTCAGAGACGTTAAGTGACTAACTTGGATGTAGGAGGTAAAGACTGGACTCAGACCTAGGTCTTTTGAGTTCAAATTCAGTTCCTTCCATTATTCCACAGTGCTTTCAATTAATGTAAGATGATGCTGGGATGGCAGAGAATTCTCTTGACTTGAAGAGAACCATGAAAGAAGAGAACTAAGGAATAAGGATTTCTCAATGTGTTTCTAGTACTATTACTAGAAAAATCATGTGCCTTGACCTCAAGTACTCCAGTCATTAGAGGGGTCTTTCAGCTCTCCAGTGGACTGAAGCTACCTCTCTGGGCTCCACCACAGCCTATATTGGTGTAACACACAGTGTATCCATAAAACTGATTACCATTATGTATTAGGACTAATAATAATAGTCCACTAATAAGATTTACCCACATGAGTGTTTGTAATCCAACTTTATTGATTATTCAGTACTATAAACATCAAACCTTCTAGGAAAAAGCACCAACATGATTCCTAGAGGATCCTACTAAATGTGTCTTTTTACTAGTACTCATGACAAGGTTTCTTCCCTGTCTAGCCAGAATCCATGTGTCTCTCTCTGAGGTGGCATTCTGGTGAATCTCCATCAATTAGTGCTGCTCTTAAATGAACACAAGATGCTCACATTTCTAAGTTCAGGAAATAGAGAAGTCTGTCCTGACCCAGGAGTAAGCTGATGCCTGGGATCTCTGCTGGGCTTTTATGGTTCTGGCAAAGGGTGTTTACAAGTTACATTTATGTTCTGACTGCCTGAGCTTATGATGAAAGGAAACTATCAACTCAAAGTTAATAATATTAGCAACTGTTTATCAGCTGTTGACCAGATTTGGAACACACACACACACACACACACACACACACACATACACATTCATACCCCATTAGTAGTTATTACCAAATCTGGGGGACATACACATTATTAATAGTTTATCAAATTTTGGAGTCACATGTATCATTAGTAGTTGTTTACCAAACTTGGGTGCTACATGCACTTCATTCCCAAACTATACTATTGAAGTGCTTATTTTACTACAGAAACATAGCTTCTATAACAACTATATAGTCACAAAATGGAGGTTTATCTTAAGTTAACATACTTATTCCCTCTGTTGTTGTTGGTCCTTCATTTTGAAGAGGACCAACAACACCTGGACTTAAGTGAGGCAGAGTTGCACAAATTCATCAGCCTTACTCTCTCTTCCACAGTCACTTAATTTCAGTGACAAGACAAAAATCTAGATAACTTTAGTGTTTTCAATGTCTGACCAAGCTCTAAATGCTCCACAATGCCTGCTTCAGTCACCCCTGGAACAAATTGTTCTCATCTGCCCATTCTATCAGGGAAATCTTCACATACTTGAGGTGGACATCCCCCTAATTCACCTACAGGTTTGACACCTGTCATTTACCCTCAACTTGGTTTAGCCCATCTGCTGAGATAGTTTTCCCAGGGTATGGCTGCTGTGCATGCTACATCTTCTTGGAGCCATGGATGAGAGTTGAGCGACAGGTGGACACCAAAGGTGGATGAGCGGCCTGAATAGGACTCAACAAACCCTCACACCAGAATTCTCTCTGGATGCCATATATACCCCACTTAATCCCACTACAACTAGGTGAACTATCCTCAAAGATCATTCAACTGAACAAGTAGCCTGATGCTCTGATTCTGTTATCCAGGATACTCTCTTTCTGATAGCAAGGTACCTGGAAAGCAGGCATAACTCAATGGAAGGGGATTTCATTGATTGACTGATTCTGTTTCAATTGACCTAGAACACAGTTGGTCCTCATGCATGGGGCCTGGCCAGAGCCTGCTCTTGTCTTGATGAGTTGATCAAGTTGAGATTCTGAACCTACTTAACTGAATAAAAGACCTGTATGATGATACATGAAGATACAACCCTTATCTAAGCAGCAGGCTAGCATCCTAAACCATTTAGTACCTTACCCAGGAAAGAAAACTGGAAGTAGAATCAGGGGGCATAAGTTGAAATCCTGACTCTAACACTTATTGGCTTTGTAATACTGGGGAAGTCATAACCTCTCTGAGGTACAGGGTTTTTCAGGAAGTAGTCACATTCTTGGACTTTGTAAGGTTAAGGTAAATACAAAAGCTTATTGGTTGGTTGATTGGTTTTTGTCCTTCATTCTTGAAGAGGACCAGAATGACATCACTATGCTAGAGTCAAGTTTCATTGTGTTTGATGTGACCAATATGAGCTCAGAATGTTCTACCACAGGTCAGGCACATGTAAACATTTGGGGTGAATTCTCTAAATTTGTGCATCTCACATTTCTTTTGAGCTAATTCAATTCTGCTTTGCTCATAGAGCATAGCCCCTTCTCTGACGTGGGCATGCCATACTGAGCGGTCCTGTGCCAGTGTCTCCCACATCACACAATCAATTCCAAAGTTCTTAAGAGAGACTTTGAGAGTGTCCTTTTATTGCTTCTTCTAATCACCATGTGAGCACTTGCCCTGTATGAGTTCTCCATAAAATAGTCTTTTAGGTAAGCATACATTTTGCATTCGAACAACATGACCAGCCCATCAGAATTGAGCTCTCTCAAGGAGAGCTGATACAAAAGCAATTTCAGATAAGAACCCATCCTTGATTAAGGGAGAACTTATTACAATAGAAATGCAACACTCCTGACAGAAAGGCCTGGAAACACTTTGGGGACTTCCCTTTCCTCTGATACTTTTTCCCCATTTAGATACTCTGAGAACTTCTTTTTCTCAGTTCCTTCTCTTTCCCTGTATAGCCACTGATTCCCCTTGCAAGCACATAGCTTCACAATACTCAAGACGTCAGCACTTTTTACTATATTTATAAATTACTAGAAACAGAACTTGAATTGGAGTACTGCTCTGGTAGAGCTCTAGTGAAGAATAATTGAGGCTTGCCCTTCCATGTTGCTACTTCTCTCCTTAGTCCTTCGCATAGCATTGCTCCTTTCTTACAATTTTCATCTCCTGCTGTCTTCAGCAGGTATCATTGGTAGAGAACCCCTCTACAATTCTCCTTTCTGAAGCTCTCCTCAGTTTCTTGGAGGTGGTCATTTCTATGTCAATCCCATTTCCTGACCTACATAGCCTACCTTCTACAAACTCTCCTTTCTGGAGTTTCCTCAGCCTGAGCAGATGGTTGTTGCATCATGGGTTTCATTCACTCTTTTAATTTTCTGTTGCTTCAGCTGGTGGTGATAGAAGTATCACTGACCTATTCACTTTCTCCATTATGTTGTCATCCTTCTTAGTCTCCCCCAGATGGTGCTTATTTCCTGTCTTAAGGTATTGATGCTTTTAAAAACTAACTTGAATTTTAAGGATGGATCAATGTGTTTATATCTCAAAATAACATCTCTATTATTCCATAAGCCCTTTCATAGTCACTAACCCCCACAGCACTATGCCACACGAGAAGCTTCTCAGGGCTTTAGGCAGGGGTGTGCTGGAGCGAGCTCAAACCTATTCAGGAGAAGCAAGATTTTTAAATTTTCAGCATGAGCATTTATACCTTAGAAATCAGCTCACACTGCAAGCTAGGGCTTTATTTAGTGTTCTGTTGATTTCCAGACTTAAGAAAGTAATAGAAAAAATGTTAATAATGTCTATTAAACTGAAAAATATGTAGTGTGCACATTTTTCCTCCATTGAGATCTGGTTGTTAAACATTTACCAACATATCCCTGGTTAGGTTCTTTTCTTACATCAGACAGGCAGGTCTCAGTCTTCAACTAGATGAAGGAACTCTCCAACATTAGCATTTGCCTCCTCTCTTCCTCAGCATCTAGGCAGGGTTTCTCCTGTCTGTATCATCCATCTTCCTCTGGGGCATCTAGGTCAGGTTATTTAAATTACCCAGTTCTACTTTCCCAGAAACACCTAGAAAAGGGAGGGGTCCTATACCAGCTCCTCCTGGTGTGTGTCTATGTGTGTGTGTGTCTATGTGTCTGAAAAAGAGAGAGAGAGAGAGAGACAGAGAGACAGAGAAAATTGCTGTCTTCCTTATAGTACCACAGAAACGTATGTCCACCATATTTTTAGACCAGAATAACAGTTTGGGTGGTGTTCCAGCATGCTCTGGAAAACATCTGAAATATCCATCATATGAATGAACAGTGCTGTAGCAATAAATCCCAGAAAGGGCATTTTCTGGAACATTCTTCTTGTATATGCAATTTAGTTGAGTTCATTTCAGTTTTCTTATGTTTTTAGGAAATAACAGGAGTAGAACAAAAACTCCCATGAATTAGTACTTCTCATGTAATTTAGCAAATGACAAGTCTTCCAAGAATAAACAATGAACAGCTACTGTAGGGAGTACTCCCACATAACTAGGAAGGCTTGTCAACAGGTATTATCCTGAAGAAGAAAAACAATTAGGTTAAAAAGAAATCTACTTAAAAATTATATATTTTTATTAAAAAGCAACACATTCACTTAATTGGTCACAACATGGACCTGAGGCATTAAGAAATTATTGTTACTGAGTAAAGTTTTATGTTTCCTGTTCTTTCCTTTCTTATTCCTTAAGACATAGATGAAATTCATTGCAACATTACACTGTCAAGTGTATAAGTGAATATCTATGCCTGTCAGTGTTTTTTTTACCTTAAATACAAAACAGCTAGTGAAGCAATTTCAAGGAAAACAAAGCAACCTATTTTCTGAATCCACCCAAACTTGTACCTCAGAATAGTCTCTCAAGTAAACTTGAACCCTAGTCTGAGCTGAACCAAGATTTTCTGCTTTCGAGTTCTGAGAAGAGAATGGATGGGGTATCTATCAGGGCTTACTGATGCTTGTTGATATCTCCTTACAAGATTCCTGCATTGAAAGGATCAGACTAGAGAAAGTGTAAGATATTGGCTGTAAAATGAGTTGAAGTAGGAAGTGGCAAACTACTCCAGTAATCTTTGCCAAGAAAACCCTAAATTGGGGTCACAAAGAGTCAAACATAACTGAAATGACTGAACAATAAGAGGAAGACATTGACTAGAGAAGTATGGTGGAATGGACAGAATGGAATGGAGAAGATATGGGTTCAAATCCTAACTCTGAAACTTACTAGTCATGTGATCTTAGACAAATCACTTCAGAGCCTCAGTTTCCTTATTTCTAAAAATGGGATAATACCAGCAGCATCCACTCCAGAGAGTTGTTGTGAAGATCAAATTAGATACTTCAGGTAAAACACTTTTTGAAATAAATAAGCATCATTTTTGTGGTTCCCTGTGCTGCTGTAGCTTAAATTCCTGCTTTGATCAGAAATGGACCAATAAATAAGCAGTTACTATGTGCTGGATCCTGGTGTGTGAGATGAAAGAGTTCAGAGTCTGAATCTGAGGTCAGAAAAGGTCTTTATTATTTCTCATGGGAAAGGACTATGCCCCTGTCACTCAAATGGCGTCTGCCAGGGAGAGAGCAACAAGTAGAAGCCAGCCCATGGTCATATAACCTTCTAATACAGAGACCCGACCCCCCAACTGGCCTTCACTCTCATTGGTAGGGAGGCTGGCCCACAACCCAAGTATGGGAATCAATCTCTGAGACAAAGGACCTGGAAACATGTGGGTGTCCAATGCAAATCTTATCCTTATTTGGCATATCTTGTGCTGAGGTGGCACTGTGGAGGGTCTCTATTTCTCTAAGTCCCAGATTCCTGTAAGATCAGGTGACCTCTAAACTTAGGCCTAGTGGATGCTGAAGCCACTCTAGATTTGATTTTTCAGAATGGGGAAACTTCACTGAAAATTATCCCTCACACTGGGAATATCAAGATAAAATGAAATAGTCCCTGATCTTGAGGAGCTTAATTGGTCTGTGAAGGTACAGGCTACTTCTCTGCAATAGGAGGTCCTAAGGGGTAATGGTCTCAGGACTGGACTGAAAAGAAATCAGTTCTATTTGCTTTACTGAGATTGGGTATTTGTAAGGGCCTGGGAAGCAGCCAGACTACCTTTTGGTTGTCATGGAGTGAGTGGTGGCTTCGTTGAAAGATAAGGCTAGCTACAAGGAACTGGGGATGTTTATCTTGGAAAATATAAGACTTAATGGGGGACAAGGAGCATGATTACTGTTTTTAAGTGTCTGAAAGGCATTAATATAAGAAGGATTAGACTTGTGCTACGCCACAGATGCCTGAGCTAGGAACAATTAAGGGAAGTTGGAGAGGCTGGTTTCAGCTCATGTTAGAATGTGAGCTTGAGGGCAAAGACTGTTTCATTCTCCTTCCCCCTTTGCATCTTCAGTATGTGGCACATAATAGATACTTATAGGGCTTGCTAACTTGCTGGCTTGAATGCAGGGGATTCTGGAGCACAGATTTGGTTCATGTGGACTGGATTTTATCTTAGTGCTTTCTGAAACTAACTCAGTGATCCAGCTCTTGGGAAATTCTGAATTTTACCTGTGTGTTTCCTAAGGGCCCTGCCCCCTTACTACTATGTGAAGATGCCCTTGTGAGCATCAGTCTATAACGCAATGGAAGATAAAGTAGATTGATTAATTACAGGAATAAAGCAAGAAAAAAACCCACCTTCAAGCATTTGAAATAGGTTTCTTTTTCCACTGAGTTCTTCCTCTGAAGTTTCATAATGATTCCTCCTAATTTCAGTCTTGTTATAGTCCCAGGGCAGCCAGACATCCCTTGCCTCACTGCCCCCTTTCTGGGTGGTAGGGTGGGGAACAGCGGGTTTGTTGTTTACTCCTGTCCCTGCCGGCATCTGCTGCTGCTGCACTGGAGGATTCCACTCTATCTCAGTTCCCAGTCCTTCCCTCCTCCTCCCTGCCCCTCTAGCTCTGACTTAGCTAGTGGTAGCTTTAGCAGATCACCCCGTGTTATCCCATTTGTTCCTACAAACAAGATGGAACTGAACAGCACCTTTTCAGGCTGTAAAACTGGCTATGCCGCCTCCCACTGAAGGCCAAGTAATGCTACATTTCACCCCTCCCTCTAGGTATCTTCAGTACTCTTCAGGGTGAGTGGGGTGTGTCTAGGCTCTCTGCCTACAGCTCCAGCCTCCATTGATGGTGTTCCCTCTATTATAGGGGTGGGTCCCCTGCACCCTAGTTTCATTTAGTCACTAACCATCATTTTAGTTTTTACAAAGAAATATTTACCTCAAAAGTATAAAACAAACATGTGAATTTACTCCCCAACTAGGGCTTAACCCCTCAATTCTTTCCCCCACTGCAACAATAGATTCATGGCTTAGTTCAGGTCCTAGAGAACACAGTCTCAATTTCTAAGAGTTCCCAAATCTCCTTCGGGCTCAAGTCCTAGGGGGCCCTGGTTTCTCAGGGCTCTTGTATCAGGCTAGCTGGCTCAGACATCACAGCTCAAACTGGGCTCCCAGCTGCCACGATTTGGAATGCTGGGAGATTAATGCCTGTACCTGAAGCAGAGAAAGGCAAATAAAACGGAGCAAAAACTGAAACACCTCAGGCCAGTTTCTTGGAGCCACGGGAAAGAGAGAGATGGGGAATCTGGGAAGGTCTTTACTCCCCTTACCCTTTCCTGGTTTAACCTGAGCTGTAGATGAATTGTGTATGATTGTCATTTTCTGCATGCAGCAAGAAAAGAGCCCACAGAAAAGAGAGCAAGACTGTCGCATTCTGGCAGTTTTGAAGAAAAAGTCTGTTCTGACCATGCAGCCAACTGAAGGAGGCTAATCCCATTCCCGTGGTAGGGGAATGCAGAGAAACAGGTACTTCCCAGTTAGGTGATCTGGGCATGCTCCATGGCCCTATTACACAGATAGGTGGAGCAGTGGTTAGGGCCTGGGACCTGGAGTCAGGAAGACTTGAATTCAAATTTAGCCTTAGATTTTTACTTAGCTGTGTGACCCTGGGCAAGTCACTTAACCTCTGTTTGCCTCAGAGTCAAGTGAGGTTAATAATAGCACTGCCTTCCTGGGCTTTAAAGGGCAGTATGGCAGTATGGCAAAGTGGGTAGAGGACTAGCCTCAGAGTCTGGAAGACTGGTTTCAAGTCCTCCCCCAGCTCAAAGTGGCTTTGTGACTATGGGTAAGTCACTTAATCTCGTAGTGCTTTAGAGAACTTTCTGTAACTGTAAATTAGAGAGCAGGTGACCAATTGTATTGGAAGAAGGAGTTTCCTTAGGAGTTCCCTATACCAGTGAAATGCCAGGTCTGTATTAAAAATAAAAACAAAACTCTCAAACCAAAACAACAAGCATGATAGCTACATTCCTGATGTACAAAACAGAGTTCAATGAGAGGTACAGAAGGAGGTTATTGTGAACTAAGATCTTTCCAGAGGCTTCTAGAAAGAGGTGGCAATTGAGTTAGGTTTTAAAGGCTGGTAGGAAGACAATGGGTCAGGAAAGGGAGGAAACACATTCTAGGCACATGAGAGTGTGAGCACAGGCCTGGAGGCAGAGGCACACAGATTATGTGCTAGTGATCCCAAGTCTTCCATTGCAGAGTACATGAGTAACATTGTATATCTAGGAAAGAGAAGGTTGTGTTTGCTTGTGGAGGGCCTCGAATGTCAGTCTGAAAAACTTAAATGACCTCCACAGGCAACAGGGGGTCAATGAAGGGCTTTGAGCGGAGGATAATTCTGGTGGCAGAATGAAGGACGAACTGAAGGGCAGAGAGAGAGGAAGTAGGAAGACCTGTTAAAAGGCTACATAATAGGGCAGCTAGATGGTGCAGTGCATAGAGCACTGGCCCTGGAGTCAGGAAGACCCAAATGCAAATGTGGACTCAGATACTTATTGTACTCAGATACTTATGTGTGACCCTGGGCAAATCACTTAACCCCGATCTTCTCAAAAGGAAAAAAAAAAGAAAAGGCTATGTAATAATTTAGGAGAATGTTTTTAATGAGAGAGACTGGAGAAGAAGGGATAGATGAGATAGATTTTGTAGAGATGGAATTGGAAGGATTTGGAAATCGATTGGCTATGAGAGAGGAGGGAATAGGAAAATTCAATTGAACCATTAACAAACATTATATGCAAACTGGCACCCAGAGCTGTGCTAGGTGTGGGGAATATAGACAAAAAAGGGAATTTCCTTGAGATTACAAGAAAGAAAAAGTGTAATCTTCCTCCCCAGCCCATGGAGGTAGAAGAATTCTGAATTTAGAGTTAGAAGCTATAGGTTCAAATCCTATCTCTGCCATTTTAATACTTCTGTGGACTTCAATACCTCATTTAAACTCTCTGGGCCTCAGTTTCCTCAAATGTAAAATGAAGCACTGAAATAGATGACCTTGAACATCTTCTCTAGCTCTGAATCTGTGATCCTGTGGAAATCTTCTATAGGACTTTCTTTACAATTTGAACCTACTGTCTCTCATGCAGCTCAGTTCTTGCCTTATCACAGTACTGAAAAAGTTCTCTTAAAGGTCACTGGTGACCTCCTCATTATGTTTTCCAAACTGAATCTGTTGGTAGTGTCATTCAGTTTGTCCTCCTGCCATCAGACCACCCATCTGTGAGGGGCCATGCTTTCAACCATTCACCTGAGCACACCTGTCTCTCCACTGGCCAGAGGAAGCCAAGGCACTGTCTCATCTCTCAGGATGGACACCTGCTGTGTGATGGGCTTTTGGTCTCTGCTACTCCAGAAGCATGTTATACAGTTCCTGCCACGCGCCACAGGTGTTGTCCTGGACCATCACTGTCTTTCTCTGCCTAGTGCATCCTAGAACCGGAAGGCTTGGTGTGCCCTGAGCTTGCTCTCTCTGACTTTGACATTTTACTGTAGTTGGCAGAGACAACACCCCCAGACACCTGAAATCTGGCCTAATTGGGAAGGTTGGTCCTTTGTGAAATGTGGCAGCTGTCTGCATAGGAGTTGGGTTAACAGCAGATTCACAGCTGCAGCCCTGGCCTTTGATTCTGCCCTCTTATTATTCATGGAGTGTCTCTGCCTGAGCAATAAAGAGAAAACAAATCCGATCCTGGGGGAAAGGGAAAATCCAGTCAGCTGATGGGAGATGGTTTGGGAAGGAGGATGGGAAAAAGCCAAGCAGTGAGAAGAGCTAATAGAGTGACAGTAGAAAGGATGGGGAGGGTGGGGGTAGGGGTACTGGTAAGTTGGGGGTCCAGGTTTATTGAGACAAAGACTAATTCCTTGCTACACAAGGTGCTGCAACCAGGACACTGAATGAAAGACTAGAGACCCTATTGCGTCAGCTATTTCTGTCTTTGTCTGGGCAATGAGTGTTGGATTTAAATGCCGTCATGCTAAAATGGGCTGATTGGCATAAAATCACCTTTAATATCAAGATGGGCTTCAGGAAGTTACTGCAGTGTATTTGAGATGATCAGTTCAACCTGGCAATAATCTGCTTAATTCTAGACTTTGGAAGGGCTTAATCTCCCCAGCTAAAGCAAACTGGATATAAGGATTAGACAGAAATGAGTTTTCCCAGTTTTTCTTGGGTAAGGAGGCAGGCTTAACTCTAAAGAGGAAATTTTTGATAAGGAGCTCATCTCATGAAAGCCAAGAGGCTGCTTTCAGGGCGTGTGTGATCAGACAGGGCTCCTGTCCTCAAGGAGATTACAACCTAAGTAGCTGTAATTACAACATGTGATTTTAGTCTGCTTTGTTCAGTAACGGGACAATGGGAAGGGAGGTGGTGAGAGAGATGCTTCCCTTTTGAGAAATGAGCAGCGGAAGCTTGTCAAAAATAGACCAGTTAACTCTCTGTTTGCAAGTTTGTATTTTGCTCACTTTAACAATGAGGTTGATGTGGAAGGAGGGCTGGGTTTGGAGTTGGAGGACATGGGTTTGAATCCTGGTACCACCACTAACCCTCTATGACCCTGGACAAGTCATTTAACTATTATAGGCCTTACTTTCTTCATCTGTAAAATAAAGAAGTTGGACCATAAGATATCCAGGACCCCTCTCAGCTTTAAAAATGCTCATTCTAAAAATTATCCCTTTTTTCTTTTTCTTTCAGTTTTTGGTCCCAGAATTCAATTTCATCAGTGTAGGGAGCTCCCAGTGTAGAATCTCTCTCTACCAACAGAGTTTGACAACTCCCCTATAACTTATAGAATAGATTTGGGCTAGAAGGAACTTTAGAGCAATAGTCTTCTAATGGATTTGATTACACACTCCTATTGGTTAAAAAAACAACAACTCTTTTTGAGCGTGTACTCCCAACTTGTATATATTTTTGTTGTTCAGTTGTTTCTGTCGTGTCTGACTCTTCATGACCCCCATTTGGGATTTCCTTGGCAAAGATATTGGAGTTGTTTGCCATTTCCTTCTCCAGCTCATTTTACAGATGAGGAAACTGAGGCAAACAGGGGTAAGTGACTTGGCCATACAGCTAGTAAGTGTCTGAGACTCGATTTGAACTCAGGTCTTCCTGACTCCAGGACTGGTGCTCTACCCAGTTCACTACCTAACTGCCCTAATATACTTACTTAAATATATTTGTAAATTATATACATGTTCTACTGTGCTAGTAATTACGTACTTTATAAAATTTACATAAAAAAACCATAAATTTTAAAAGGATGAGGCAAAGATACTATATTTGATCCTGGCATCATTTGAGAATCACTGGAGTCTTAAGCAGATCATTTTGGCAGTTGTGTGGAGGATGGATTGGAGAGGAAAGAGACTTGAGACAAGTTAGGAATTTATTATGCTCCAGGCAAGAGGCGATGAGGACCCAAACAAGAGAGGTGACTATGTGAGTAGAGAGGCAAAAACAATAAGATTTGGTAACTGATTGGATATGTTGGATGAATGAGAGTAAAGAGACAGAAGATGACACTTGGCTTGAAAACCTGAATGAATTCAAGTATGGTGGTACCTTCTACAGAAATAGGGAATTTTGAAAGTGGGGTAGCTAAAAGATAGAGATCTGAGATGCATACCAAAAGCCATTCATGCCTGCTCATCTGGTGAGACTCACTCTTTCCCACCCCAAACTGAAAGTGGTCAAGGTAAGGCATTGACTGGCTGGTCACTGCTGCAGGGTTCAGAGCTTACCTGCTTGTGGTAACCAAAAAATGATCTGAGGAAAAAGGGATGGTTATACTGCGTGAGGTTGGGGGCAGATTTTCCTAATGGCACCTGTGTAACTGCTGTAAATTGGTGTCCAGTAGGGATTAGGTGGTAACTCTGGGATGATCAATGCTAAGCTAAGAAGGGTAGGATCTGGTAGCCTGCACAAGTAGAGGGAGCAGGCAGAATAAGGCAGTGTTCGGAATGAATGCAAGTATGGTTGATTGTATTGGAGACGATCCCCTTAATTGACTGGCAGTGACAAGGAATACGTTCCCATCTTCTGATTGGTTGATCACTTGCCTGTTGGTGTTAGGCCACTGCTTCCTTGGGTCAGGGTATGTATGGCCCACATCTCAGCCTTTACTTTGGACACTTCTGGCTCTGGAAGAGTCTATCGAGTCTAGTCCTCTCACTGGATAGATAAAGAAAGTGAGGCCGACAGCGGTTAAGTGACTTGCCCGAGGGCAAGTGTGGAATTTAGGCAAATGTGGAATTTGAACATAGGTCCTTTGATTTCAAATCCATCCCTCTTTCCACTGAACCATAGTGCCTCTCCATTCAGAGTTTGAGAAATCGCCTGGAGGCACTGGGAAATTAAACCATTTCCTGGGGGTCAGATGGTTAATTTGTCTCAGAGGCAGTAGGTCTTGAACATAGGTCTTTCTGATTCTAAGGTCAACCCTCTTATCTACTCCCATTCACTCTTTTCGATTAAACTATCATCTCCATGCAGGCTACTGTCACTATATCACCCTCTCTAATAATGAACCCAGCATGACAAGAATAGTTCACATTTAGATCGCCCTTTTCTTAGAATTCCTGTGAGTTGCTTAGTATTAGTAAAAAGAACACTGGATTTAATTAGGAGTCCTGGGAGTCCTATTTCTGCCAGTCATCTCTACGTGACCTTGGGTGAGTTATTTCCCCTTCTTTGGTTCTCAGTTTCCCCATCTGTAAAATGAAGAGGTTGGATTTGATGATCCAAGGTCTCTAAGGTCTCTTCCAAGCTCTGACATTCTATGAGTTTAGGAGTCTGTGAATCTTGGGGGATGAGGGAGAGGGATGGAGGTTTATGGGGCAATCAGATAGAATGACTAATAGCTGCTATTCTTGAGAAATTTAAAGGCTGGTACATAAAACCTCTTAAATGTGGCCTTGCAAACTCCCTCCAGTTGACTGTGCCCTGAGGTAATGAGCCAGGCTGAAATGTGCTCTCTGCCAAGTTAAGCCATGAGAAAAATGTCAAGTGGTTAGGGGATGGAGCTCTGGGAATTGTTAAATCTAGGATGCAATGTTTGCCATGAGAAAGACTGGCTTTGTTTAGGTCTCTGGTCACAAAGGACTGTCTTCCTAAGGAGAGAAGTGCTTTTGAAAAATGGATTCCACAGCTTCTTCCTGAGGCCTTTTTTTTTTTTTTTTTTTTGCAGGGCTTAGGATACTTCATCTGGCCTAGGTCAACCTTTTTTTCCCCTCCTCCTGGTGTAGGGTCCCATTGTTTTTATATATGTTTATATCTATTAGCTTTATTGTTATATCTATTAGCTTTATTGTGGAATCACCACGCCCAATCACTGAGGTCGAATCCAGCCTCAGATGCTTACCAACTGTGTGATCTTTGGCAGGTCACTTAACCTCTATTTGCCTCAGTTTTCTCAACTGTAAATTGAGAATGATACTGCTAGGGTTGTGAGAATCAAATGAGATATTTGTGAAGTGCTTAGCACAGTACTTGGCACATAGGAGGCACTGTTACTTGTTTTCCCTATTAGAATATAAGCTTCTTGTGAGAAGGGGTTGTTTCATTCTTTGTATGTGTATTCCCAGAGCCTAGAGTGGTGGCTGATGCATAGCAACTGCTTAAAAAATACTTTTTGTGTGACTAAGTGAGGTCTCAGGTGTGCATGTAGAAGCTGGAGATTTCCTTATTCTTCCAGGGATGTACTTTCCTTCTTGATCAGAGGAGTGTATGCTTAGAGCTGGAGAGAGCCTATAGACCATGTAGCCCCAAATCCTCATTTTGCAGATGAAGGAATTAAGGTCTAAAGAGACTGACTTGCCCAAAGTTATGCAAGTAGAAAGTAGCCAAGTTGGGATTTGAATTCTGTTCTCTTCACTCTAAAACCAGGCCAATTTCCAGTGTACCAGAATGCCTCTTGAAGCTCCTAACAAAGACCTCAGTGAAATGAACTCTTCATTTGCCTTAGCTTTGATTTAGCCCCATTACCACATCATCCTTGTGGTTGAGTTCAGTGGGCATTACACACAACACAGGAAATGAGATATGGGTGTGAGCTCATAAGCCTTTGTTATGAGCTTAGTGGCAGATATGGTGAGGAGGTGAGAGCTGAGTGTTCCTAGGAGAGGGCATTGTTTTTAATATGAAATTGAGCAATGAAGTAAGCAAATAAAAAGACAATATGCTTTCTTTATTAGTGGCCTCAATGGATTAGATCCTGAAACTTTCAAAGGGCAGGGGAACACTTCAAAAACTCTAGCCTGCCCAGATTCCAGAAAATACATTTTAACACCCATTCGTTGCAAGCAATGCTGACCAAAGGTTCTAGTTACATCCTGGAATTTAGAACTGAATGGGTCTTTAGAGAGTATCCAGACCTCCCCCTTCATTTTAGAGATAAGGACATTGAGGCTCTGAGAATTTAGATGCTTTGCCCATAGTAACATATGTAGTAAGTGTCAGAACTAGGATTTGAACTCAGGTCTTTAGACTAAAATTAGTACTTTCCCCAATATACCCTGCAATTCAGGATAGACCTTACAAAGTCTAGGCTAATGGCAGTCCATGGTCAGAAGTGATGATCAACGATTATCTGGTGAGCCATGACTAGAGAACCAGTGGGAATCTCCCCTTTGTATACAGAGGATGCCACCCCACGACAGACATGATCGTAATGAGTCAATGAAGGGGACAGTCCTTTGTTCCTCTCATTGTCCAACTCAGCACAGGCTTCTCCGATGGGTATGTAAGGGATGTTCATGGCCTTAGATATTCTCCCAGGAGGGGATAGATGATTCCTTCAACCCCACATGTGGGAAGAAAGGTGGTGAAAATACTGCCTTCCAATCCTTCCATCAAGGCAGGATGTGAGCTGGGAGGATAGCGCTAAGCAGGACAATATTGAGTTCTTGACTATTCAGGTGAATCTATGATCTCCTTTCCATTAATATTTCTACCAATAATGCAGATTGCCACACTTCCATGCCTGCCTATTCTATGTTCATGACCTCTCATAAGTTAGCCACAAGGATTCAGTTCAACAAATGTTTTTAAAGCTGCCAAATAGTGGTTATTCTGCAGTTCCTGGTGTCATCATCCTGCAGCCACAACGTGCCAGAATCCTGAAGAAAGGTGATGATGGGATAGTACAGACCTGTTATGTAGAATTTGGAAGCATGTGCTGGACCCTACCTGCTGCCTTTCCTCTCATGTATTATGTAAAATGGATAATCTTTTCTGGTTCCCTTTTCCAAGAAGCCTCAGAGGCAATATCATAAAAAGTCACAAAATTGGGGAATGGTCAAGAGTATATCTGACCATTTCTGGAATCTGATGTCTTTGTAGAAATATTTCTCTGGGCAGCAGCCTGGGAACCAAGGGATTATATATAAACTACTGTGATAGGCACCAGGAATACAAAGAAGAAAACAAAATTGCCCCTGATCTCAAGGCACTCACATTCCACTGGAAGATATGATATATAGAGGATACACTTGGATAGGTAGATTGGTACAGTGTCAGAACCCTTGACTTTGGAATCAGGAGACCTGGATTCAAATCCTGACTTTGCCACTAAATATCTTTGTGATAGTGCTAACTTCTTTGGACCAAAGTTTCCTCACCTCTAAAATGAAAGGGTTGGATTAGATGTCCATTTTTTAAGTCTGGGTACACAAATGAGTATAAAGTGACTTGTGAAGGCAAAAGCAGGTATAGTAATAATACATTTGAGAGGCTGTCATGAGGAAAGGAAATTCTTTCTGTAACATTTGACCAGAGAGGACAGAACAACATGCAAAAGGTCAACTTTTCAGAGAAGTTAATTTAGGTTTGATGTTAAGAAAAAAACTTCTTAACAATTAGAGCTATCTGCCAGTGGAATGTTTTGCTTTGGGAGGTGGTGGGTTCCTCCTCATTGAAGGTCTTAAAGTAGAGGCCAGATGACCACATATTGAATATGTTATGCTAGAATTTCTTTTTTGAGTATGTGTTGGTCTAGATTCTGGGACTCCTTTTAACTCAAAAATTGTGTAATTCCAAAGTATATAGTCTTAGGTTATTATTACAGTATTCTATCAGAGCAACCAAATCCAATCAAGCCCATGAACTAGGAACTTTAGTGAGAGGTTTCTTCTGTAACCTGAACTACCCTTTCCTACTACCACTATGCTTTTCACCTTAACCAGAGGCTCCCATGACTTTCAGGATCTAACTTTGTGTCACTTCCTCAATCGCTTACCATGTAAAACTTTGAGCCTGAAGTGGAATCTATTGAGTTCACAATGTCTATGTGTGAACCCCTTATCAGTTCATTTAATCATTTTGCCCTTCAGATCCTCCCATATTATGGTTCCTGCTGGTTACTCTGGAAATTGACAATTAGCCTTGCTTAAATCTTCTAGTATCTTTGTCCTCTTGGACTCCATCTGTCTGCTTTGATCCTGTCTTGCTTACTTTGTTCTGTCGCTTACCTTTCTCTTTCCTATGGTATGTGGAAACATTCATACTTTGCTCACCTGCATCCAGTTCTGCATTCCACCTTGACCACCACCTTCTGGCCCCTGTTGAGTGGGACCTACTTCTATATCATTCTTTTATTCTTATTCCAGTTCTTCTGTTCCTGGCTCTTTGTCCTACAATATATAGCCTGCTGGTGGATATAATCTTATTCTTGACAAGAGTGAAGCAACTGGATACCTTTTCTTGCACATGTGCTCCCAGAAAAGCTACCCAAAGTTCAAAATACTCTTTAGGTCAGCAATAATTGAAAACCATAGCTCAGGAGTCTCCAATGATGAGGTGATGATGATGATGGTGATGGTTATTATTATTATTATTTTGCCAGCTAGCCAGAGAATAGTTAAAATATATATGTAATCAAACAGTATAGCAAATAATGGGACTAGAAGATTCCTACTATGAACACATGAGAAACTTCCATAGTACCAGTGAAGGAGAACATACATGTAGAGGACACAAATAACCTAGGAGCACACATATAGTGCACTCATATAGGGAACACAAGTGGTCAGAGAACATGGAAAAGGGCCACATTCTGCAATGTATGTGAGTAGCACATGTACATAGGGGAATATGTGTGGCTATAGCAACTCATAATCTGATCCTATAGAGTACCTATGTCCTTTGATGATATCACGTTGCTCCCTGGTAGATGTGTGTCTCTCTTCTCTTTTAGGCATGTGTTTCTCTTTTGGGGACATTGTGCCTTTGATTTTTGTGTGTGTCAGATATCCACTGGACATCTCTGGTTGCCAAACTGCTCTTTGCTACCACCTATCAGCTCTTTAGGGACATCTAATCAGTCAATCAGCAAGAATTAATTAAGTACCTTCTATATGTCAGGTGATAAATAGTATGGTTTAATGGATAGAGAGTTGACCTTGGAGCTAGCAAGATCTGGGTTCAAGTCTTGCCTCTGACACATATTGATTGATTCGGGGTAAGTCAAACTCTCTATGTTCTGTTCAACTCTTAAAGTCTACAGATTGCTGAGAAAGTACCTACCTTCTCTGGGAGAGGAATTTTCTCATTATAAGCTCCTTAGATGTATGAGATCATATATGAAATCACTATTTAGTCCCTATCCTGATATGCTAAGCACTATTCTAGACACTAGGGAGATATAAAGACAAAAATGAAATAGTGTCTGCTCTTAATAAGTTTACATTTTATTAAGAGAAACAGCATGTATGCAGACAAGTAAATAAAGCAGTATATCTACTGACTCTCTATTCCCATACACTAAATTGTAGTGACTAGAAAACCTCTACCCTGGCAAAAACAGACTGATCGTTCTTTAGTCCATAGGCCAGACCATAGGCTACCACACTAAGTTAAGGGCAGCTAATTAAAAGCTAGTCAGAATGCTCAGGGAAAAGATTATTATTTTAATGTTTAGCCTTCTGTGCTTCTGGACAACTATACAATTTAGGGATATATCCCCTTCCTCAAAATAAAACAAAAGAAAATACTTCATAGGACCTCCATAGAGACTTGGGTGACCAAGTCTACTTTGCTTTTCAAGTCCTCAATGATTTATATGCAAGTATATTGATCAAGAGCAAAAGTAAAGAAGGCAACATCATTACTCACTACTTTTCTGGTTCACAGACCCACCCAAATTTTGGCCTTGTCACTGTAATCTAGTTAGTGCAAAATCTTGTTGATTCCCTTCACAAGGAAGATGGATATGGAATAGCACTAGAGTGTGTTGGGAAATCACTCCTCATTCACTGGCAAATCAAGCAGTGGCGTATCTATTTTAAGGTTTGGGAAGTGTCTTCTTCATTTTTGTTGTTCAGTAGTTTAATCATATCTGACCTTTTGTGACCCCATGGGCCATACTATCTATGTAGTTTTTTTGGCAAAAATATTAGAGTGGTTTACCATTACCTTCTCCAGTGGATAAAGACAAATAAAGGTTAAATGACTTGCCCAGGGTCATACAGCTAGTAAGTGTCTAAGACCATATTTGAATGCAGGCCTTCCTGTTTCTATCTACTGAGTCACCTAGCTGCTGTCTTTTTAATAACAACTCTATAAAGTAGATAGTACTAGTATTACTATCTTTCTTTTCTAAGGCCAGATTATCCAGGTTCTGCCTTAGAGCTTAAGTATCTTGTCTATGTTCATGTACCTCATAGCTAGTAAACATCTGGGACATGATTTAAACTCAGGTCTTTGTGACTCCAAGTCCAATATTCTATTTGCTATATCAGAGGGGTCAAACATGCTTTTTGTGGGCTGCATTGTGACCCATATCACCCCTGAGTTCCATCATCACCAGATGAAAATGTATTTGGTTAATATTTAACAAAATAAACAATAAAACATAAGTAATGTTAATATATGGTCTTCTAAGACTATGTAGCACACAGGGATTCTTACATAAAATTAATTGGCCCCTTTTTCTATTTGAGTTTGCCACCACTGTGTTACATGTTACCAGTCCTCTCTCTTGTAATTGTGGGAAAAATAGAGACCCAAAGCTAGCTTGGCTGATGTCAGTTTTCTGTATCTGACTTTGAGAAAGAGGCTACAGGTGGTGGGTTTGGTGGCCATTTTAAAGATGAGCTGAAAGAGGTAGGGAAGAAGGAAGCTAGAGTTTAAAGAAATTACTTACAAGATTTTCTTGCTTTATACTTTGGGATTATGAATTTTAGGATGAGATAATGCTGAAATTATAATTGTTCTCAAGTCAGTGCATAAACATCCCTTGACCATCATTAGAAGTATTGCAAAGGTGTATAGAAGACCCACAAAGATGCTGCTAGGACACAAGAGAAAGAATTATGAGACTGATGAAAAGATAGATTTAAAAAAAACAAACCCAGAGACTATACTGGTGGGTAAGAATTCAAAATTGATGTGAGTTTCTTAGCATAATTGCCTGGGTCACTCCCCTTGGTCACTAATCTATATCCTCAGGCATGGCATTCATCTTATTAATGGAACAATTATATCTACTCCAGATGCCTTTTTAGCCCTGCAGAAGTGTAGCTGAAGCTTCAAAGTACTCAGACTTTCTTCAAATGCTTTGTCCAATGGAAATTTTGAAATGCTTCCCTCCCCATAAATTCTCTCCACCCTGCAGGTGAAACTTGACAACCAAAATTCCATTATAGTGACCCCCCCCCCCCCCATGAGGTTATTGCATTGTTTTCTTTTAATCAAATGTTGTAACGAATCCATTGTTAGACAACTCTTTCCCAGGCTGCTGGAAATGAAGCTGAGAGCCCAACAGGGGGTACTTTAGTAGAAGAGAGAAAGATCTGGTGGAACTGAAGCCTCCAGAGGTCTCCTCTTTAACTTTTTACTGTAGAGATAGAGGGCTGATCATGGTGTATTATGGAGGGAAGCGAAAGAACCAGACTGGGTCCTATGCTGAGGAATAAGGACACACAGCACTAAATAAAGTGGACCCATTCATTCCTATACACCTGAGGAGCCCAGCCCAGCTGAGAATAATGCTTATGACTGAAATGTGAATGGCCTCACCCTGAATGGCATTCAACAGTAGGTAATACTAGGTGCTTTTGTCAAAAAATGGAGAAAAAAGTTCCAGAATTGGTTTCTTACATCTCTATCAGAAAAGGGATGGTATGTTGTAAAGAACACAAATACAATCAATTCAGTGATATTTCCTTGAGTAAAGATTTTCAGGAAGCTGCAGGATAAATAATAATAATAATGATGATGATATGATATCTAGAAGTCCAGTTATTTTATGTTAATTGATTCCTGATTCCAGGGTGTTTGGGGCTCTGATTAAAGTTTCACCCATGCAGAGAACTGGTAGAGTGGTCATTGCGTTATGAAGCAACAGAATGTCTATTTCTTGAGAGCAGTCATTGTTCTTCATTTTGTGTTCTCAGTGCCTTAAATATTTGAGGTACTTAATAAATTCTTGTTGAATTAAATTCAAGAACCATTCTGACATCCCTAAACATCGTTCCTTGGAAGTCGGAAGGGCATGCTCCTCACATCTGTCCTTACCTTTCCTTCTTACATCTTCTATTGTACCTGAGCCCTCATGATACCACGTCAGAGTTTTCACAATAGTCTTCTCATTCTCTTCTCTTCAATTTCTCCTCCAATCCATTTGTCTTTATCAACTGCTAGAATAAACTTCCTAATGTGCAAGTTTGAATATGACTCTTTCCTGCTCAAAAACCCATGCTGAATTTCTATTGCCTGGAAGACAAAGCTCACCACAGTCTGGCTCCATCCATCTTTTCCAACTTCATTTCCACATATACTCATCCCTTCAATGAGATTGGGTCACTTGACTTCCTAAACATGTTCCCTGTTACCCACTACCTAGGCTTTGCTCATATTTTCCCCTTCACCTGCTATGTTTTGCCTTCCTTGACTATCTCCACTTGATAAAATCTTACTTAGCCTTCAAGGTCTAGTTTAAATGTAAATTTAAACCCACTTCTAGTTCTGCTCTCCTTGGCTAAACAGAAACTGCCCAATACCTCTACTATATAGTCCTCAGAATATTTGAATACAGCCATTATGCCTCTCCCAATTTTCTTCCTTCTTTCTTCTTGTTAAGTTAAACAGTCTCTGTTCCTTTAACCGATTTTCTTGCTGCTCTTAAGATCCTAGATAGTCTCATCCTTAGAGATCATATAGGTTAACCCCTTATTTCACAGAAGATAGGAATTCCTTTCACTGTTCTAGTTGCCCTTCTTGGGATGCTCTCTCAGTTTTTCAATGTCCTCTCTAAACTATGGTGCTCTCACTATTATACTTCAGATGGAGTGTAAGGCATAGCAGAATAGGATTATTACCTCCCTAAAACTGATTGTTATCTTATTTTTCATGCATCCTAACATTTTGACTGTCATGGCAAGTCATGCTCACACTCAAAGTGAATAAACTCATATTGAATTTTCAGTCCATTAAATACCTCAGACGATAGTCCCATTATATTCTTCCCTGGTATGACCACATCGGAAACACTATGTTCACTTCTGGGTACCAACTACATTAAAAAGAAAGGCCACTGATAAATTGAAACACATTCAAAAGAGGAAGACTAAGATACTGGGGGGGAGGGTGTCTGACATTCAAGTGACCTAGGGCAAGTCATTTAATCTCTCCATGTCCCAAGCAAGTCTCTAAGATTATAACTTGTGGATAATGTGAAACCACACATTGACAGAGGGGGTTTCCCCACCAGGATTTCCTTAAAACAACTGTATTTCAAATCTGGTCCAAAACCAATGCAAAGAAGAGGCTCTTTGAACTTGGCTAGGATGCTCCTCAGGCCACAGTTACACAAACTATAGCTAGATCCATTCTTGAAGCTTTTCCCAGATTGGTTGGACTCGCCAGAGTTGACTTCTGACATAGTCTTCAAGATGAAGTGACTTGTCCAGGGTCACAAGCTTGTATGTGTCAGAGGCAGAACTGGAGCTCAGGGCTTCCTTACTATGCCACATAGTTAATTTTTCAGCCATAGCAACTTTTTGAGACCTATTAGATTGTAGTGGGGTTGTGAGGTCAAGTTGCCTCAGGCTATAGCCCCAGTCCTTGGCACAATTGCAGGAATTAGGATGTTAGACTGGAAAGAGAAGGCTTAGAAGGGACAATATCTGAAAGTAGCTACATTGAAGGGGGATCAAATTTGTTCTGCTTAGCCTCAGAAGATAGAACTAGGAATAATAAGTGGAAATTATGAAGGCAAATTTCAGACCTACATTAAGATCTTTCGGAGATTTCTAAGTAGAAGCTCTGGCCACTATGAAGCCCCTTATGTGGCAGCCCAAGCTCCCTGGTGAGGTATCAGAAGTTGCCTCCAGCTAGAGCCTCAACATTCAAGATTTGGACCCCAGTGGAGAAGCAGCAGCTCCTCTGTTTACTGTAGGCATGAGATTGGGGTGCATGAACCAGCAGTGGTAGAACTGAGGCAGAAACTGCCCCACTGGATTGAGATCGAGATCCACAATTTCCTCCAGCTGAAGTATTGTGTGGCCTGGAAGATAATTCAACGGAACATTGCTATTGCCAGAACGAACAGAAGGTTCATAAGGTTGAAGTTCTAGCCCCCCTTGAGGTATGGACAGATCTAGCTAAAAAGGTAGTCACAACCAGCCAGTTGGAAGAAGCATTGTTGTTGTTCAGTCATGTCTGATTCTTCGTGACCATACTGTGGACCATACTATTTATGGGATTTTCTTGGCAAAGATGCTGGAATGGTTTGCCATGTCCTTCTCCACTGGATTAAGGCAAACAGAGGTGAAAGGACTTGCCCACAGTCACACAGCTAGTAAGTGTCAGAGGCTGGATTTGAATTCAGGTCTTCCTGACTCCATGCCAAGTGTTTTATCCACTGAGACATCTAGCTGACTCCTGTCAGTTGGAAGAAGCAATGACTGCTGCCTTTTCCCAAATCTTCACTATTGCTGTGATGGAACTTCTAAATCTGTTCCATTCCATTGTACAGAAGCCAACGAGACAACTTCTCTGCAAAGATTCTTACTCCCAGGGAGAACTCCTACCTTAGGCCCCAGACCCCAACCAAGAGCTCGGTTCTAAAGTCTTTGGGACCTGAGATACACAGATCAATACCAACCCCTCCAAATCTAGCCCAGCCAAACCCACAAATAGAAAAATTATCATTGGCTTTGAGCAGATACATAAGTTATCTGTCAAGTGTATCCCCAAATGGCAAGGAACTTGAGCTTTTGCCTGGAGAGTTGGCTGCATTCCTAGAAGCATTTATGTCTCTTCCTGAGGAGCTGAGCCACCTGCCCTGAGGAAGGCTACAGGCCCACACTGTAGTTCTGTACTTCCTACAGGAAACTGGTATGCTCTTAAGCAGACTCAGGCCCAGGCCACAAGTGACTCTGGAAAAGACCACTCAGTAGAAAATAGTAAAGGTAGCACCTCGACCAGTAATGCCCCAGGAAGAATGGAAATCCCGCTCCTGAGAGTTTTACTAATCTAGTCCAAGTCTCCCCAGAGACACTCTGCCCTCTGTACAGTGACAATTGTGGCAAGAGTTGGTGTTCTGCCCTCTCAGCTAGTTTCTCATTCCCATGAAACTTCTGTCTCAGCAATTATTGGGCAGTGAGCTTGAGTGGGGTGGGAGGTTCTCTGTCAGGGAGCCAACTTCTTTCCAGCCAAGATTGAGGGTCTATACTGCATCCTCAGCCTGAGGTGTGTGTGTGTGTGTGTGTGTGTGTGTGTGTGTGTGTGTGTGTGTGTGTTGGTCAGGGTAGAAATAAAGCTATGTTTATTATTTCTAAAAGAAAAAAGATTTCTAAGTAGTGAACTTACCATTATTGAAGTTTTTAATGGAGAAATAGTTGTTGAATGTCTTACTCTGAAGAATGGACTTGGGCAGTGGAGGGAAGTTCAAGTTCATTTCAGCTTCATCTCAGGGTCAAAAATATAACACAAAAACATAAGATCATAGAAACATAAAAACAGTCCTCCAAGTTAATCTAGTCCCAAACCTGTGACCCTGGGCAACTCACTTAACCTTGTTTGTCTCAGTTACTCATCTGTAAAATCAGCTGGGGAAGGAAATGGCAAACCAATCCAGTATCTTTGCCAAGAAAACCCTAAATGGGGTCACGAAGAGCTGGACATGACTGAAACGACTAGAGAAGAATGGAGAGGATAAATGGCTTTCCTAAGGTCATGCAGATAGTATGGAACAAGCAGAGCTAGGATTAGAATTAAGGTCCTCTGATTCCTCTGATACCATGTTGACTCATGGTACTAAATATGAATCACATATTGGATGTGGACCTAGGTACTCACCATTTTTGACCGCAGATGAGAATCTCATTGTTGAAATTGGTTTGCCTCTAAAAACTCCACCTCTTCTGTGAAACCTTCCTTTTTCCCCTGCCTACCTCAGTCCAAAATTATGCTTTCCTCCTAAGAGCTCTAAATCATTGGCTTGGAATTTCATTTGTTTCAATTCATCACACACTATATTCTACAACAGTTAAATATTTTTTGTTTTTATGTGTAACTGCTACATTAGAGTATAAGCTACTTGAGGGAATCTCATTCCCCCTTCATCTCTGCAACTTCCATGTTTGCATAGTGTAGGGGCTCAGTATTCGTCAGCGGACTGGAAAGTTTTTATTTCCTCTAGACTTTTGTAAATGGTATTTTTCTTTCCAAGCTGGTGCTTTTGCTGGTCTAGTTGGATGAAATTTCATGTGTTAACTCAATTTATTCATTTACAAAATTGATCATTAATAGGAAATGAGATACCCGCCTCCCGAGGGATGGCAGCCTCACTGGCCGACGCACTCTTTACATTGACGATGGAAGATAGCAAGTGGATGGAGCAGGTTGATGTCAGTTTCAATTTGTTGAGCCATCCAACCATGTTGCCAACAATTAGCATCTACAAAGCATGAACATATGTACCTCACCTTTCCAATAAAAGACCTCAGATGTCTGGTTGTTACCCTGGACCTGTCTCATACTAATTTCTTCCTTCCCAGGGTGTCATTTGTCTAGATGTAATTGTTGATTCTTGTTTTACATGGGATTCTCCTTTGGAATCTATAAGTTCTTTCCTTCTTTCTTCCCTCCTTTCCTCCCACTCTCCCTTCTCTCTCTTTTTCTCTCTTCCTTTTTCCTTCCTTCCTTCCTCCCTTCCTTCTTCCTTCCTCCCTTCCTTCCTTCCTTCCTTTCTTCCTTCCTTCTTTCCTCCCTCCCTCCGTCCCTCCCTTCCTTCCTTCCTTGC
The DNA here is from genome assembly GCA_028646515.1 of Pseudochirops corinnae. Classification (NCBI taxonomy): domain Eukaryota; kingdom Metazoa; phylum Chordata; class Mammalia; order Diprotodontia; family Pseudocheiridae; genus Pseudochirops; species Pseudochirops corinnae. The sequence continues at coordinate 165,329,548 of CM053585.1, forward strand.
TTCCTTCCTTCCTACCTCTTCTCCCCAATTGATCCCACTCCCTCAAAACTGAAAATATTCCTCCCTCAAAACAAGTTAACATAGATAATGTTGTTCATGTCTTTATAAATATGTCTTATTCTACATCTTAGACACATAATTTCTTTGTCAAGACATGGGAAGCATGTTTTATCACTAGCCTTCTGGAATTGTGCATTTCCAATTTTCATAAATCACTACTGGGTTCAAGAAATCTACTTGTCTTGTGCTACTTCCTGTTCTTGCCCTGGCATTGGTTTGGGTTGGGTTCAGTCCTGGGGAGCCTTACTTCTGATGAAAGGGAACTCCCTTTTCTCATACTTATTGGCTCATTGAGTACTCCACCCTGTCACCTCAGGAAGAAGGGCTTAAGTTATGGCTCCTATGTAGGGCCTCCCCGAAAGGGGGGTAGTAAAAGGAACTCAACGTACAATATAAATTGGATATGTGACAGGTCGTTTAGTCCTACACAGAAAAGGAACACTAAACACAGAACACTTAGAAACATTCATTACTAGAATGAACAAGCCTCAGTAACAATGTAACAACTGCTACAGTATGCTAGAAGGGTAATATTGAAACATCATCAGAATATAAAGCAATCAGCAGTACTGCTAATTAAGCATTTTGCATTTCACCTCAGTTTAGCACTCTTTACAACTCAGAGTAAAACAGGCTAGTCCCAGTCTTCTTTTTTTTTTTTAATTTTTTTTTAAAATTTTATTATAGTTTGCATCATTCATTTCCACAAGATTTTGAGTTACATATTTTCTCCCCCTCTTTGCCCCACCCACTGCCCCAAAA
>CM053585.1:165330869-165347536 GCA_028646515.1 Pseudochirops corinnae
AATATTCCATATAGCTATATATTCATAGAATGTATCCCTAGAATACCTAGAATACCTGGAAAGTGAGAGATAGATAGATAGATGCATATATGTAGCTAGATTATACATATGTAGACATGTACATATATATTGTGTATACACACATACTTATCTGTGGTCTCCCTCAGCTAAATTCTAAACTACTTAAAGACAGATATTCTTTCACTTTTTCCTTTGTATATTTGCTAATGCTTCTTGATTAATTAGTTGATACAGAGTGACTCAAATTCATATCTTTCATGAAGCCTCAATCAAAATTTCTCAGCTAGGAATAAAGTTCCTCATTTCAAAAGGCACAATGCTTCATGCTGATATTGTCCCTGGTCATTATGGTATGGGAACCAAAAATTCTAAATTGTAAAACAAACAAACCAGCTTACATTCAAAATTGCCCTTGTTAATTTCAGTATATCAATCAGCTTTTGAGGAAAGTTTCTTTACCCACCCAGTTCCATGGGAGTCCAGCTGATACCCAGACTCACCATATTCCAGCTTCTAAAAAAAAAGACAGGTTCAGTTATAACTGTGTTTGTCCATCAACAGTGCCCTGTGTTTTATGCTTGTAAATGTTTCTGCTCAAGGATATAATAATTAATAAGCTGAGGGTCTAGGACCTCAGCAATTCTACAAGAAACAAAGAGCATTTTTCACAAACTCTTCATTAATCAGGGCAATATCTACTACATTTTGCTAGACTCTCAAACTCTGACCTTGAAGATATTAGGCTATGAATAAACCAGACACCCCAGATGGGTTTTGGTTTGATTTTGGAGTCAACCCAAGATGGGTATGAAGGTTATCAAGAAGAACAAGCTTCAACCTCAAACATGAACTCTTCAAAAGCAATGGAAACCCCTATTACACCGTGGAGTTGAACTGACTACACAGGTGGCACTAATTAGAAAAGAGAAGTGATTTGCCAATGAGCTGAATTATTTGCATGCTTTGGCTGCAAATATATAACCACACTAGGTGAATGAAAACCAAGGTCCATATAAACTACTTTCAAGAGAGAGAGAGAGAAAGAATAAGAGAGAATACCTAGTTTGAAGTGTTACTTCTGACACAGGAGGGCTGCACGAGCCTAAGTGTGTCACTTAAGATCTCCATGTCCCCTAAAACTCTCTAAAAACTATAAATTGAAGAAGAGTTGCTGATCTCCATTGGTAAAGGAAGTTTCCCCACCAGAAACTTCCCTATATGAATAAAACCATTTATAATAAACCATAATAACCACAAAAGTATGGAGAGATCTATATCCCTTAGAGCCTTGCACACAGTGGATCATTAATAAAATGTATGCTAAATGAATAAAGAAGAGGAAGAAAACTAGAACATAAATTATTTCATTATATTCATATCAGCACGATGGAAGACACTGATCTTTCCTTAAAATGAAGCAAATGTTTGTCAGTGAGGGACAAAACATTACCCAAACTGATTATACTAAACTTTATCATCTATGAAGATCTAAAAATGAATCCTTTCCTTCCTTTACTGAAGAATCAGACATTTATTTTGCAGCAACTCTGAATCTCAATGAATTTCCAGGAGCACATTCACGTCCAGATGTACATTTGTAATGGATTTGCATTGGTTATGGGCTCAATTTATCTAATGAGTTACTAATGAGGTCAATTGTTTATGCAAATTAGGAACATGCAAATTTAGTAGTTGCTGTATTAAAAAGTAATGTGCTACCTCAATATATTATGATATGAATCATTTCTTTTTCATTTAATAACCTTTTTTGTTAAAGGGTCATCTGCATCAAATGAACAGCTGTGAGGATACTTGCTAAAACTCTATGTTCTTTCCTCATATATTTCTAATATAGTTTCTATTAATTCTAATGACAACTGACAGCAGGACTTCAGTAAACATAATGGATGCCATGGCCCCTATCAGTGTCTCACTGGTTAGTACAGTTGTTGGCATGATTAGTACAGTTTGCCACATACAAACCAATAGTCTGTCTGTTAACACCCTGATTTCTATAACAAATGCTGTTTGAGTAAGGGATAGAAAACATTAAACATGAGCCAAAATTGAACATGTGATCCTATGTTCCATCTTGCCAGGTTTTCAGAGGAAAGTCTATCTGCACAACATCTGTTGCATCCTCTCTACCTCAGGAAAAAGAATCATAAATTTAGTGCTGAAAGGGACCTCAGAGGCCATCTAGTCCAACTCCCTCATTTTACAGTTGAGGAAACTGAGGCCCAAAGAATTCATCATTTGCACAAGGTCACAAAGGTAGTAGGTATCAGAGGTGAGATTAAAATCAATATCCTCCAATTCAAAAGCTGCTGCTCTCTCATAGTATCATGCTGCCTTCAATCAACACTTGACTGCACTCTGATGCTAGCCTTCTAAATGATCTCTCTGCCTCCCCTTGTCCTACACACAGCTGTCAAAATTATCTTCCTAATGCATAGGCCTGAACCATTCTCCTGTTCAAAAACTTTTTTATTGACAACGGAATAAAATACAAAATTTTCAGCTTATTTCATAATACTTCCTAACTACATTTCAACCAACCTGAACTTTTTGTCTGTTCCCCAAACTCAACATTCCACCTTCCCCATATGAGTATTTGTACAGACTGTTGCTTCGTTCCTGGAATGTATTTCTTCGTCATCTCTTTCAGACTCCTTCTCACCCTTCAAAGACCAGCTCCTTGTGAAACTTTGCCTGATCACTCTTTCCTACCACTCTCTTTCATCAAACTTCCATAGAATAATTTAGCAGAATCACTTTTGCCCTTCACCCTCTATATTGTATTATACTTAGCTGGGTAAGTGGTCACAGGATAATAGGAGCTGGAGCTAGAAAAGGTCTCAGAGGCCACTAATCCAGTCCCTTCATTCAACAGATATGGAAACTGAGGAACAGAGCAGTTAAGTGACTTGACCAAGGTCACACAGGTAATAAGTATGAGAAGTATTGAATCTCCTTCCCAAACCAGCCCCCACTCATGTAGAATATAAGCTTGTTGAGGAAACAGGCTATCATTTTCCATCCTTGTGCAAGGTATTGTCTCTTTTAAAGTACTATCCTTTTCACATAAAGGGTGGTCTTGTGTTGAAAGGATCAGAAAAACACTTTTGGGTAAAGAAAAATTGTTATATCAACTGGTAATGGATGTATGTTATTGCCTCTTGTCACAGATGAAAATTGTGATGCCTGAGTAGGAAAAGAACTTTGGTTTAAAAAAAAACTGTCAAAATATATGTATGGAGAAACAAGTTTCAGGTGAGGTTTGAGCAGTTTTAAATATAAAGTAAACTGTGGTATTTAAAAAAACAAGACTTAAATAACCCTGTGAAAGCATGTATATGAAGAGCTTACAAATGAACTCTTTCATGGAAAGGGAATAAGCATTCATATAGGGCCTACTATTGCCAAGCACTGTTGTAAGTGCTTTACCTGTCTAATTTGACCCTCACAGTACCCACTCTAGATAGATGCTAATATTCCCATTTTACAGTTGAAGAAACTGAGGCAAACAGAGGTTAAGTAGCTTGCCCACGGTCACATACCTATTAAGTGTCTGAGGCTTTCTGACTCTAGACCCAGGGCTCTAACAATGTACCACAAGTTACCTCTGATGAATTAAAGGGACAGAAATTTAACTTCTATTTATTAAAAACTAGAAAAAATGTGAGTGAAAAAATAGTTTCAAAATAACAACCTAAATAGTAAACTGTGTGTATTGGTAATGGAATTTGGAGATGCCCCTGTATTGGCTTGGTTTTGGGATTGAGTGTTAAAACCCAGAGCTTGTGAATCCCACTTGTGGGATGCACTTGTTGATGTGAAGAGAGATGGCTGAACTGGGAGGAGCCATGAATTGGGAAAGAGGCCCAAGCCTAGAGAAGGCCAGAAGGACTTTGGGAGAGCAGTATCCAGTATCATGGAGCCTGAGTTGCTGAGAGAAAGACTGCTAAGAGCCCATTGGAACTGTCCAGGACTTTTGGGAACTGCCACCTGGAACTGCCAAGAACTGAGGAGGCATGGCTGTGATGCCAGTATTTTGTCTGTCTGTTTTGCCAGATTCACCTGATGGTGAAGGACAGTGTGGCTGTTGTAGAGGTCCTGGAACATGGCTGTTGGTTCAGAAGCCCTGAAGGAGGATTTTCTTGTGGTACCTTCACAGAAATCCTGGCAGAGGGCCTTGCTGATGTTTTCAGGGGTTCTGGGACTGTTCTACAGGCAGAGAGTGACTTGATGAGGACACTGGCTATGGCTTTGTTGAGCCTTGTCTCCCCAGGAACTGAGATTGCTGAGGGCTTGCCTCCAGTGAAGATGAAAGAAGGCCCTTTCCTTGGGTATTCAATGCTGAGATGATATATTAACTTTGTTGTAACTTAAGGGTGGATGGCCTTTTGTGCTCTCCTGTCCCTTTTAAGATTCAGGGGTGGGAAGCCTTTGAGGTTTTTTTGTGCTTTGTGATTGACCAAATGAATGTACTTTGCTTATGGTTAGAGACTAATCTCCAAGACTTCTGACTGACTAAATGAATGTACTGTTTGGGATGGAGTAGTACCTGTATTGAATTGAGAACTTACTTGCTAAAGGAACAATTTACACTGTATTTTGACTTTCTCTATTCTGTGAATGTTTGCTGAATAAATGGGATTTACTATGCTGGTAATCTGAACCTTGGAAGTTGCCTTTGCCTGGCATTATACTGTGTCAGGAACTTAGAACTTCAGGGCATTTTGTGGCCCTTTACTTCATTTGCATTCAGTGATTTTAAGACTTAAAAAGGGCAAAACCAAAGACAAAGAGAAATTATATAAATATTTGGAGACAATGTGTAATCTTCAAAATAGGGAAATTTCATAAATTGTTACATTTTAAGTGAAATGTGAGTCACTGAGTTATAGAACTTTCTGATATATATTGAGAGATATAGGGTATCTAGGAGGCAGACTGAGGCTGATCTGGTGAAAAGACTGACAAATTTGACAGCAGAGGATAAAAAGACAGTAGGGGGTTGAAAAAGCAGCTTTGTGGACCTGGATGTTTGAAGAAACCAATGTAAGTAGGAGTAATCAGAAGTCTTCAGATGCATGACTCTTGACTGCCTTGAGAGAGGCTCAACCTGACTGGACAAAAGCACTGTGTTCTGATATTACTATTTAGCACTTTTCAGAGCTAAAGATAGGTGAATCCTCTCAAAAGTGTGTGTTTTTCTTTGCTGTCTGGTTTGAGAGAAAAAAAACAGAAAAATGGAAAGGCTGATATTGTAGTTACTTTGCTATATAAGACGAACTAATAGGGGAGGGGGTGGCAGAGCCAAGATGACAGAGTAAAAGCAGGAACTTGCTTGAGCTCATCAAACAACCCTCCAAATACCTGTAAAAAAAAAGACTCAAAACAAATTCTAGAGCCGCAGAACCCAAAAAATGACAAAGCGAAACACATCTCCAGCCCACGACAGCCTGAAAGGCCGACAGGACAGGGAGTGGAGCACAGTCTAGTGTGGGCTGGGCCAGGCACATATGGGCCAGAGCAGGCCTCAGGGGACTGAATTGCTGACAGCTGTGACAATTTCCAGATTTTTTTTTTTTTTCAACCTACAAACACCAAAAACAACATGGAAGGTCAGTGGGGGAATTCTTTGAGACCTGGGTAAAAGAGGAGCACAGTCCATTGGTCTGGCCCTAGCCCTGGGAAAGCACAGGTGACTGCAGCAACTGCTGGAGCAGCAGCAGCTGCTTCCAGAGCTCTGAGCTCACAGATGGTGGGGGATCCAGTGGCTAATACAAAACCCCAAAAGACTGGGAAAGTACACCAACCCCACCCTGACTCCCACTGGAAGCAGAGTCCTGTCTTGACAGGGAGTTAGAAAGTCAAGTGTTTGGCTGGGAAGATGAGCAAACATTGTAAAAAAAAAAAAAGTCAAGACTATAGAATCTTACTTTGGTGACAAAGAAGATCAAAGCATACAACCAGAAGAAGACAACAAAGTCAAAGCTCCTATATCAAAAACCTCCAAGAAAAATATGAGCTGGTCATAGATCATAGAAGAACTCAAAAAGGATTTTGAAAATCAAGTAAGAGAAGCAGAAGAAAAATTGTGAAGAGAAATAATAATGATGCAAGAAAATAATAAAAAATGAATCAACAGCTTGCTAAAGGATGCCCAAAAAAAACACTGAAGAAAATAACACCTTAAAAAATAGACTAACACAAATGGCAAAAGAGATCCAAAAAGCCACTGAAAAGAAGAATGTCTTAAAAAACAGAACTGGCCAAATGGAAAAAGAGGTGCAAAAGCTCACTGAAGAAAATAATTCTTTAAAAATTAGAATGGAGCAAATGGAAACTAATGATTTTATGAGAAATCAAGATATTATAAAACAGAAACAAAAGAATGAAAAAATAGAAGACAATGTGAAATGTCTTGGAAACACAACTGACCTGGAAAATAGATCCAGGAGAGAGAATCAAAAAATTATTGGACTACTGAAAGCCATGATCAAAAAAAAGAGCCTATACATCATCTTTCAAGAAATTATCAAGGAAAACTGCCCTATATACTAGAACCAGAGGGTAAAATAGAAATTGTAAGAATCCACTGATCGCCTCTTGAAAGAGATCCCAAAAGGAAAGTTCCTAGGAAAATTGTATCCAAATTCCAGAGTTCTTAGATCAAGAAGAAAACATTGCAAACAGCCATAAAGAAACAATTCTAGTATTGTGGAAATACAATCAGGATAACACAAGACCTAGCAGCTTCTATATTAAGGGATCAAAGGGCTTGGAATATGATATTCCAGAGGTCAGGGTAATAAGGATAAAAACCAAGAATCACCTACCTAGAAAAACTGAGTAAAATATTTCAAGGGAAAAAATGGACATTCAATGAAATAAAGGGTTTTCAAGCATTCTTGATGAAAAGATCAGAGCTGAATAGAAAATTTGACTTTAAAATACAAGACTCAAGAGAAACATGAAAAGGTAAACAGGAAAAAGGAAGCACAAGGGACTTATTAAAGTTGAACTGTTTATGTTCCTACATGGGAAGATGATATTTGTAACTCATGAGACCTTTCTCAGTATCAGAGTAGTTAGATAAAATAGGTAGGCAGATAGATAAATTGATAGATGGATAGATAGATAGATAGATAGATAGATAGATAGATAGATAGATAGACAGACAGATAGATAGACAGACAGACGGACAGATAGATAGATGGCATAGGGTAAGTTGAATATGAAGGGCTGATATCTAAAAAATAAAATTAAGGGATGAGAGGAATATAATGAGAGAAGGAGAAACAGAGAAATAGAATGGGGTAAATTATCTCACTTAAAAGAGGCAAGAAAAAGGTTTCACAATGGAGGGGAAGAGGGGGGAGGTTAGAGGGAATGAGTGAACCTTGCTCTCATTCGATTTGGCTTAAGGAGGGAATAACATACACACTCAATTGGGTATCTTACCCTACAGAAAAGTAAGGGGGGAAGGAAACAAGGGGGGGGGGATGATAAAAGGGAGAGCAGATTGGGGGGCAGGGGTAGTCAGAAGCAAACATTTTTGAAAAGGGACAAGGTCAAAGAAGAAAATAGAATAAGTGTGGGGCAGGATAAGATAGAGGTAAATATAGTTAGTCTTTCACAACATGACTATTATGGAAATGTTTTACAAAACTATACATGTATAACCTATATGGAATTGCTTGCCTTCTCAATGAAGGTGGGTAGAGAGGGAAGAAGAAAGAGAATTCATAACTCAAAGTTTTAAGAACCAATGTTAAAAATTGTTTTCACATGCAACTGGGAAATAAGATATACAGACAACAGGGTAGAGAAATATATCTTGCCCTAAAAGAAAATAAGGAGAAAGGGGATAAGAGAGGTGGAGTGATAGAAGGGAAAGCATGCCATCTTGGGGAGAGGGGAGAGATGGGGAGAAATTTTGGAACTCAAAATCTTGTGGAAATGAATGTTTAAAACTAAAAATGAATAAATTAATTTTTTTAAATAGCAGGGGGGGGGGGGAAGAGCTAAGTTGGTTTGTTGTCCCAAAAGATGTTTGCAATAAGATGTTTGTAATAAGCTCTGCTCTGATTGGATAATACAGGATCCCAGGGGGGCTAGGTGGTACAATGAAGAGGGTGCCTCGGTTTAGAGTCAGGAAGACTCATCTTCTTGAGTTCAAATCTGACCTCAGACACTTACTAGTTGTGTGACCCTGAGCAAATCATTTAACCCTGATTGCCTCAGTTCCTCATCTATAAAATGAACTGGAGAAGGAAATGGCAAACCACTCCAGTAGCTTTGCCAAGAAAACCCCAAATGGAGTCATAAATAGTCAGACATGACTGAAAACAACTGAAAAACAACAAAGCAAGTGAAATCTTAGCTAGGCTAGTCTGTAGTTCCCAGAGATAGCCAACTTGAGGAGTTTTGCAGTTTCCTTGCTTGAAGTAGAATTACTATCAAAATTCAGAAGCAAAACTTTCTAAATCTCCTTTTAAGGTTAATTATAAGTTGAAGAGTGCTACATTAGTTTGAGTATAGCAGAAAAGAGGATTGGCACAGCTAAAAAGAGGTAAAAAGCAGTTGCATGTGATAAAGATGTTCTTGTCCTAGAATGGACTGATAACAGTAAAGTCTACAATCCATAATTGTGAGTTACCCTGAGTACATAAATTTTCCTCTATCACATGCTTCTTGGGAGGTTTCGATAAGTCTACCTTCCCTCCTTTCCCAACTCCTCCCCACAATTCCCGCCAATATGGGGAGAACATGATTCAGCCTTATTTGTTGTGTTGTGTTTTATTATTTATTCACTTGCTTGAATATATAAGTATCTGTGATGTCAAAATTGCTTTTGCCTTATTGCTAAGTAAATGGTAAGTAAATGCTAAATAAACTATAAGTAAATGCCTATATATAATAACTTAAAGTGCCATTAATGTGAATAAGTGGTTTTTGTAAATGGAAATGCATTGATGGGGGCTCAAGAGTTAATGTGATGAGTTGAGAGAGTATATTTTTCCTCAAAAGAGTTACCTCTAGAAGTCTAAGAGAATTCAAGTACAGCTGCATAATGGCTGCCTAGATCTACCAGTGTAAGATCTGGTTGGAGTAAAGGACCTAATCCAGTAAGTATTAAGTGTTCACACAGTCAAGTGAAAGGAATGAGGTACTATATGACCACCCCAAAACACGCTCTTTTTCTTGTTGTTGTACAGTTGTTTCAGTTATATCCAACTCTTTGTGACTTCATTTTGGAGTTTTCTTGCAAAGATATTGGAGTGGTTTGATACTTCCTTCTCCAGCTTATTTTGCAAATGAGGAAACTGAGGGAAATAGGGTTAAGTGACTTGCAGATAGTCACACAGCTAGTAAGTGTCTGAGGCTGGATTTGAACTCAGGTCTTCCTGACTCCAGGCTCAGGGCACTCTATTCACTATGCCACCTAGCTACCCTACCCAACATACAGCACATTACATTTATATCCCCAGTGCCTAGAACATATTAGGTACTTAATATATATTTGTCAAAACTGAATTGATTAAAGCAGTCTCCCAGATCATAAAACATGACCAACTCCTAAGCCCATGGAAAAGTTCCAGATTTAGGGAATTTGTGTGACTCCTCAGAGAAAATTGCTGCAGGCAACAGGACTAAGCCATCTGGATCACCTGGAAAGTTGGAACATAATTCCTCTACACTGTGGAACTTCAACATTTCATTTGCTTTTTAAAAAACGTTTACTAAATGCCTATTATATGCAGGGCACTGTGCTGAGAATTGTGAACACAAAATTTCACAACCTAGACCCTACTTTGAAGGACCTTATAGTCAAGTGGAAGATAAGATATGTACATAAATAATAAAAATGAAAGTTAGAATATAGTACATAGAAGAGGTCAAAAGGACAGGGATGAGAGAGTGGAGAGGGAACAATCACTTTTACAAAAGGGACATCAGCAAAGGCTCCATAGAGGAGACAGCTCCAGAGCTTCATTGTATCCTTCATGTTCACCATTGGGCACACCTTTTTCTATAGATAAGACATTGGAAATATGCTCTACTGGTGCAATTTAGAGAGAGTACTGTTTCACCTAAAACACAGTTTCATAGGATGAGTTAAGATGGCAGATGGCAGATTAGAGGCATCAACCCAACCAACTCTCCCAACATGCCCCTCCAAACAACTTTAAAAATAACACCTCAAATAAAATTTTGTAGCAACAGACTTGACAAAATGTCAGAGTGAGACATTTTTCCAGACTAAGACAACTTAGGAGGTCCATAAGAGAGGACTGTGATATGAAGGTGGGCACCAGCCTCATATGGTAGCAGGAGCAGCAGCAGGCCTTGGAGGCAGCTGTGATAACAGCAACAGACAGGAGACGCTTTGCTGGCACTGAATGGCAACTCTTTGTTCACACACAGTTCTAGGTCATGGTTCCAGGGTGGAGAAGAACACTTGCGATTATTCACAAGGAAGCAGCGACCCTGGTCACAGTTCCAAGTCAGAGAGGAGCAGTTTTAGCTGAAGGAGAGTGTGGGACCTGGTCACAGTTCCAGGGACAAGAGAAATATTAGTGCTTGAGGCTGCAGAGGAATAGGAGCTCCTCCTGGATAAAGACCACAGTGACCACACCTCTCCCCAAGAAGCACCAAATACTTGAAGGCCCCCAGAAATAGCTCTGAAAACAGTAGAATAAAAAAGACTGAAACTTAGGGCAGTACTTACCCATCCCCAGGTTAGTAGAGCCCAAATTTAACAAAAGTTCAAAGTCAAGAAATATGAGAAAAGTGAGAGGAAAAAAAAGAAAGGCTATTATGGTGGCAGGAAAGAACAAGACATGAACTCAGAAGACAATAATGTGAAAACTCCTACAACCAGAGGTGGAGAACCTGCAGCCTTGAGACCACATGTGGCCCTCTAGGTACTCAAGTACAGCCCTTTGACTCAATCCAAGGTTCACAGAACAAATCCCCTTAATAAAAGGATTTGTTCTATAAAATTTGGACTCAATCAAAAGGCCTCACCCAAGGACCCAGAAGGCCACATATGGGTCTCAAGGTCACAGGTCCACCCTGCCCCCTCACCACAACCAAAGTCTCAAAAGAAAGGTGTTAATTGGACACAAGCCCAATGAGAATTCCTAGAAGAGTTAAAGAAAGAGATAAGCATGGGTGGTAGAGGAAAAATTGGAAAATGAAATAAGAGTGATGAAAGAAAATTATGAAAAGAAAATTAACAACTTGGCAAAAGAGGCACAAAAAAATACTAAAGAAAATATCTTTAAAAACAGAATTGACCTAAAGGTAAAAGAGGCACAAAAATTCACTGAAGAAAAAAAAATCCTTTTTGAAAATTATTTCTATTTATTTTATTAGATATTCCCCAATTACATGTAAAAATTGTTTTTAACAATTATTTTGTTAAAATTTTGAAGTCCAAATTCTCTCCCTCCTACCCACCCTCCCCACTTCCTTGAGAAGGCAAGTAATTTAATTTTGATTATACATCTGAGATCACACAAAACATATTTCTACATTAGTCATGTTGCAAAAGAAAACCCAAAATACAACAATAAAAATAAAGATAGTAAAAAGAAGTATGTTTCAATCTGCACTCAGAGTTCATGAGTTCTTTCTCTGGAGGTAGACAGTATTTACCAACATGGGTCTTTTGGAATTGTCTTGGATCATAGTATTGATCAGAGTAACTAAGTCTTTCACAGTTAATATTTCAATGTGCTGTTACCGTGTACAATGTTCTCTGCTCACTTCACTTTGCATGAGTTCATATGAGTCATCCCAGATTTTTCTGAAACCATTCCCCTCATTATTTCTTATAGCACAACAGTACTCTATCACAATCATGCACCACAACTTATTCAGTAATTTCCCAATTGATGGACAGCCCCTCAACTTCCAATTCTTTGCTACCACAAAAAGAGCTGCCCTTAATATTTTTTGTATAAATAAATTCTTTTCCCTTAATAAAAGCATTCCTTAAAAAGCCAAATGGAATAGGCCAAATGGAAAAGGAGGTACAACAATTCACTGAAGAAAACAAATCCTTAAAAAGTAGAATTGGTTAAGTAGGGAAAAAGGTACAAAAGCTCACTGAAAAAAAATAATTCCTTAAAAATTAGAATTAGGCAAGTGGAAGCTAAGGACTTCATGAGACATCAAGAAATAAAAAAAAGTTGAAAGAATGAAAAAAATTTTAGAAAGTAAAATAGTACATAAAAAACAAAACAAAACAAAATAAAAAACCAACTGACTTGGAAAATAGATCAAGGACAGATCGTTTAAGAATTATTGGACTACCTGAAAACCATATTCAAAAGATCTTTTTTTGAAAACATCATACTTCAAGAAATTATAAAGCAAAACTGCCCCAATAGCTTAGATCTGGAGGGCAAAATAGAAACTGCACTTCCTGAAAGAGATACCAAAATGAAAACTTCCAAGAATATTTAAGTTAAATTCCAGTTCTCCCATGCCAAGGAAAAAATATTGCAAGCAGTCAGAAAGAAACAATTCAAATATCATAGAGTCATAGTCAAGATCATACAAGGTTTAGCACTTTATACATTAAACAAATGGAAGACTTGGAATATGATGTTCTGGAAGGCAAAGGGTCTTGGATTAGAATCAAAAATAATCTACCCAATTAAAGGATGTATAAACCTTCAAGTGAAAAAAAAATTGATATTTAATGAAATAGAGGACTTTCAAGAATTCCTGATAAAAAGACCAGAGCTGAATAAAAAATATGATATTCAAACAAAAGATTTAAGAGAAGCATTAAAAAGGTAAAAATGGTAGAGAAAATATAAGAGACTCAATAAGGTCAAACTTTTCATATTCCTATAGGAAGATGATACATGCAATTCCTAGGAACTTTATCATTATCAGAGCAGTTAGATAAAGTCTACATAGAGGATAGAGGTTTAAGTCAATCATACTGGCATGATCTCAAAAAAAAATGAAAGTGTGAGAGAGTAGTGCACTGGGAGTAGGGGAAGAGGTAGAATAAGAATAGAATAGGAAATTTCTTCTCACATAAAAGAGATGAACAAGAAAGCACTTTTACAATGGAGGGGAATGTGGGGGGGCAATGTTTGAATCTCACTCATTGTAATTGGTTCAAAGAGGGAAGAATACACATACACACACACACACACACACAGAGTTGGGTATAAAAATCTATCTTACCCAACAGGGAAGTAGGAGAGGAAAAGGATAAAAGAAAGGAGAGGATGATAAAAGGGAGGTCAGGTTAAGGGAGGAAGTAGTCAGAAGCAAAACAGGCTTTTGAGAAGGGAGAAGATAAAAAGAGGAAAGAAGGATAAACAGAAGAAAATATAATGAAGGGAAATGCACAGTTAGTAATCATAACTGCGAATGTAAATGGGATTAACTCACCTATAAAAGAGAAGTAAATAGCAAAATGGATTAGAAATCAGAATCCAACAAGTTTATAAAAGACACACTTGAGACAGAAAGACACACATAAAGAGTTAAAATAAGAAGGAGCAGACTTTATAATGTTTCAGTTGAAGTAAACAAAAAAGGTAGTGATAGCAATCATGACAGACAAAGCAAACGCTAAAATAGACCTAATTAAAACAAATAACCAGGGACACTATATTTTGATAAAAGGTACCATACACAAATGTATGTGTGTATGTATGTATGTATGTATGTATGTATGTATGTATGTATATCATTATAAAGGAGTATGAACTTAATGATAAAGGAATATGAATAGGCAGTTTTCAGAAGAATAAATCAAAGCTATCTATAATTATATAGAAGAAATTACTCTAAATCACTATTGATTAGAGAAAAGCAAATTAAAATAACTCTGTGATACCACCTCACATCTATCAGAAATGACAAATGCTGGACTATTAATGGAATTGTGAACTGGTCCAACCTTTCTGGAAAACAACTTGGAACTATAGGGTTATAAAACCATCCATATTCTTTGACCCACTAATAGCATCTATAGGTCTAAAACCCAGAGAGATCAAAGAAAAAGGAAAAGGACTTATACATACAAAAATATTTATAGCAACTCTTTTTGTGGTAGCAAAGAACTGGAAATTGAGGGGATGCCCATCAATTAGGAAATGGCTTAACAAGCTGAGGCACATGATTGTGGAGTACTATCATACTATAAGAAGTGACAAGGGAAATGGTTTCAAAAAAACATGACAAGACCTATATGAACAGATGCAGTGAAATGAGGAAGAACCAGGAGATCATACTCAGTAACACCAATACTGTAAGGAAGATTAGCTATGAAAGACAACTTCTCTGATCAAAACAGTGATCCAAGACAGTTCTGAAGGACTCATGATGAAAAATGCTATCCACTTCCAGAGAGAGAATTTATTAACTCAGGGTGCAAATTGAAGTATAGTTTTCTTACTTGATTGTTCTTGCTTTTTTTGTGATATGGCAAATATAGAAATGTTTTGTATTGTTTCACATGTATAACTGATATACCTTTTGCCTTCTCAGTGGATATAGGAGGAGCTAGAAGGAGGGAAGGAATTTGTAACTCAAAAAATTTTTAAATATTAAAAATATATAAATAATCATTTTTAAAATAAAGTTAATTTTCTCTGAAAAAGAGAAATGAAGAAGAATAAAACACAGTTTCATAAGATTCCATTAAAGCTGGAAGGGAATCTTCTAGTGCGATTCCACTTTAGAGGTAAGGAAAGCGAGGCATAAAAAAGGTTAAAATATGTAGTAAGTAGCAGGGCTGCGATTCTAACCCAGATCCTCTGGCTCCAAAATCTGTCTACTTTCCACTAAATATCTCTGCTACCTTACTCTTTGCTCCTCCACTTCAGGTGTGCACTGTGTACTGCCTCTGTACCAGCACAAACCTCAACACTAAGGCCACATGAAAAGAAAACCCCCGAACACACACACACACACACACACACACACACACACACATACACATACACACACACACACACACACACACACACACTCTAGCAACACAAGGGCTTGGGTTTCAGCACCATGGGTTTCCCAATTTCACAGTTCTACCCAGTTTCAATCAAGCTCTGGCTGCATCCACCCCACTCACTCTCACCACATCTGCTAACCACCTTGTATAGCTGACATTTATATATAATAATAGCTGACATTTATATAGCATTTTATGGTTTACAAAGTGCTTTACATGTGTTATTTCATTTGATCCTCATAACAAGTCTGTGCAGTAGGAAGGGAAGGATATGGTTTCATTTACTGCAAGACTTATAAACCCTCAATTATCTGTAAGAGTGAAAGAGTAGGGTCATTGGAAATCCAGACTTAAAAAGTAATTTCCAACAGTTCAGGAATGCATTATAATAGAATTTGACCACTTAGGCGACTACTATCCTAGTTACATTTTGCTTAGGTTTGGAGTAGAAATAGGGTTGGTCTAAATCATAGTCCTTAACTTTGGTTCCATGAACTTGTTTCTCTTTAAAAAATATTTCGATAACTACTTCAATACAATTGGTTTCATTTATAATCCTATATATTTTATTTGTGCACATAAAAGCACTATTCTAAAAAGGAGCCCATATTCTTCCCCATCCTGCCAGAAAGATCCATAACACAGAAGCAAGTTAAGAATTCGTAATCTAGACTTAGGATTTCATCAGTGTAAGTAATGCCCAGTATGGAAACTCCTTCTGCCAATGTAAGTCAATGATACATCTGTAACTTAAAGTCTTAAAAATATGATTAGAGGACTTAAGAGATTAAGTGACTTGCTCATGGTCACACAATTAATATACATGTCATAGATAGTACTTGAACCCAGGTGTTTGTAGTTCTTAGGCCTTTCTCTAGCCAGCATGCCACAGTGCATCTCTCAATTAGATTAAATGATAAAAATTAAAGTCCATATGCAGTCCCTTTGCAACAACCAGTTGTGGAGAGTGATGGCCCAGAAGCATTCCAGGTGGTAGGTGGGGGAGGCAGACTAGAATTAAAACATGCAGCATATAAAGTAAGTGAGCTGATTCCCTAGGTTCTCATTTTTATTACAGTGAACAGTTTGTTTACTTTAATGATTTTAAACATATCCCAAACAAATGTGTTGGTTGGTCTCATTCCTTTTCATTTACCATTTCCCTGCAATATGTTTGTGGAGTAGACAAATTAAGGGGAACTACTCTGTGTGGGAGCTTTCCATTTGGCAAGTAGGCTGGGCATATAGAGAAATGTGCAGCAGTCAGAAATTCAAAATTAAAATTGTATTCCACAAATCTTTACTGTGTTTTCTGCCTGAAGAATGTTGTGCTGCACACTGTGCGAAATGAGAGATGAATGAGTCTCTGCCTTCAAGTAGCTTAAAGTCTAGGGGAGGAATATGATACACAGACAAGTAAAATATAAAGTACGCAATGATAAAGTCCATTGAAGTTACAGATAAAATGCTGTATGATATCAGATGGGGAAATGATTGACAACCAGGGGTTTGCTGGTAAATGTTTAATAACCCACTGTAACAGCAAGCACCCTAGCATGCCTAGGGCAGCTACTAGCACAGGTTCTTAGATCTGCTTTTCTAAAGGAAAGCAACTCAAAATGGGTTAACAATCTTACTTTAA
>CM053585.1:165348036-165367892 GCA_028646515.1 Pseudochirops corinnae
AGGCTCCACATGACCACATTCAGCCTATTAGGGAACAGAGTATACTTTTAAATATCCAAAGGTCCTCAGAGTCACGTAGCCACATTAGCAAAGGGCCTAGGGGCAGGGAAGATCTTTAGATTCCCATAACACCCACTCTCTAAAAAAGCTTAATCTGTTTTATTAACATTTTTCCATCACTTACTTAACTCTAAACAATCAACAAAACAATAGAGCAAGCTCTGATTTGCAGCATTTGGGAGATTTCTGAAGTATAAATGCACACATTAAAATTTTAATAATTTAACACTTTATCAAAAAATTTAACAATTGGAAGAGCCAGTTGGAGCTGGCTCCAACACAGTCCTATAATGATGAGACCATATCTAGATTCTTCCTAGATCTTTAAGAAGGCACTCATTTCAATTCAACTCAATGACAAATATATAAATTTATGTTGTGTATGTGCAAGTATATAGACATAGCAAATGTGTGTACGTACATATATGTGTGTATATATTTAGATTGAATGCAGTGCCTTATGGTGACACTAGGAATACAAAATAATACAAAAATTAAAAATGACTCAGTCCCTGCCCTCAGGAAGCTTATACTCTAACCCAGTAGGGTGGTAGGATGACATGTATGGAAATAAGGATGAAACAAGGTAGAATGAGATAGAGGCAAAAGACATATCTGGACAAAATGCAATGGGAAATTTGGGAAGTACTAGGGAAAGCTTCCTAAAAGGTGTGTTTGAGTGGAATCTTGAAGAGAAGTATTTCATCAAAAAAAGTGGAAAAAAGAGTGAATTCCAGTGCTCAGGGATGGTTCTCATGACTGTAAGGAAGCCAGATATGGCAAGATGAGATAGGAAGAAAGCTAGTAGTTCATTGGGACTATTCATTGCTTTGAGTCATGAATGTAATGTAAAAAATGGCACTAGAAAGAATGAAGAAAGACTTCATTTTCTGTCTAAGGAGTTGATATCCCATTCTATAGGCAAAGACATTGAAGGTTTGTGAGTGATGAAATAGCATGATCAGACCTGTGCTTTGAAAAGATTATTTCAGACGCTGTGTGAAGGAAATTTTTAAAAGGGAAGAAATTGAAAGCAGAGAGATAAATGAGGAGACAATTATAGAATATCTGCTAGGCTCCCAAGGACTGGAGTACTCCCTGTTCTACGTGCATTTTGGACAAGGTTCATTCCTAGGAAGCCTGACTTCTCATGATAAGGGTCAGGATCCCTTTTATCACACTCTTGATTTGTTTATTTACTTTTAGTTTACAAGATTCAGCTCCACAATCCTTTATGTTCCAAATTTTCTCCCCTCCCTCGCTCCCCCCCCCACCCTATGGTGGCATGCAATCAAGTATAGGATCTGCAAATACTTTCACACTGGACATTAGTCTGGTTCTATAGCAGGGTTGTAACCAATGGAGTGAACAATGGGAAAGAAGAAACAAAACCAAATATGGAAAAGAAAGAGAGCGTGCAGTTTGCTTCAGTCTCCATTTAAACTCTGTTCCTTCCAGATCCCTCTCTGAATGTAGACATCTCCCTCCATCCTGAGACTCCTAGTGTTATCCCACAACTGTGCATTGCTGAGAAGAGTCCAGTCCATCAAAATTGGTTGTGACACACAAAATGTGTCTGCGATTATGTACAAATTTCCCCTGGTTCTGCTCCTCTCACTCAACATCAGTTTGCACAAGCCTCTCCAGGTAAATATGAAGTCCATCTGCTCCTCATTTCTTATGGCACAATAGTATTCCATTAAATTCACACACCGCCACCTGTTTAGCCATTCCCTAATTGATGGGCATCCCCCTAATTTCCAGTTCTTTGCCACCACAAAGAGAGGTGTAATAAACATTTTTGTACCTAGGGGTCTTCCTCCCACTTCCATGATCTCTTTGGGATACAACCCCAGATTTGGTATTACTGGATCAAAGGGTACGCAATTACCCATAGCCCTTTGGGCATAGTTCCAAATTGCTCTCCAGAATGGTTGAATCAGTTTATAACTCCAACAATGCATTAGTGTTCCAATTTTTCCACATCCTCTCCAGCATTTGTCATTTTCCTGTTTTGTCATCTTAGCCAATCTGACTGGCAAGATGTGTAGCTCAAAGTTGTCTTGACTTGCATTTCTCGGGGTTTGTTTTTGACTGACAGTATGTTGCATGTACAGTTATCCTTTCCACATCATAACTTCCCCCATCATGGTTTCACATCACAGGTCAGCATGAGAATTAAAAGAGAATTTTGGAGAAGTTTTGTGGAAGTCACAGATGTCACACAGGCCAGCAGATGACACAGAAAATATTTAAAAACTCATAAATGCATAAAATATATGTATAGTATTGTATACTATTAACCCAAATTTTACCATAAGGTACTACACACACCCCATAAAAGAAAAAGAAAAAATTCAGACCATCTCTGATATGAAGGGAGGGCCAAAAATAGTACATGGATTTTCCAGATCGTGGGGAGCTGCACCCCTAACCTCCTAAATGTGGAAGGGATAATTGTACTTATCCACGTACATATTGCTTTTTTCTCAATAGAATAAAGCTCCTTGAGGGCATAGAGGGCAGGTGTTTCATTTTTATCTCTTTATTCTTGTACCTAGCATGGTGCCTGGTATATAGTTGTGTTTAATATATGATCATAGAATTGAATTCTATAGGTCAGTGCAATGAGTGGCTCCTTCCACAATTTCTGTCTCACAAAAGAAGGGACCAATTATTAAGTTCCATCCTCCAGGAGGCACCAAAAGACACATCCCTATACTCCACGGAGAGATATAGCCACAGCCCCCCCCCACACACACACACACACACATACACAAAAGCCTTACCTCCTAATGAATACAGATCAGAGGGACTCCCTTGCTTATTATGAATAGAAGGAAGGCAATCCAGAAATATGTGATGAACTAAGAAAATAGGTAAGTGGCCCCACGCAGGAGGTGGACTGACAAACCCTTTCAAATAGCAAAACAGCAGTGATTTGATTATGGTTCCAGAACTGGAAGAGGATGGAAGTGGGGGGTAAGGAAAGGCAAAATATGCATATGACAACGAAACAAGGAATAAATAGTTGGGAAGTAAAGTTGAACAGGCTTTATATAATAATAATGACAATAATAATTCTAGCAAAGCACTTTACATGTCATCTCATATATATATATATACATATATGTGTGTATACATATATACACATACATATATATGTATGTGTGGCCATATAAGGCACTTAAGATGGGGGAAAGATGGAAGTTCCAAACCTAAAAGGATTAACTCTTCCAGGGCATGGTCTCTGGTCCTAACAGCAAAGTAAGAAGATAGGCAGATTATTAATATGAAGATAAGTCACAAAACTTTAAAAGTTTTATGAATTGGAAGCTCAAAGGTTTATCAACATGAATATTGAAGTTACCAAGGATAAGGGAGAGATTGAGGTGGGAAAGACTGTGAGGCCAGTGCTGAGGTCAGTGGAAAGAACAGAATAGAAGATCAATCTGGAGGTTGGTAGATAACTACAGCAAAGATCAGAATATAATCAGATGACAGGGCCTTAGAAAGTAGGATTGGTTGTTGTATGACAAAAAGAATTGGACTCGAAAATGGAGAGTGATGAGTACACTAACTACTCCTTCTGGCCTTGTGAAGTGGGGGGACAGCGAGATGTAAGAGCAAAAGAATGGACAAGAATAGAAAATGAGGGACTAGGTCACTAGGTCATGGACTTAACCAGAGCTTAATAAAACCAGTTTGGGGGAGAGAAGGTTGCAGCTAACAGCATCAATCACAAAAAATCATCTAATCTCTATAGCATCTGGAGAATTCCTAATTTGAACTAAGCCAAAAGGGTTCTGGGGTTTTACAGCATTCTGAAGAATGAATTCTGCATTTGGAGGTCATTCTACTTGAGGCATAATATTTGGACAGGAAATCATTGGAAACAAGGTAAAAGAAAAATTCTCAACTTGTAATGTCTTTTTACTCCCAAGGATTGACAATCTTAGTGCTAAATTTGCAGGTTTGCCAGGTTTGGTTGACTTCAGTAATGATTAAAGACTAAATAAGCATAAGGAGCTAGATTATATCTCTCTCTCTTTAGAAATTTCACTACTAAATGTCTGTAACAAAAACTTGTCCCCTTAAATCACAGCATTCAGCAACTAACTCTGAACATGACAATTTAATCAATCAGGTGTAGCCTTTCCAAAAACCCCTGCCTTCCTAGAAACACAAGCAGCTGATACTATAAAAGATTCAATCACACTAAAACAAGCCCAGAGCATCAGTGTTTATTAAAGTTATGGGAGCCATTTATTGACCTGGGGAAATTGCAAACCATTGCAATTACTGCTGGAATTGCATTTTTACAGTTAACAAATGAATAGTGATGTTTTTCCTTTTCTCTTTTAATTGCAATTATTGCAGTTGGATAGAAAATCCAAAAAAGCAGAAGCCCTGTAGCCTAGTTACTTTCAAGGAAACCAAGTAGTTGATTTTTAACCTATTTCTCCATTAGTCTTGTTCGTGTGTGTGTGTATGTGTGTGTGTTTGTGTATGTGTGTGTTCCTTCACAGAAATCCCAAAGCTTATTATAATCTGAAGAATTCTCCCTGAACCTCTCTATCTGAAGGGAGCCAAAAGTTTTTTCTTTTGCCAACTCACAAGTCAGATTCTTCTGGGTAAGTGCAGCCCAATCACCACTAAGCAGTGAAATAATTAGGTCATTGTGACAAGGCCCAGTTGGCTGGGAGGCTGCAGAGGACTGACATCAGGAATCTCCCCCATACCTTTTTTCCTCTGCTCCTTAACATTGTTGGGGCAAAAAGGTAAAAAATGTCTGTCCATGAATGAGTGAATGAATCATTTATTAAATGCTTGCTATGCACAAAACACATAAAGTGTTCATACAAATCTATGCATTCAAGTAGCTCACATTCTAGTAAGAGGAAAAAAAACATTTAGGAGATTTCCAATGCCCTGCAGTCTTTAGGGTGCAGTGGCAAGGCAAATGGTAATGCATCCTCTTTCATGTTATTTTCCACAGTTAAAATGACATCGATTTTAACATCGAATCTTTTGACAATGCCAAGACCTCTGGCAACAAGCACCTTCTTCTCCTGGTGTTTAGTAGCGATAGTTGGTCAGGAGTCAGGGGCTGCCCAAGCAGTTGCCTGGTCCTCTTTCCACAAGGGTTGATTCCCTGGATGATGGTTATAATCACTGGACTGGAAGCAGGGTCATTGGCATTGCTCAGGCTCTTGGGCTCAGAGTCATTGACTATCTCCATCCATTTCAGTCTGAAAGGAAATGGTTACTGAAGTGGTGACAGCAGTTTGCCTTGCTTAGCACCTGCTGTTGCCCATCTCCCCTTCCGGGTGCCTTATTGATTCAGTGTAGTTGGCTTGCCTGTTGGTGATATCTGGTCCTCAGCTCTTGAGCTGGCCCACCAAGAGTTGGCAACCAATCAGTAGTTAATTTTGATCATGGTAAAGATGGCAGGTGAATGTGAGAACATCTTTCACACCCTGTTAAATCAACTGTGATGCTTAAGGCTCAGCACCCAGATTTATTCACCTTTCATGCAGCTGTAATTCAAGCCAATCCAATAAACATTTAGAAAGTCCCTACTGTGTGACAGACACTATACATAGCACTGGTGATACAATTAATAAAAAGACAAACCCTACCCTCAAGAAACTTACAACTGAAAGGGGAAGACAACACACAAAAGGAGGCAGGAATGTTTGTGGGGGATGATAGGGACAGCAAGGGGTATCCAGTGAGGGGATATTTCATTTTGTAGAATTGAAACCAGGCAGAGGAGCAAATACAAAGTGAAGTGAGCTAAGAATTCAGTTTCTGCCCTCTATAAAGGAAGACACTGTGAGATATTTGGTATTCTACACTCCAGTCCTCCAATGAGAGGGGGAAAGGAGGTATTGTCAATCAAGGCTTGAATCAGCAACATGGTGGTGGTGAGTTTACAAATGAGCTGCTTTTGGGAGGGGCATCTTGCTTTGTGGAATTGAAATCAGGCAGAGCAATAAAAGCAAAGTAGAGCAAAAATACTAACCAAGGTGCTAACCATACATCTGGAGTTGAAATAACCTAAGTCATAGGCCTTTTAGATTAAACTAAGGGAGTAGGATTTTTTTTCCATACTAAAGCCATCTTTCAGTAACATTTTAAATTGAATAAAACTTTAAAAGATGATGCTTTGGGTCCCAAAGAAGAGATATGAGAATATACTTGCACACACACAATCCTTTGCAGAAGTATGAGGTCCAAGGTTATAGCATATATTTTCATACTTTTTTTACATATTAATTGGTCTAATTATTTTTTGTCTCTACTTCCTCTTTTTATCTCACTTAAAAATATTTTGTTATATGAGTTGGCTCTCTGGATGAGGCAAGAAGGAGAGATACTAGGTGAAATTCTAGTAATATAAAATAAGAAATATATCAATAAAATGTATTTTTTAAAGATGATACCTTTAGAATAAATTTTGAAAACAAACATAGATATAATTAGTTAATTTTCTTTTTCTAGAAGTTATCACTCCTAGCCCTTTTCCTTTAGTCCCTATCCAGGACCACAAAAAGAAGCTCTTAATTCCTTTCCTTCACTTAATTAACTTACATAAAACTCTACCCAACACATCTCTGGAGTTTGTGTTTAGTTCTTTAGGTTTCACTTGGCATCAGAGCCTATTTTACTTCTTTCCCAGCTGCTGGCTCTTTCCTAGTCTCTCCAACTCTCTGATATAAGAAGAATTTGCCAAAGGGGAACATTCTTGATCTCTAGGCTCCTTCATGCTTAAAGATTCTATGATTCCTATCGATGAAATAGATGTTGTAAAAAAAAATAAGTAAAGAAGACTTGGATATGAGAGATGAAGAATCCAAGATAAATCTTAATATTTTGAGCATGGGTGCCTGATTAAATAGTAGAATCATCAATGGAAATAAGAAGTTAGGAGATAGAAAAAAAATTTTTACAAGATATGGCTAGGAAGCAGGAACAGAGATGATAAGCATGATTTAATATGTTTTGAGATTAAGGTGACAAGAGGGCATACATGTGGAGATGTCTGGTTATCAATAAATCATATAGGTCTGAAATTTGATGAGAAGTTGGAGGTACAGGAATATATTTGAAGGAGATATTAGAAGCTGGCTGAACTACTCTTTTGGGGAAAAGCTACTCTTTTTGACTAAAAACAGGTAAGGAAACAGTTGGTTTGCATTAGAGATAGACCTAGATATAAGATGTGACCATCAGAGATCATATGTATAGAGTTGGAAGGGACCTCAAAGATTAACTAGTCCAATTTCATCATTTTACTGATGTGAAAATGGAGGCCCAGGGAGGTTAAATGACTTACCCGAAGTCATATAAGTAGCAAGTTTCTGACAGGATTTGAATAAAGTTCTCTGATTTCAGGGTCAATGATCTTTTCACGATCCACATCTATTCCTGTGGAGTCAGGGCTGGTTGAGTTATTCTTGCCCAGTTATACAGAAAGGTGCCAAATCACATTTCCTAGCACATAGGATATACTACAGAAAGGGATGAAGATTTACAATGCCCTATCTTGCAGTCTTGGACATGAACACACCCTCCTTTGTTGTAACAGGGTCCTAGTCAATGGGCATGGGTCTCAGCCTACTGCCAGCCCTCAAGGAGCCTTAAGAAACCCACTGAAATCTGTGATGACATGTAAGGAAGGTACCTAGCTCCCCACTTCAGCAAGTAAGGTATTCTGTGACCATTTCCCTTCTCCTTACTGAGAGGCAAAGAAAAGGCATTTGACTAGCTGCTGAGTCAACTCTGTGTATGCACATAAAAAGCACTAACCAACCAACTGTATTCTCTCTTGCCTGGTACCAAATGAGTCAAGAACTGCTACGGGCTTCTGCTACTTTTGTCCCCATTGTGTCTATTCTTTCCTCTTCTCAGATGAAAGAGGATTGGAGATGGAATGACCTTATGAGCTCTGAAAAACTGGATGAGCCAGCAGAGTTTGCCAGTAGTTTAGCCAGCATCTATCCCAGCAGTGACTCAAACCAGCAGCCAAGACACCACAAGGGAGTTATTCTGTTCATTATTGATATGGCATTTGGAAGGAACCTCTTGGGGCAACTCTTTTGTTTTAGCAAACACTTTGAGTTTAAGTTCATTCTCTTCAAGTACTAAGGTGCAAGGGGAGGCTAAATCTCCATTTAGGAAGATATTATTGTATTTTGGTTCTTGCTATATCTTTTAAATAAATATCCTTTTGTCAAAGCCAATTTATGTTTCTTGCTTATGACTGATATAAAGGAGACATAAACTGGTTAAAAATGATAGTGGGATAGTAATCAATGGAATCAAATAATGAGACAATATTACTGGCACTTACAATTGACATGAGGGACAAACCAGAATGGGGATCATGTTAATATGGGGGGGAAGGTGGAGCTGGGTGGTACAGTGAATAGAGCACTGGCCCTGGAGTCAGGGGGACTTGAGTTCAAATCCAGTCTTAGATACTTAACACTTACTACCCATGTGACCTTGGGCAAGTCACTTAATCCCCATTGCCCTGTCTTTCCCTCTCCAAAAAAGCAAAAAAAAAAAAAAAAAAGTTAATATCATTAGAAAGTCATCCCTGTGGCCCTCAGTCATGATTTACTAGAGCCCCAAGAGGATCTAGGCAGTTAGATGACATGATAGAATGCCAAGTCTGAAGTCAGGAAGATTCATCTTCCTAAGTTCAAATATCTGACTTCAGACATTTATGAGGGATAATTTGCAGTGAAGTTTCCCCATTCTGAAAAATCAAATCTAGAGTGGCTTCAGCATCCACTAGGCCTACGTTTAGAGGTCACCTGACCTTACAGGAATCTGGGACTTAGAGAAAGGGAGACCCTCCCCAGTGCCACCTCAACACAAGATATACCAAATAAGGATAAAACTGCTTTCCTGGATTTGCATTGGACATCCACATGTTTCCAGGTCCTTTGTCTCAGAGATAGATTCCCACACTTGGGTTGTGGGCCAGCCTCCCTACCAATGAGAGTGAAGGCCAGTTGGGGGGTCAGGTCTCTGTAATAGAAGGTTATATGACCATGGGCTGGCTTTTCTACCTGTTGCTCTCTCCCTGGCAGACACCATTTGAGTGACAGGGGCAGAGTCCTTTCTCATGAGAAAGAATAAAGACCTTTTCTGATCTCAGATTCAGACTCTGAACTCTTTCATCTCACACAGTTTGGAGGTCCCACTGAGATTTTTCAGACTCCTCTCTGGAGAGAGGAAGGGCTCCCCAGCCTTGACAAATAGGCAGGATGTCCCGTTGGGTCTTTTTTCCAGCAGCCTCTTGGTGAAGCAGGAGAGCAATTCCCCTCTGTTGAGAGTAGGGCCCAAGGAAGCCTGAAGCTGAGAGCAGAAAATGCCTAAAGGGGGCTGAGCACCCACCCAGGTAAGGAGAGGCCTGGATGATTTGCTGGTGGGTGGGGTCGACTGAGTCTGACCAGCAGTTGGACTGAAATTTCAAGACCAAGAGGTCAACTGAGTCAACTAAGTCTGGTTAGAAATTGGGGATACTAGGAGGCCATTTCTAAGGGGACACTGATGAGCAGCCCCTGGTGAGGGGCCCTCAGAATTCATGCCTCGGCGTCCCAAGGATTTTTGGACCAAGACATTGACATAGTTTGGCCAGACCTTGAATCCAAGAGGAGGGGGTCAGCTGACAAGCCTTCTCATCTGCTCTTTGGTCAAGGGATATTCCACTTTAACCCACAAGCAGCTAGTTAATTGGGAACAGAGTTGGGAAGGGATGTTCTCTTCAATTCCCCCTGATTGGAAGATAAATTTAGCAAAGCTGGTTAAGACTCTGTGTTTGTTCTGTGTGTGTTTTTGTGTGAAGTGTGTGTCTGTTCAAGAAAGAAAACGTTTTACTATTCAGATCAAAAAGCCTCAGGAATTATTAAAAATCTTCCTTATATGCCTTTACATTCTTAACCAAATTTGGAATGAGGAGAGAGGATTCAGGTCCTTTAGTATGTCCTAGGTAAGTGAAACTTTTTTTTTCTATTTATCTGAAATGCCTGAGGCAGCTTGGTTAAAGATTAAGTGAAGGGGAGAGATAGAGAGAAAGAGAAGCAAAAAGTCTGATTGTGTTAGGTGGGGTGGAGCCACTAACTCCCCTGCCCCCAACTTTAGAAGATCTGGAGATGTTGGGAAAGAGTGCTAGTGAATTATTAGCCTGACTTCATAACCAACAAACCAAGTTATGGGAAGTTTGAAGGGATTATGTCTATCCACCTTTCAGGATGCATCTATGAAAGGGATCTATTGGAATTTAGTTCTAAAAGATTAGTTCAAATAATCATTAAGCTCCCAAGATCTCTGCTTGGGAGAGAAATTAAAAGATAACTACACCCTGTTCACTGAGTCAAAACCTTTGTCTATGAAAGGAGACAGGATTTCAGCTTTTTTAAGGAAAAGAAGTGGTTGTGGTGTTGGTTATAGCCACATGTCTTTTAAAATGCCAGGAGCACTGGATTGTTAATTGGCATTCTGATTACAAAGTGATTTATAAAAATGTGAAACCATTAAATTTGGGTATAAATGTAAATAATGTTCAGATTGATCATCTGAACTCTTGGCTATTATGAAAATGTATACAGTGGTTTAAAGTTATAAAGTTATAATTTAATTCCTCTGTAAGGTGGTTTGGAAATGCATTCACCTAAAATTTTTAGTAGAATGTAAGTTTTAAATACATAATGTTTGGGACATTGTACATTTCTAAATTTTGTAATTTGGGGGAAAAATTATGAACTCTGATGTTAAAAACAATTTTGTTATTTCTACTCAGAAGCTGTTAAGTCATCTAAAAATATGGTTATGTATGTTAATTTGGATGTATGTGAAATGTGTAATGTTTTGGGAATTTATATTACTTAAGGAATTTGAATTTAAAGACGGGCATTGATTATAGTAAAGATATTTGTAATTATTACTAGAACCAAAATAAGTAGTTAGAATAATTAGCCCAGCATATTTTAAACTGATCTGAAATGTGAACATGAATGGGGAACTAAATATATGTATATATATATATAGATAGATATAGATATATAGATATATTTGTGGATAATATTTCCTTTTTTGAGGCCCAAGGGTATTAGAACTCAGAAATGTATGGTTATGTGATCAGCAAGGTATATATATTGTTAATTTGACATTAAAATATTGATTCACTGTATGGCCCCAGAAAATTTTATCTACCCTAGCTTACTGTTCAATAAGGGCATCATCTAGGGATTTTATGGGACTAATATAATTGGAAATAACTATGCGATCACTAGATTGGTAATTAATTGTTTTTAATTCAAAGTTTAAATGTTAAGAACATAATAATTGGTAAACAGTTGTGTTATGGTGTTTTGAAATGTTGTAATTTAAGAAATCATAAACTTTCAAGTTTTTCTTTGTTTTAAAGGAAGTTTCAATTCATAAATAAAGTGTTTACAAAAGTATGCTTGTGAAAAAATAATTACTGGTAATTATGTGAAGAAAAGACCCTGTGAATCCTCTTGTAAGTTTTGTAAAATCTGGAATTGTTAATGTGTATGGAAAAGAGGGCTTAGGTATCCCTGGAAACAATTTGTGGGCAAGGTCCTTAGCCCAGGAAAAAAAAAGGGAAGAGGGGAGCCTTGTTTTAGTTATGAAGCTCCTAAACAATGAAGAGTTTAAAATTTGTGAAGGGAAAGTTAGTAATTATACAAAGACTTTGTAAGATTTCTTGTCATTTTATCAATTATGTATAGTTTTTTAATATTCAAATTTACTGTGAATTTTCTGAAGTTTCTAGATGGTTCCCTGAGATTTCAGAATTTCAGGCAGACTGCCCAAAGAGTCATTTGACTTATCACAGATCAGATTAAGAATTGGAAATTGTTTGTAACTCAAAATTTTGTGAAAATGAATGATGC
The DNA here is from genome assembly GCA_028646515.1 of Pseudochirops corinnae. Taxonomy (NCBI): domain Eukaryota; kingdom Metazoa; phylum Chordata; class Mammalia; order Diprotodontia; family Pseudocheiridae; genus Pseudochirops; species Pseudochirops corinnae. Next base: position 165,360,036 of record CM053585.1, read on the forward strand.
AAACTAAAATAAAATTTAAAATTAAAAAAAAAAAAAGAATTGGAAATTGTTTATATTGGGATTGCTGGTTTTTTAACAACCAAAAGTTTTTGTTATGTCTGTTTGACCTGTTTCCTAAATTTGTAAAGGGAAAAATAATAGTGGTTGTCATGGGATTAAAATGGTATAATGAGTGTAAAATGTTTAATATAATAACTGGCATATTTTGGATACAACATTATTATTTCTTTAACTTTGAAGTCATTTTTGAATGCCAGGAGTAATAAGATCAATTATTTTGTAAGTCATTGAATGTCATTTGAAATTCATTGTTATGATGTTTCCATCTTTCTAAAATTGTATTATATTCCTAATGGTCTGCTTGGCTAGTGAATTTTGGGGAAAAAAAACATTTTTGAAGTAGGAATAGTGTTACAGCAATTTCTTTAAATCTGGATTGTGTTGCATGTGAATTGAGTTTCTATGTTATAAAATTTGATAATTTAAAGCTGTTAAATTTGGGTCACAAACAGGTAATAATACTGCTGATATTTCATTTAACATTTTGGCTATTATGGAAATATATAGTTGTGGTTTCCACATTATTAATGATGAGATGAATGATTCTCTGTGCAAGGAGAATTGGAAATGTGTTTTGTAGAATTTTTATTGAGCAGATGAGAATCTTTGAAAAAAAAAATCATGGGATGTGGCTTTCAAGACCATTCCATTTACATTTGAGACTAGCAAATCTTTTTTTTTTTTTTTTTGCATATTGCAACTCCATGAGAATAAAAAATTGGCTCTAAGCTGTGATTGGTGAAAATTGCTGCTTAAGGTAAAAGGGGTCATAATTAACTGTTTTGAGTTTGAATTTGGATATAGTTGTCTGCATTAAATCAGTATCTGAGAGAAATGCCACAGGCTACTCCGAGGGAATGTGATTCTGTACTGTTAACAGGGGAAAGTCTGCATTTGGGAAAAGCTGAAGGGGCAATCTTAGCCTCAGTCTGGGATGGGTCCCCTTCTGGCTCAGTTTACCCATGGTGTTTCTTTGAAAAGGAATATTTCCCATCTATTTCTGAGTCTAGCTATGAGGTGGAACTGCATGGTTGGATAACTATGACTTTATCTGAATTTAAACAGAGTCAAGGATGTTTTATCCTGTCATATTTGGAATATCATGTGTCCCTGATTTTTTTCCTTCTATAGCAAATTTTCTATGATGAGAGCAATTAGTCAGTAAAAGATATGAGCTCTTTTGTATTAGCTTATTGGGAAAAGTAATTTTATTTTTCATCTAGAATTAGAGCATGTGCAGAAAGTTATGCAAACTGCTTAAGACTAAACTTTGTGATATCTAGGAATTCTGTATAGTACCTTAGGAATTTATGTGACTCAAGGACACTAACTTAGTTTAATGAATTCCAATTTTAAAGGTTTATTGTTTCTTTAAGAAAAAAAAGATATCATTTAAAACTTTCCAATTAATTTTTCCTTCACAGAGGTTTTGTGATTATTCCTCTTGACACCAGGATAAATTCAAACTATTTTTGAAGAAAGGAAATACTTTTAGAAAGGAGGTTTTACAGAAGACATCCTGCTGTTTTAATCTGAATTTGTGGTTATTACATGGCATAAGCAAAAGTTAACATTTATAATTGAATATATGAGTAAAAGGTTTAGGTTCCTGAAGTATCTCACTCTTCCAGATTAAGTATAATTTGGGAAGAATAAACAAACTTGCAAGGACATAAATCCATCAGCTTGTGGGGTTTAGCCATTTAACCTCTTTGCTTTGTCTAAGCAGAACAGTTATGTTAGTAAAAGAATAATAACTTATGAGCTATCTTGTTTTTTGGTTAAAAAAAGTAAAGGAAGGCTGAATAATCAGAATAATAGGTTTGAGAGATTTGGAAAGACAGATAAGAAGGTTCAGGGACAAATGTGGGTTTATCCAAGCCCCTGCTATCTATAAATAATGGTCTGGATACCTTTGTATTAGTTTTAAAGGCTTTAAGTATATTGAGAAGAGTGTGAGGAAGTATTTAGGAAGGCAGAAAGATTTGTAACTCGATTTCAAATTTGAGAAGGAAAGGCAATAAGGATACAAATGCAATATTGAATCATTATCCCATGGACTAAGGTTAGGATTATAAAGTTACTATAGAGAAGATATATCTGTGTATATGACTGAAATGGGGTTCCCAGTGTATTTCAAAGTGATAAAAGAGCAATTGGGTATTAATACAATTGACTGAATTAATTGTTGGGATTAAATCAGAGACATTTTTAGTTGAGAGAAAAGAAATTTTAGTATGAGCTCAGATTAAGCATAATTATAAGAAGACAGAGAAGTCTGGAATTAGATGCACATCTATTAGAGCAATAATTTATAATCCCAATGGGAGATTTTATTTTTATGAACAAGAATAAATATAGAAGTGAATACAGGTTATTTGAGGCTCACTTCAAAGATGTTCCTTAACGAATGTGAGATTATAATCATAAACTGACTGTTGGTGCTTGTTATTTAAGATTTGGTGGGACTATTAACTGACTGTTTCTTTGAGTTCAACTCCAGATATGAGTATTAAGGGAGGCTGCCCAGCTACCCAACCCACCAATCCATAGTTCCAGACCCTGTAATATACAGGTATGAAGGTCAGGGGAACAACTGTTCCACATGAGCTGAGGTAGGATTCTTCTGACTCAATTTACCCACAAGCACCTGACAGAGTTTAAACTTGGTTTAATGGAGATTCCAGCATGGTATACATGTTTCCTGAAAGTGACATTCTGAAGTTTGGGAAATATGGTTCCTTCATTACAGTTGTGTCCCTTTCTTGGTGGCAAGTTTCAATAATCAAGTTTTGAAATAAAAGAACAACAAATCTGTTAAATACTTGATTCTGGAATATCTTAAGTTACTATAAGATAAAGCTACTAGGCTTAGGGTTTAGTATAGGTATTCCTGTATGAGTAAGGGTCCTTTAGTTCTTTGTAATAATACGAGGACAAGTAGGTCAAGGGTTTGTGGGAATATTATTCTGTTATTTAGTTAGTATCACATTCATCTCAACTTTGTTAAAATTAGTCAATGTTAAAAGGAGGATAATTTTTGGATACTTGGTAAAAAAAATTTAATTGTTTTAATTGTGAGCTTAATGTAAATCCCTTAGTGAAATCCCATCCTCCTGGCAGAGGAATTAATAATGGGTTAATGCAAAATATAAGGAACCGGCTTTAATGTGTGATCATGACAATTGACCAAGACTCCAATTTTAATTTTGTAAGAATGATAAGGGTTCTGGAGTGGTCATTTAAATTGGTTCCAAGGTTCCTTTTGTAGGTAAATGAATGAAAGAAGGCTGAAGAAAGAGAGGCTGGGATGCAGGACTTTAGATGGATGGCCCTAAGCAACCAGAGGACTTCCTCACATCCAGACAGCAGTGTGAAAAGAGACTTTTGGACTCTGAAAGGACAATTGTTATTGTTTTCTTTTGAATCTCTGTATCTGCACTCCTAAAGGGGACTGCCCCCTTGTATGTTGTCAATACAAGGGCTACAAGGGTAATTAGAATTAAGAAAATTGGGGAAACTTCAAAAGGTATAAAAAAACAGGTGGGATTTGTGAGGGATAATTTGCAGTGAAGTTTTCCCATTCTGAAAAATCAAATCTAGAGTGGCTTCAGCATCCACTAGGCCTAAGTTTAGAGGTTACCTGGCCTTACAGGAATCTGGGACTTAGAGAAATGGAGACCCTCCCCAGTGCCATCTCAGCACAAGATTTGCCAAATAAGGATAAAACTATTTTCCTGGATTTGCATTGGACACCCACATGTTTCTGGGTCCTTTGTCTCAGACTCTGAACTCTTTCATCTCACACACACTTATGGTGTATGACCCTGGGCAAGTTACTTAACCCTGTTTGCCTCAGTTTCCTTATCTGTAAAATGAGCTGGATAAGGAAATGGCAAACCACACTAGTATCTTTGCCAAGAAAACCCAAATGATGTCAGAAAGAGTCAAACACAACTAAAAAATAACAAAGCCACAAATAACAAGAGCAAGATATAGTTGCCTTTTGGACACCCAAACTGTCAGCATGAGTGGGAATTGAGATAAGGACCTCTCAGTCTCTCTACAGGTTACACAGGATTTCGAAGAATTTTTACTGCTAGTGTCTACAAGGAAACGTACAATTTGGATTAACAAACATAAAAAAAGCTCAAAGTAGACTACCTAGGTTTCTTATGAAATCATATTCCAATGAGCCTGAATCATAGTGAGGTAATATTAATTAGTATCTTGGGGCTTAAAAGGAATATTCCTCAAAACAACTTTCTATGGTAATACAAGAATTATTTTCCCCAGATGAGGACTGGAGAAATCAGATGACTCACTCCTGTCATACAGCTGGTGTTTATCCAAATCCTCCTGACACCAAGGTCAGCACTTTATCACACTAGATTCTTAAACTTTAGCTCTGATCACATCACATCACACACACACACACACACACACACACACACACACACACACACACACACTCCAATGGATACCTGTTGCCTCCAGGATAAAATATAAAGTCCTTTATAGGGCATTGAAAGCTCCTAACAACCTGGTCCCTTCCTCTCTTTCCAGTGTTCTCTTGATTTGCTCCTCTCTATGTACTCTATGATCTAGTTACATGACATAACCTGCTGTTCCTAGCATAGGACATCTCCTAGCTTTGGCATTGTGCTGGTCGTCCCACATGCCTGGAATGTTCTGTCTTCTAACCTCTGGCTCTCACAATCCCTGGCTTCCTTCAAGATTCAGTTCAAATATGACCTTCTACAAATGTCCTTCACATATCCTCCCCAGCTACTACAGCTTTCTCCTCTAATGTACCTTCCTTCTGCTCTGTATGCATCTTGTATACATCCAGATATTTAGAATTTGTTTCTCCCAATAGAGTGTAAGCTTCTTAAGAGCAGAGGCTTTTTGTCTTTTTGTGTATCCTCAGCATTCAGCATAGTGTAGTAAATGTAGTATATAGTACAATGATTGTTTCCTCAATTGTGGTAGATACTGATGCAGTTGAGTATGGGCAGATCCCTCCTAAGAAGGGGCTCTGGTTTCATCAGTTAGTCAATAAACACTTGCGAAGCACCTACTATGTACCAGGCACTGTGCTAGAGCTACCCACTTCTTTAAGCACTGGTCCTCATCCTCCAAAATTGTCTCTGGAAGCAGACAGAGTTCTCGAAAACTCATTTTCTTTCTCTGGAAGCAGAGTTCAGTAAACTGCATTCCTCACAGAAGCTATGAGATAGAGAAGTTACAATTTAGGAGCATTGAGATTAAAGAAAAATACAAATTATACAAAGATTTAGATCATGAAAGGGTCTAACTAGGCTATCTAGTAGAACTCTCTCATTTTATATGAGAGGAAATGACTTGTCTGAGATCTCACAAGTAGTAAATGGCAGTCAAGATTTGAATTCAGGCTGTCTGACTCCAAATCTCAGGAGGAAAGAGTTTCAAAAGCAGTAGGTGGTTATCAGAGTAAAATATTCCAAGATTTCTAAGAGAGTGAGGCTGATGAAAAGGTCATTAGAGCTGGCAATTGGGAGGTTATTTCAAGACTGTTTCACTAAACTGGTAGTGAATAACTAATGGCAGATTGAACAGCAAAGTAGAATCAGTTAATCTGAGAAGTTTAGCAATAAACTGATTATTTATACCTGAAGTTATTTCTACAATGCCCATTGTTCTTTTTGTTTTTTAATGCATAGCATATTCTTCTGAAAACAAGGCTGAATTCTGACATAGCAAGCTGTATTTTCCTGAGACAAGAAAAACATACTTTAGGAAGTTTTATTTCGATGAGAAATACCTACATGAAATAACTCTGTATTCTTAGATGCAGAATTCAAGACTCTGCAGCTCACTCCGTCCGGAAATCCAAGTGGAGATCCAAGCCAAGGCTAGAGCCTCTAATTACAGAAAAGGCCCCTAGGGGAGTTCTTCAGGGGACTAATTAGCATTAGTCTGTAGCAACTAATTAGCATTTGGGTTTCCCAGCATTCCCCAATCTCCCCAATCCTTTCACTGTTTTTCCCAGAATGAAAGCCCTAGCTTTTTTTATTTTTATATATTTTTAAGAATTATTCTTTTTTTTTCAATTAACTTTTATTTTTAGCTTACATCATTCATTTCCATGAGATTTTGAGTTACAAATTTTCTCCCCATCTTTCCCCTACCCACCAACCCAAAACAGTGATCCCACTGTATATCCCCTTCCCCAATCTGCTCATTCCTATATCCTCCCCCATGACCCCTCTGACTTTCCAGTAGGGCAAGATGGATCTCCCTACCCCAGTGCCTGTATATCTTATTTCCCAGTTGCATGCGAATAATAATAATGATTTTACATATAAATACACACATATATATATACAAATAAATTTTTAACATCTGATTTTAGAACTTTAAATTCTAGATTCTTTCCCTTCTTCCCTAATCACCCATCCTCACTGGAAAGACAAGCAATTCAATATAGGCCATACATGTGTAATTATGCAGAACATCTCCATAATGGACATATTATGAAAGACTGATCCCTCCTTCCAATTATGCCTCCCACTTGTTCTATTCTCTACTTTGTCCCTATCCCTTTACAAAAGTGTGTGCTTCTAACAACCCTCCCCCCCAACCTGCTCTCCTCTACATCATTCCCCCTCTCATCCCCTTCCCCCCTGCTCTCCTGTAGGGCAAGATACCCAATTTAGAGTGTATGTCATTGCTTCCCTAAGCCATATTCAGTGAGAGTAAGGTTGATCCATTCCCTTTTGCCTTCCTATTCCTCCCCTCCATTGTAACAGTTATCCCTTGCCTTTTCTATATGAGAGGATTAACCCCATTCTGTCTCTCCCTGTCTCCTCTCATTCTATTCCTCTCCCTCCTCTCAATTTCACCTTTTAAAATATTATCCCAGGGAGCGGCTAGCTGGCGCAGTGAACAGAGCACTGGCCCAGGAGTCAGGAAGACCCGAGTTCAAATCTGGCCTCAGACACTTAACACTTATTAGCCATGTGACCTTGGGCAAGTCACTTAACCCCAACTGCCTTGCCTTCCCCCTGTAAAAAAGCAAAAAAATAAAATAAAATAAAATATTAATCCATCCTATTCAATTGATCCTGTGCCCTCTATGTACACATATACACACACTCACATATGTATTCATATGCATATATACCCTCCCATATAGACATATGTGTATGTATACATATATACATTTATATTCCCCTCAACTATCCTCATACTGAGAAAAGTTTCATAAGTTACAATTATCATTTTTCCATGTTGACATGTATATAGTTCAATTTTGATAAGTTATTTATGAATTCTTTTCCATGTTTACCTTCTTATGCTTCTTGCATTTGAATGTCAAGTTTTCTATTCAGTTCTGGATTTTTCATCAAGAATGCTTGGAAGTCCTCCACCTCATTGAATGACCATATTTTCCCCTGGAACATTATACTCAATTTTGCTGGGTAGGTGATTTTTGGTTTTAATCCTAGCTCCCTTGATCTCCATAATATCATATTCAAGGCCCTTTGGTCCCTTAATGTAGAAGCTGCTAGATCCTGGGTTATCCTGATTGTGTTTCTACAGTATTCAAATTGTTTCTTCTTGGCAGCTTGTAATATTTTCTCCTTATCTGGGAACTCCAGAACCTGGCTGTTAACATTCCTAGGAGTTTTCTTTTTGAGATCTTTTTCAAGAGGTGATCGGTGAATTCTTTCAAGTTCTATTTTGCCCTCTGGTTCTAAAATATCAGGGCAATTTTCCTTGAGAATTTCTTGAAGGATGTTTTCTAGGTTCTTT
>CM053585.1:165367992-165396899 GCA_028646515.1 Pseudochirops corinnae
ACATTGCCTTCTATTTTTTTCATTTGTTTGGATCTGTTTAAGACTATCTTGATTTCTCATAAAATCGTTTGCTTCCATTTGCTCCACTCTAATTCTGAAGGAATTATTCTCTTCAGTGAGCTTTTGAGATTGTTTTTCCATGTGGCAAATTCGGCTTCTTAAGGTATTCTTCTTCTCATTGGCTTTTTGGGCCTCTTTTGCCATTTGAATTAGTCCATTTTTTTAAGGTGTTATTTTCTTCCGTCATGTTGCTGACTCTCTTTTCATGATTTTCTCGCATCATTCTCATTTCTCTTCCCAATTGTTCCTCTACTTCTCTTATTTGGTTTTCAAAATTCTTCTTAAGCTCCTCTATGGCTTGTAATAAGTTTACATTTTTCTTAGAATCTTTTGGTGTGGGAGTTCTGACTGTGTTGTCTTCCTCCCGTTCCATGCTTTGATCCTTTTTGTCCCCAAGAAAGGAATCTAAAGTTGGATTGCTGAGCTTGCTTTGCTTCCTTTGTCTGCTCATGTTGCCAGTCAATTACTTGACTTTCGGGCTCTGTAGAACTCTGCTTGGAGCACTTTGTCCCAAATTGCTGGAGTTTTCACAGCTTCTGGAGCTATTAGGAGGCCACAGTCTCTACAGCCCCCACCAGCTTTGGCTCACTGGTCATGCACCTCAGGACCACCATCCAAGACCATGATCCTGATCTAGACAGGTTAAGGCAAGAGCACTTAGTCTCTCAATGAGCGTTTGGCCCCCCTGCAATGTGCAGGCCGGGAGTTCTGAAGCAGCTACGTGGAGGCGGCTGCAGGGCTGCTGCTTCTGCTTCTTTCTTGCCCTGGGGCAGACAGCTGGACCCACTCCTTTCCCCCAAATTTAGCCGAGTTTCACTGATCTTTCACTTTGTCCTTGGCCCTTATGGGTTGATAATTCTGGAAACTGTCACAGCTGCTGGTGATCCATTCTCCTGAGTGCTTCAGCCGAGGCTTGTCCCAGGCTGGAGGCCACCCCACGGCTAAAGTTGCAGTTTCAGGCCAGGCTGGTTTTGGCTCTCAACGTATTGTGATGAACCCTTCCTTTCGGTCTGCCAGGCCGCCTTCAGTGGGAACCTTGTTTCTCTGTTATTTTATGGGTCCTGGAGCTCTAAAATTTGTTTAGAGTCATATTTTATAGGAATTTGAGGTGGTTACTGGAGGAGCTCATGGAGTTCTCCTGCGTCTACATTGCCATCTTGGAGCCCTAGCTTTTTCTAGCAGCAGAACAAGTTTTCATTCTAAATAACTCCAAATTACTTAATTCTGCATGTGTTTGACCCAGGGATCCCACATTGGGTTTATAATCCCAAAGAAAGGTATCATATATAAAATAATATTCACTGTTACACTGTTCATATTAACAAAAAGCTCAGAGGAGAGATGATAAGAGCCTGAACTTTAGTGCCTGCCTGTCAGGGTTCTCTGTCAGGGTACTCTAACTTAACTGCAGGGGCAGACAGTTACTTACCTCAATCAAGAAAGCACCAGTGCATTCTCAAGAACAGAAGAGTCGAGGCTCGAAAGTGCAAGCAGAAAAAGTTTATTGAGTCCTCTCCATGGGGAAGACTTACAGTCAGATCTTAAGGCAGACTTCAAATCTGCCTCACCAGTTTGTGTCTTATCTAGCCCAGACCCGCATACCATAAGTGACAAACAACAGAGCCCAGCTGCCTAGAACAGGATGAAACAAAAACGGGAGAGGAAAGATGCAGTCACCAAGGGCATGAAGACCCCAGGGTATGGAGACACTTATCTGGAACATCAGGTAACCCCACATAAGAGAATCTTAAGCAATGCAGTATCCCATGGCCTCTAAGTGACCAGGGGTGGTACAGTATGCTCTTACCCAGCTAATTCCAGGGCCTCAGACACACCCTGTGCCTCAAACATTACTGCCTGCAGCCTGCATATTTCCTAACCCTCACACCTGCCTAAACAGAAAGCAACAGAATCAAAAGATCAGGTGAATGAGGAAACAAAATTATGAATCTTTGCAGATGTTATGATGCTATCCTTAAGAGAATCCTAGAGAATTAACAACTTTAGCAAAGTTGCAGAATATAAAATAAACTTACTGGAGTCTGTGGTGCTGAGAACCCCAAAATGCAAGGGTAGAGGGGAGGTTTGCTTTGAAAAAATTTGATCACTCAAGCCTTTTTTCAGTCAAAGTAGCAAGGTTTATTTGTGAAGCCAATAAAAGAGAGCTAAGTGAATCTGAGCAATTTAAAGGGGGTAAAATGGTACTTACAGACAAGAAAAGACAATAAGATTTGGATGGGATTAAGGAGTGGCCAATAGCCTGGTATGGGCCAGGTGCAAACAATGAAAGGAGTTAAGTGGTTTGGGTTGGGTAGGAGAGTCACAGTTAAAGGACAGTTAAAAGTATTCTTGAGTATCTAGGTAGGTTGGAATGAGCCAGATGCCTCAGGCAAACCACCAGTATAAGAAAGTTCAGGGGCTGGGTTGCTTTTAGAGACATCTTTTCTTTTAGGGATCCAGGTTCCATCACCCCATCAAACCTACATAAAGGATCAGCACATCTATATGTTACCACAAAACCCTGCAGGAAGAGATAAAAAGAGAAATTCCATTTAAAATAATTGCAGACAATATAAAATACTTGAGAGTCTACCTGCCAGGACAAACCCAGGAAATATATGAACACAATTATAAAACACTTTTCATACAAATAAAGACAAATCTAAACAACTGGAGTAATATTTTGAGTTCAAATCTAATGTCAGACACTTAACACTTACTAGCCGTGTGACCTTGGGCAAGTCACTTAACCCCAATTGCCCTGCCCTCCCCCCTCCAAAAAAAAGCAAAAAAAAAAAAAAAAACACCAAGAAAACTGAATATAAAGTCAAGACTTTGGAAGGAGAGGGAGGTACTCTGAATTTTCCCAAGGTATCACAAAAGGACCTATGAAGGAAGGTGGGTTTCTACCTCGAAAGAAAGAATAAATAGAAGAATGCATACTATGCTTTCACATATGTGTGTGACACGCATACACACACAGAGTTCAGAACTTAAAAGGCAACTAAAAAAATAAATTAAATTTTTAAAACTCACTTCTTGGCAACATAGAATGCAGTTTTGCAGAAACTAGGTAAAGACCAACATCTCACACTGTATACCAAGATAAGGTCAAAATGCACACATGATTTTTACATAAAGGGTGATATTATAAGGAGATTAGGGAAGCATGGAAATTTTTACGTGTCAGATCTATGGACAAGTGGAGAACTTATGACCAAACAAGAGATTGAAAGTATCATAGGGTGTAAAATGAATAATTTTAGATACATTAAATTTAAAAAGTTTTACATAAATAAAACCAATGCAGCAAAGACTAGAAGGGAAGCAGGCCAAGATTAGAAGGAAAACAGGAAACTAGGGATAATCTTTAAAGAAAGTTTCTCTGATAAAAGCTTCAATTCTCAAATATATAAAGAATTGAGTCAAATTTATAAGAATACAAGTCATTTTCCAATTGATAAATGGTCAAAGAATATGAACAGGCAGTTTTCAGAAGAAAAAAAATCAAAGCTATCTATTATCACTGGGGAAAAAATGCTCTAAAAAAAGAAAATGACAAATGTTGGAGAGGATGTGGAAAAATTGGGATGCTAATACATTTTTGGTAGAGTTGGGAACTGATCCAACCATTGTGGAGAACAATTTGGAACTATGCCCAAAGGGCTATAAAACTATTCATACCCTTTGACCCCACCAATAGTACCAATAGGTCTGTACACCAGAGAAATCAAGGGAAAAAGAAAAGGATCTATATGTACAAAAATATTTAGAATAGCTCTTTTTTGTGGTGGTAAAGAATTGAAAATTGAGAGAATGCCCATTAATTGGGAAATGGCTGAACAAATTGTGGTATGTGGTAGTGACGCAGTAGTATTGTGCTACAAGAAATGATGAGCAGGATGTTTTCCGAAAAACCTGGGAAGACTTATATAAACTGATAAGTGAAGTAAGCAGAACACTGTTTACAATAACAGCAATATTACACAATGATCAACTGTGAATGACAGTTATTCTGATCAATACGATGATTCAAAACGATCCCAGAGTACATATAATGAAAAATTCTATCCTCCTCCAGAGAAAGAACTGATGAAGTATGAATGCACATAGAAGCATAATTTTTTCCACTTCCTTTATTTTTCTTGCTCTTTTTTTTTTGCAAAATGGTTAATGTGGAAATGTGAATGATTTCAAACGTATAACTGATATTACATTACTTGCCTTCACAATGAGTAGGAAAGGGGGGTAGATAGAAAATTAATAACTCAAAACTTTTATAACTGAATGTAAACATATATATATAAACACATATTATATTAAAAAAAGAGATCTGGTGGAGGTAAAATCAGACATCAATTGGCAATTGACTGGACATGGCTGGGGACAAGACGGAACAGCTGAGGGAGAGGGAAGGGTCCAAAACATGGAAAGATGGGTAAAGGACAAAGAAAGGAGAACGCTGGGAACAATATCTGAAATGATTACTATACTGTAAATGAAGAAATCATTAAAGGCAACAGCATTCAGATCATTATTGATGCTAGTTCCTGTAGATTGATGTTAAAACATACTTTCTTTACTAAGAGGAAGGTAGGGGTGGCTAGGTGGCGCCCTGAATAGAGCACTGGCCCTGGATTCAGGAGGATCTGAGTTCAAATTTGGCCTCAGACACTTAACATACAAAACAAAAACCTAGCCTTGTGACCTTGGTCAAGTCACTTAACCCCAACTGCCCTACCTTCCCCCCTCCAAAAAGCCAAAAAAAATAAAATAAAATAAAACAAAGGCCAGGTGTAGAGCTGGAAGGCACCTCAGAGATTTAAAAAAAAAAAAAAAGAGGAAGGTAGACTCATAAGCAGAAAATATTATGATTTCAATCTCAATGGCTCTATCACAGAGTTTTGCTAGTGTTTTTGTTCATTTGCTTGCTTTATGAAAGGTAGGGAAAGAGGGACTATTGCAGAGTGATTATGTTCAAACAAAACTATCATCTCTAGCCCCTGGCTCCCCCAAATATATTGGGTTCACATGGATTCAAGACCCCTAAGATGTCAGTTTCTTTTTTTGGCTCATTGCCCCATTCCTAAATAAAACCCAGAGGAAATCTGACTGATGCTTAGGTATACCTAAGGCCTGGGTTTCCCTATATATGGGTAACAGGGTCCCCACTCCCACAAACATTTGTGTCACGTATAAGACAACCTTTATTTCAACAACTACAGAAGAGAATAAGATGGAAAAAATTCACTGCAGTCTAGGAACAAATAGAGAATCATAAAGCTCTCATATATCTGTGATGTTCAAAGTTTGAGAGACAGTTTCTAGGTAATTTAATCATTTTATTAATAAGGTTAGAATGTTAATAATCACACTCTCAAATGCCATAGACCCTTTATGACAGTGGGCTCACATTTTATATGCCCTGGGAAGAGTGGGTATTCCTGAGGGTGGCATTCAACTTGGACTGGTTAACAATTAATGAGACAATGAATACTACAATGAGAAGTAGGTTCACTCTAATGAGGGGCTAAGACAGTGCTATCATGTATCATGTCATTGGACAAAGAGACCACTTCAATAGCCAGGCCACTTCCCAGCCTTGGGGAATCTAATCAAAGAATTTATCATCACCCAAACCTGAGTAGAACACAAAGGGCTTCCCCACCTTCGATGAAATTCTTGTAAATTTGGGTGGGGTCTGACCAAAACTGAGAAGAAAGAATTCAATTATCAGGCATTATCAATAATGTCCTTCAAGAGACTGAACTTTGAAAGGACTACAGAAAAATGGGGAACTCTGGATCTCCCCAATTCATTGGTTGTTAATAATTATTTCTCATATCCCATTAGAATCCTTAGGTCCTCTCTCTCCCTATACATCCCCAAAGTGAGTCATTTTGTGTGATTGGGAAACAAACACTGCTCATCCATTTCCACCTGCACCTTCTGAGGAGCTCACAGCAATATCACAGAAGATTAGCAGAAACCTTATCTACTGCTCCACCTCTAAGAAAGTGCCTTTATTCCTCCAGCTACAGGTACAGTACTATCCTATTTCTTCTCCAAAATTATATACAGTTCTAAAATCTTTTCCCTCTTGGAAGCCAGCGCCCAAGGCTCAAACTCAGAAACTTCAATCTCTTGCAGACTCAAGAACCTGGGAACTCTCAAACTCAGAATTACCCATGACATAATCACCAAGGTTACAAATGTCTCTTCCCAGCATTACTAGTCTCTGACCTGTGCTCAAGGGAACAGAAAGCTAAGAGAAGGCAGTCAGCACCTGGAGGTACCAGTATAGGGTGCTTGTGCTTGGACCCCAGCCCAAAGACCCTGTCACTGACAGTAACTCATGAGTGGGCCCCAGTGGGGCAAACTATCTCTCCTTGTTACAAGAACAAGCTGATCTCTGTAGAATTTCCTTAGTACCAACAGAACTATCATGTACTGATTCATACAGTTACCATATACAATCCAGAGGTCAAGCTATAGACACCAATTCCCAAGGCACTCTTATTATAGATATAGCAGATCAAAAACACTCCCCTTAGAAGTCCCTCACCCATCCAGGGTTTCCAGTAGTGAATGATGCCTGCATTCAAGGTACAAAACACTGTATGTTCACCACCTAATTAGCATACTCGGCATACAATGCACTAAGTTTTTCCTATATAAGCTTTAGCATCATTCCTCCTTAAGTTGCAAGTTCCCTAAGGAACTCTGCCTTCTGCCCCCTATATTAGCATTACAATAAACTTTTTGCCACTTGACTGGAAGACTGCTTGAGTCCAAGAATTCTTTCTAGATAACTTTGCCCTGTACCTCAAAAGCTTTGGGATTCCTGTACCTCTAAACCACATCATTTAAGGTACTATCCTCTCAAACTCACCTAACCAAACATAGGTCACTTATCATGTGCTTCTCCTATGTCTCCATCTTCTGTTTGAGGAGATAGAAGAAAATCCCTTCCTGACTATCCTTGCTGCACCCTGGTCTGGAAAAAAAGCCTAGGAAAAGAAAAAAGGGAGAAGCTGTTTCACAGTTTATTTTTATATACCACAGGAAATAAGTAACTCTTTCAACAAGAGTCTGTCCCTTTGACTCTCAGTTGCTAATCCTTTTGGAGGCAGCCAAAATCACTAGGAACCAATCAAAGGAGTTCCCTATATCTCCTCAACAACTGTTTAAGGATGTGGTTTCCATACAAGCTAACTCTTCCAACAAGAATTTGCATCTGTAATCTCTTCAAGTGTATTGGGAGGATTCATGAAATTAATCATGGACTCCCCAATCAACTGTTTGTCACACAGTAAAATGTCTGTATTTTAACAATTCTAAATAACTATGCATCAGGGAGTGAGGATCATTTTCAAATTGATGACCATTAAAATCCTCCCCCCCAAAAAAAACTTAAAATTTCAATATTTCAATTTTACTTAATAATATAAAACTATTCTATTAGACTTAATAGATAAAACTTATACTTGTTCTAATAAAGCAAACACTTAAAATTTACATTACATTTCCATACTGTAGCAAGTCAAAGGAGAAAGACATCAGGAAAAGAGAAACAGAAGGAGGTGGGGGAAATGACACAAAGGAAAGTAGTTGAAAAGATGGATAAAGGAAGTCAAAAAATTGAGAGAGGATTTCATTCTACCAAGAGGTGGTATAAGAAGGGGGAAAAAAACTAATTCAAAAGTGATTAATAACATCAAAACAGTAAGGAAAGCTGGGGATATACAATTGACTTTTAAGGCTGACTTTGGTGGACAATCAGGCCCTCATATAGTACGTCCCTTGGTGCCCATTGGAAAGGTGGACTAAATGGACTATGGCATCAGACCCAGGTGATACTTCCTACAGTACCTAACACATACCTCCAGAGGAAGCAATCGCCCCAAGAAGCACTGATTAATAGAAAAAGCATTGGCTTTGGAGTCAGAGAACTAGATTGGAATCATTTCTATTGCTTCTCTCTGGACCTTCCGCCAAGTTCTTTGACTCAAGATCCAGCACTCTTATTACCCTGGGCAAATCACTTCCCCTTTCTGACTCTGTTTCCCCTCTGAAATGGTTGCTAAAATCCCTTCCAGTCTTGACTTCACGTGAGGCCAACAAAGATTTCCAAATTAGAGGGAAAACAATCCTGACTTTGGAGTCAAAGAACCTGGGTTGAAATCCTGACTGATGCCGAGTATGTTACTTAAGCTCTCTGGGTCTCAATTTGTTCATCTTTTAAATGCGGTAGTTGGGCTTGATGACTGCTAAAGCCCCTTCAGCTTAAGCTTCGTAATCAATGGTAGTTTTTTTCTCTTCGTTCTCCTCCGCAAAATTTGGGTATCTTAGCCACCCTCTCCCAGGCTAGCAATCAGAGAAGGGCGGTGACCTGATACGGGTATCGCGCTCTTGAAGAGAATGCTTCTTTCCCTATAGAAGTCAGTCCTGGAAGTCAGAGAAAGCTAAGGAGGACTTGCCGAAGGTGCGAACACGGGCAAACCACTAGTGTTGGAGAAGGACCAGGCGTCAAGGAGACCCAGCCTCACGCGTGCTGCAAAGCAAGGCACTCAAACCAGACTCCGCACAGGCTCCAGCTGCGGAGCACCCTTACAGATAGAGCCTCCCTTCCATGACGCAGTCTGCGCAAGCGCTCAGTGAAAGCCTCTTACACCGGTACCCACCCCACCCCGCGCGGGAGAGTGACGTAAGCAGAAGCGACGCGGACACTGTTTCTCCCGTATCTTTCGCGTGTAGTTCAAGGGGTAAGCTGGTGGAGGCGCCATGGCGGCCACGTCTAAACCCAAGCTGTCAAAAAATCTGATGCGGATGAAGGTAAGAGACGTCGCGGCGGAAGATAGTGCGGAGTACCCAAGGGAGGCTGAGGCTGCAGGAGCGGAGAGGGGAGAGGCCTCAAGGCTAGTCTCAGAGGCCGCGGTCTGGGGTGGGAGAGGAACACTGGGGCCTGACCAGGGCGGGCTTTGAATGCCAGAATCAGAGCTGGACTTTATTCTCCGAACAATAGGGGGGAAAAAAGACTTTGAAGGTTTTCCGCAGGAGAGTCACGTGGTCAGAAAAATTTTAGAAATGAACATTCCTCTGCCAGCAGGGCCCTTTTCCACCTCACTTTGTGATAATTTTGTGTATATTTCCTATTGACTTACACCTCTAGAATTTTTTTCTTTTGCATCTGGTAGAATGTAAGCTTCTTGAGGGCAGAGGCCATTTTTTTGTTAGCCAGTCAATAAAATATTTATTAAGCTACTATGGAGCCAGGCACTACGCTAAGGCCTTAGGATTAAAAATTAAAAAAATACAGTCCCTGCCCTCAAGCTCACTGTCTAATGGAGGAGGCAACACGCAAACAACTATGTACAAAGACGCCAAAAGGAGAATAAATTGGAAATCATCGACAGAGGAAAGACACTAAAATCAAGGGGGATTGACTTGCTGTAGGTGAGATTTTACTGGGACTTGAAGGAAGTCAGAAAAGCCAGGAAACAGATTAGGTGGGAGAGAATTTCATTTTTTCTGTTTATCCCTAGCACCTAGGACAGTGCTTAGTATCTAGTAGGTTTATAAAAGAGCGTGGAGTAGATGAGTGAATGAAGGTTCAGACTGAATTGCAGGAGGAGAGGCTGGAGGCAGAGAGAATTGCTAGGAAAATTTTTTTAAAAGAATCCAGACAAGAAATTATTTGGTGTGAGGAGGTGATAATGAGAAATTGGAAAAGTAGAGTGATTTGATTTAGAAAACATTAGCATGCTGATGGAGTATCAATAGTGAATTAAAGTTGATGCTGAGGTTTGGTAACTAGAAGAATTAGAGATACCATTGACAAAAAGAGGAGATTGATTCGAGTGAAGAATGGTGGTGGTTGGAAATGAGTGTTGTTTTTAGGTTTGAGGTGCTTGCAGAACATCTGGCTATTAGAGATTTTTACAAAGATATTTGGAAATGGTCAGGAAATTCAAGAGAAAAAAATTGGGGTTGAAGATAGAAATTTGAGGATTATCACCAAGTTAATAGTTGTTTAGCTCTGAAATCCATGGCAGAGTTTCAGTTTATTTAAGGAGTAATTTGAAGCCATTAGAGACTCCTGAGAGAAGGGAAGAGAATTCTAGGCCTTTATGTTTATCCCTCCTCAACCTCTTTGTGTCTCTCATCTGTTTTTGTGTCTTTCTTTTTTTGTTCCCTCTTTTTATTTGGCCATAAAAATGGAATGGAATGGAATTTTAAAGTGTATTGTATTTATTTTAAAATCAGCTAAATTTAATTTTGTGTACATCCATCTCAGTCTTAATAGCAATCATAATCTACAAATGTATTGATGATAGCCTTGATGAAAATGTGAAAAGGAAACATACAGGTTTTTTAACTTTTTCTATTGCAGTTCTTATTTACAACTACTCAGTTGACTAAAAGATGTAGAAAAGACAAGATTCCTCTTTACAAAGACTGTCTTTCATTAAAGAATCTCTCCTGTATACTTTAAGATCATACAAGATTCCTTGGTATGTGTAATCCAAAGATCAGTCACCTTCTGATTATTGTCAAGGGAAACATAAAACTAGAAGAAACCCTTACCAAAACTGGGTGAAACAAAAGATTTTCATCACCCTTGTCATAGACTGCCCATGGTCCAGTTGGAATTGGAGATTCCCTATAGATGATGAGAGTTTTCACATGCTTCCATTTTCAGGTGATATGCTGGTTGCATTGAGCCCCACAACCTTAAGATCCTCATGATTAGTCAAAAGAGGTGGGACTATCAGTTTATTTAAGAAAATACAAATGAATAGCAAGTGCCTATTGTCCAGACTATAATATGAATAGATGCCTATCTGTTGACATCAGTACTTATATTTGGCATAGTCTTTGCCGATGGACAATGAATTGGACCCAGAAGTGAAAAAGAAAATGGGGTGGATTACTCTTAAGATTTTTTGCAGTGCTTTTATGATTCTAAACTCCTGGATACACTCATCTTTTAACATTAGTCTTCTCCCATTGAAACACTATGTTTGCAAATCTTGTAATATTATCTCCTTAGAATCAGAGCTAGAGTAACATATGGCAGTGAAGAGACACAAGTTAAATAAAAATGGCATACCTCATTTTCTTACACTTTCCTTTATTGCATTTCTCAGATATTACATTTTTTACAAGTTGGAAGTTTGTGGCAACCCTGCATCAAGCAAGTCATTCAGTGCCATTTTCCCAACAACTTGTGCTCACATCGTGTCTCTGTATCACATTTTGGAAAGTCTCTCAGTATTTTAGACTTTATTATTATTACATGTGTTATGGTGATCAGTAATCTTTGATGATACTATTATAATTGTTTTGGGGTGCCACAAACCACATCCAAACTGAATTGATAAATGTGTGTGTGTTCTGACTGCCCCACTGACCAGCTATTCCCTCTCTCTCTCCTTCTCTTTGGGCCTCCCTATTCCTGAAACACATTAATAATTGAAATTAGGCCAATTAATAATCCTACAGGGGCCTCTAAGTGTTCAAGGGAAAGGAAGAGTAAATCTATGTGCAGACTGCATTGTTAACCTATTTTAAGAAATTGTCACAGCCCCCCAGCCTTTAGTTACCACCCGGATCAGTTAGTGGCCATCAATATCAAGGCTAGACCCCTCCACCAGCAAAAAGATTACTACTTGCTGAAGGCTTAGATGATGGTCAGTATTTTTTTTAGCAATAAAGTACTTTTTAATTAAGGCATATACATTTATTTTTTTAGACATAATACTATTGCACACTTAATAGACTACACTTTAGTATAAATATAACTTTTACATGTAATAGGAAACCAAAAAATTCACATAACTTGCTTTGTTGCAATATTCACTTTGTTGGGATGATCTGAACCTGCATGATCTCCAGGGTATTCCTATATTTGTAATGTTGACCTCTGCTTAAAAGGATGTTTTAAAGGATGTTGTAATGGAAAAGAGGTGGACCAGTCATATAGTGATAAGAGATGGACAGATAAGTGGACACCCAAAAGAAAGAACTCTAGATTGTTTAGCAGATCCTCTAAAGTCAGTTAATAAACATTTGTTAAATATTTATTTTATGCTAAGGATAAAAAGAAAGTCCAAAACAGGGTTCTTTTCCTCAAGAAGCTCACATTGTAATGGGTGAGACAAGACGCAAATAACTGTGTACGTATTCGACGTACACGATGTACCCAGAAAATTATCTCAGGGGGAAGGCAGGAAGGGGCCAAGGCATTAAAGTCCTCCCATAGAATGTTGGATTTGAGCAGAAGCTTCTAGTTGTACAGGAACTGAGGAGTTGAAGATGAAGACTGAGAGCATTCTATTCCTGAGGGACAGCCAGTACAAATGGAATCATTAGATAGAATGTCAGGTGTGAGGAACAGCAAGTAGCCCAGTGTAAATGGAACATACAGTTTATGGAGGGGGGCACAGTGTAAAAAGACTCAGATGATAGAAAGGGGCCAAGCTGTAAAGTGGCTTTAAATGCCAGAGAGGATTTTATATTTGATCCCAGAAGTAATGCCTGGAGCTTATTGAGTATGTTTGTATTGGAATAGTAGGGAGGAGGGACAAAGGTTGGACCTTTGTTTTAGGAAAATCCCTTTGGTATATGAGTAGAGAATGAATTGGAGTGGGGGAGAAACTTGGGACCAGAAGATAAATTGAGAGGCTGTTGCAGTGATCTAAGAATCACATGAAGATGACTTTCAATCTCATACCAACTGAGGGAATAAAATCATGGATCCATGAAGGTATTAAAGTTAATTAAAGTTAAAAACTATCTTTAGCTCATTACTTAACCAATCATATTGTTTTAAATCCAGTTTATGCAAAGGGGGTTGGATGCAGAAACCAAAAAACAGCTAGAAGAGGAAGAAAAGAAAATAATCAGTGAAGAACACTGGTACTTGGATTTACCTGAACTTAAGGAGAAAGAGTAAGTTTATTGGAATTTGTATCTGTGATGTCTCATTTATCCAAAAGAAATTTTCTGTAAATGAGAGTAAATTAAATGCAAATGAACTGCCTAGGAAGATTTGCTAATCTTTTGCTTTCTTCATTTTGATGTTATTTGCCAGGGGAAAAAATTTATGATGTAATATATTCAGACTTGATTTTTTCTTTAGTTAAGCCATCTCTGCTTTTTCCCTTGTGTCTACTAAGAACCTAAAATTGGCTAGTTTTGCATTTTATTCTTGGCTTTTATTTGCTACTCTTTATTGCAAATAATAAAGACATGGTATTCATATAAATATATTTCCCCCTTTAGGAGTTTCATAATAGAGGAGCAGAGCTTTATGCTTTGTGAAGATCTTTTGTATGGAAGAATGTCATTCAGAGGGTTTAATCCAGAAATCGAGGTATTTAATAGTTACTCCAAATCTGAGATTTTTCTAATTTAATTACTTCTACCAGTAATGGATTTTTAAAAAAATAATTTATCCTTAGTGGAAGAGAATAGGTCTTAGAGTATATAGGACAACATCTGGTCTCGATGTCATTTGAAGATGGGACTTCATTATCCCAGTCTTCTGTAAGAATGTCAGGATTTTGGTCCAAATGATGGTATTTGTTCTGAAATTTTTTTCTCATTGGTCTTTACAGATATCTCTCCCTTTATGTATCTGACGTTTCCCTTTAAATTATTGTGTAAATTACATTTAAATTCTTATGCATAGGATATACAGTCAACCTATGGCACATTCTTCTATCAATCCATAGAGTGGGTTATTGCCAGAAGAGACATTAGAGGTCATCTGGCCAGCCCCCTTATTTTGCAGATGAGGTAAGTGAGGCCAGAGGTAAATGGATTTGCTTTAAGGTCACACAGTTTATAATTACCAGAGCCAGAATTGAAGCCAGCTTATCTAACTCAAATTTAGTGCTCTGTCTACTATACCATGCTTTAAACAAATAATCGTTACCTAATTTATCTATTTTGTTCATCTGAATTTTCATAAATCAGGTTTGTGATAAAGTAAGCATATGCAGTAAAGATTTGTTCCCCTTTGGTTTGAGGAATTTTAATGGTTTAATTTAATTTAGCTAATACTAACTGCCTGTGGAAGAGGAAGCAGTGTAGAGATGAATTTGCCACTTTCTTTGTCTTCAAGACTAACTAGAATTGTAGAGGGAAGGCAAGGAAATAGGTAGAAAGGGGATACAGAAAAAATGAGTGGGAGAGAAATCCAATCATACATAAAGACCACCTTAAAGATAGGGACCTCCTAAAACAGAAACCATAACCAGATGAAAGTATGTAGGAAACAGTCTTGAAAGAGAGGCTAGGAAAGTGAATCAGCTATGCCTAAAAAATGAAGAAGTTCCACCATGCCCTATTTGTATAAAAGTGTACAGAAGGTACCAGAAGACCCAGGGGTTATGATCAGGATATTGGGAGTCTTAGGCTAGCCCCTTGAGGGGCTTGGGCCCACACCTACAAGAAGCCCCATTTACAGAAGAACTTTCCTTCAAAGTATTCTGTATTTTCCCAAGGTGAGTTAGGAAGTGTTACTGTCCAAATGGGCAAGAGTCTATTTCCAGAGTGTCTCTTGGGTCTACCAAACTAGGTACATCAATAAAATAAGTAGCTCACCTTTCTGGAGCATTTCAAATTTCATAAAATGCTTTATGTACATTCTTGTTTGATCCTCACAACAGTCCTGGCATTATCAACATTTTCCAGATGAAGAAATAGGTTCAGAGAAGTAATGTGACTTGACTTTCGTCACAGAGCTACCCTAGGTCCTTTCATTGTGTGCTCTATTCACTAACTACATTGTACAATCCTTTGACTTCTGGGCTATTAAGCTACTTAACTTTCAGTTTTGTCATAGCTCTGAGCCATACCTCCTCGTAACATAACAAAGCTGCCATTAATAGCATGATTACATGAAAATGCAGTAAAGATTCTGTGAACTGATACCACTTGGTGTGTGCCTCGATTTCAGACATACACAACGATCTGCACATGTAAACCCAAGTGTTAGAAAACGAGGTTGAAACAAGTTTCTGTGCCATTCTGAGCAAGAGTGAGACCCCAGGAAGATGGTGAATATCAGGGTTTGCGCTCCCCGTTCAGTCTCAGGGAATGGAAGGGCCCCAGGAATTCCTGTGTCCAAGATGGGGTAGGATTAATTCCCTCAGGATGATTAAGGAGTATTTAATGTGGCATCATGACAACATTTGGGAGCACCTCTGAGTAAACAAGTACAAACGATATTTCTGTCGTGGTCCCATACAAAAATATCTTCTACCTGTCAATCCTGTGTCATTTAATTAATCTGGAAATTAGAGTTGCTAGAAAGTGATTTATCATTTCTGGCTTTTAAAAAGGAGCAGAATGAGAGTAAATTCTGATCTTTCCTAGGTTGTCATGTAACAGAAGCAAATTTATCTTCATGGATGGTGTAAGAGTTGGACTGCCCTCCAAGAAACACTAAAAATATCATAGGAAGACTTAGAGTGCTTTGGGCAAATTCTGGGCGATGGTCTGAGAGAGGGCACAGATGGCTTGTAATCAGTGTTAGTAGAATGACCACCTACACCAGTGAGATCACAAATCCACTGCATTAGAAGGCTTTTGAAAACTATAGTGATTGCCATTTGTAAACATCATATTTATTTGTTTTAGTAGGCTTATAAATTAGGTGGGAGAGACAGTTTAAAATGGAGAGGGAAAAGCTACTGGTTTTTTTTACAGAGAAGTATGAGGATCTGGGTAGGAATTTGCACAAGAGAGCCGAGTTTTGTGGTCACTTCTATTTTATTTCTAAAAATATATGATTATTAACTTGAAGTACATCAAGTAGGGATTTGAGAGTTTCACAGAATGTGGTTTTCTGCCTTTAGTCTAAAACATAACTATAATCTGGGTTTTCTTTCAAAGCATATAGCAAAGTCAGGGCTCTACTGAGTTGTTTCAATTGCTGCTGCTTAGTTGTTTGTTTCACCAAACATCTTGCAGTGGCATTTACATGTTCTGGCAGTGTTTGTAAAAGAAAGGGGACTGAGGGTAACCAGCATTTATTAACTGCCTACTGTGTGCCAGGTGTTGTGCATTACAAATATTCTTTCATTCTCACAACAACCCTGGGAGGTGCTTTTATAATCCCCACTTTACAGATGAGGAAACTGAGGCAAAAATGCTAAGTGATTCACCAAAGGTCCACAGCTACAAATTATCTGAAGCTGTATTGGAACTCAGGTCTTCTTGACTCCAGGCCTGGAGCCCTATCCACTGCACCAAAAATACCACAATACAACCTACATTTGTTATGTGGTTCAGTCATCTATCCTCAAATACAATCATAGCCAACAAGTACAGTGGAAAGACCACTGGACTAGAAATCAGGAGTCAATCACTAGATCCAGTCTTTGCTCTGCTGCTAACTGTGTGATCACTCAAATTCTTTGAGCCTTAGTGTTTTCATCCATGACATGAGGATGATCTCTAAGGCCCTTTTAGTTAAAGTACTATCAATCTGAGTCTAAAAAGTTTTCAAGTAGATATATCTTAAATAATTTTAAGTGGATTTTAAAAAAAAACCTGAAATTTAAGTAGAAGTTAAAGATACTTGTATTTTGAGAGGGGAAAAATGGCACCATAAACCAAATGGACTGATTGTAATAAAGTTTGTAGTCAGTGCTAACCTCCTAGGCAATGTTTTATAGTAATACACAGTAATTTGATCTGCATAGGAAACTGTATGGGAAACTTTTAACATTACAGATCATATTTAATCTCATAACTCAGGTAACCAGCAGACAGCTCCTTGAGGTAGTTAGAGAGTGAGTGACTTTCCAGCAATACATGGCTACTGAATATCAAGGTGGGATCTGAACCTAGGCCTTCCTGAAGTCAAGCCCAATATTTTATAATTCCAGACATCCTTATCATCCATTTTTATCATTTTAAAATGTTTTTGATGGTTTACAATGTCTTAATTTTTATACAATTGCTGTGAGTGTGGTTTATAGGTAATAGAATAGCTAGGTGCCCAGAGGATTAAAATGTATTCAATAAGAATAGTCTGGGGACAGTACTGCACAGATTGAAAAGAAAAACAAACTGATTTGGGCATTGTGATTTATTAAAAACAAAATAATCTTCTTTAGAAGATCTTTCAAACAACTTTTTGACCAAATTCTATCACTTTAAAACCAGGGAGAAGTTGTTATTTCTTATCCCATCAAAAACCTCAACTTTAAACAGGTGACCAAAGTGTAGTGTATTTCTTACAAATAAAAAGCTTAACCTTCTGTGTCCTCCTTGGTAATCTCAGTTACTTTGCTAAAGTGTATAATTTTTTTTTTTAAAGCACTGGTTTTTTGAACAGATATGGGCCAGTATTTTTCTTTTGTTGGACTCAAGGTTCTTACTGTTAAAAGCCCAGCAACAGTCCAAAGCCAACCATGGGATCTCAGTAGCGTGGAGTTACACAAAGAGATAGTGTATGATAGTGACAAGAGTTGCAGATTTGTAGTTAGAAAACCTGGGTTTTCACTTTTAACTATATTATTATTACTTATGTGGGCTCAAGCAAGTAATTTCACCCTTCCTTTTCCATATTATTACGGAGGGCTGGAAGAACATTTTTTTAAGCTTCTTGGTGTAAAAAGTACCAGCCTAGAAGTCATAAATTCTGCATTCTCTAGCCCATCTGTGCCATTAACTGCAAGTGTCTTAGCATTTGTGGACCTCTATTTCCCCAGTTTAACTCAAAATTGCATAGTAAAATCAGGAGATTAGACTAGATAATCCTTAAGATCCCTTCTAATTCTTAATAATTTATTGTTCTATGATTTCCTCAGTTTGCATAGTGTATAGTAAGTATATAGATTAAAAGTATCTTCTGCAAACCCAGGATTCTTGCTGAGATTAAAGAACATATGGGTCATGATGAAGCTGCTTTACTGTATTTGGAGCTGCATAGCCCCCAACACACACAAGTTTACATGCTTTGACAATCATAGATACCATCATCTTGAGAACTGGCCCTAAACCAGTTTTATGCAACTGGAATTGGTCATTCTATCCCCTTCTAATTCCCCTACACCTACCAAATCAAAGATCTCCATCTGTGTATAGTGTGCATATCTCAAGCAGCCATTGACGTTCCTATTAAAACTATGTGTGAGTATCCAAGCTACAATTTGAAAATGTTTCCTTTGAGGTAGGTTTGATTTTGCTTTGTGATATTAAGTAGTTTATTTTATTCTTATTTTCCTGACAGTAAGAAAAGGGCTAAGAGAATCAAATGATCCTTAAAAATAAAGAGAAAAATCTTTGCCTACATTTATTAATTTCTTATCCCTAGAATAAGGACCTGTTATTTTGGCTTGGTTTTTTGTTTGTTTGTTTGTTTTCTAAGTACTATTAGGTAGCAGAATACTAGAAGTTGACATTTAATGTAATCCTTTAAATGTTAAGGAAAGTAGTTTGAAACTTGATTTCTCTCCTGCTTTTTCCTGCTCTCCTCACTCTCCCTTTTTGCTAGGAAGGAAGCAGTCCTGCATAAGCCAGAGCTGGACCAGCTCTAATGCTCTGTTTCTTTTTAAGAAATTAATGGTCCAAATGAATGCCAAACACAAAGAGGAAGAAGTTGAAGATGTAACAATGGAGGCTGATGTGTCTGATGAAGAAATGGCCAGAAGGTAACTAGCCATTGCTTTATGAAAGCCTTATAAGAGGATATCCAGTGTACCCCAGCTTACCTGGTGTTTCTGCCAGCAGTTCTACCCCAGAGTTGAAAGGTTGGCAGGAAGGGGAAGTGGAACAGGACAATGACACTGAGAATACATGATTTGAATCAGCATTCTTTTCTAATCCCAGCCTTAAGTTGTTTTTCACCCAGGGTGGCCAGTCTTAGTGCTTCTTGATAACATGATGATTAATACATAATTCATTCCTTTAATGTAATAGGAAAATGTAAAAAGTAGCATAGTAATTTCCTGACAATCAATTTAAGTATTTTGCCCTAGATTTGCACAGTTCTGCTGATTCCCAAGTCTCCACTGCACATTCTAGGCTTCTCCTAGTAGTGGTTTTGATTATGCTCAATAATTTCATGTAACAAATGCCACTTGGGATTATTGTCAAACCTTAATTCACCGTACTTATAATGGAAACTGAATTTTTTTATTGTAATTTCTTTGTAGGTATGAAAGTTTGGTAGGCACAATTGGAAAGAAGTTTGCCAAAAAGAGAGATCGAGCACAGTATGATGAAGATGAAAATGGTAACATAAAACCAGTTAAAGCTAAGAAGACGTTTTTAAAGCCTCAGGAGTAGACTAAGCAAAATATTCAGGAAGATCTCTGGTATATTTTGAAACTATTTCAAATTAGAGTTGGTGGTATAATTAGTAATGTTGTTATACTTATTTGTAAAGAAATTTGTAACTTTTGAAACATATGCTGTTCCAGAAACAGATGTGTGATGGATGTTATACATCCTTGGCTGAGGGGTTGTTGGTCAACAAAAGGGGTCTTTAGCCTTGATCTGTTAAACATAATAGGCAATTGTTCCCTAAAGCATTTGGGTTGAGAGAATAGTTGTTTCCTCTGCCTTATCATTTATTTCAAAATCTCAGATATAAAATGACAGTACCTCTTAAATTGCATTTGGAATGTTTACATTTTATTTTAAAATATTAATTAAGGCAAGCCAATAAATTCATTTGGGAATAAGGAAATTTTATAGCACAGGTCTTTTTATAGGGAATTCATTTATGTGTACATACAGACAGGATGGAAATCTTATCATGAATTGTGATAACTCCCATTCTATCAAATATTTACTTGCCATCAGGTGAGTTTACTGCTTCTAGCATTCTACATATTTGTCTTGAATGTTTGCAGCTCCTAAAGATGGAAAAATATGTCTTGAAATAAATTTTTTTTCTTTCATGTGTTTATTGATTTTTTCAGTTAGCAAATTAAACCCTACTATGTACAGTATTGAACTAGATGAAAATAAGATATGAACACAGATGAATATAGTACAGTTTAAAATATAATAAAGTATGTAAGTCATAGTACAATGAGATCTGATTGGGGAGAAGATTTCAGTTGGGGAAGTAATTTATACATTCGGGCAATTATATTTCAATACAGTAATTTAATATCAAATAAGAAATTTTTAAAATTCTTTGTAACTTCCTCCCTCCATGCTATCATGAGAAACAAATGAGATAATGTACGTAAAGGTTCTACAGTAGAAGGTGGCAGAAGCAGTAATAGCATAGTCAGATGTGAGGTAGTAACACAAGTTTATATTGTGGTTTGCAAAATATTTTTCATCACCACAGTCTAATGGGGTAGATTGTACGTGTTATCCCCATTTTATGCATGAGGAATCTTGAAGTTTAGAGAAAGAAAGTGATTTGGCTCCAGTTACAGAGCTCATGGAAGGAGCTGGAGTGCCTGGTCTTGTTTTCTTTACGCTAACAGTGCTGCTACAGAAGGGTAGACGGTTTATGAATAACAGTCAAAGGCAATACCACACCTGCTTAACTGAGGCAGCCCAGGATGATGGCAGACCAGGGCAGCGTCATTTATTAAGGATCTGCTAAGCTGGCAAGAGCGTGGGTTTGCAGTCAGGAAGAAGACCTGGGCTGAAATGCCGCCTCCAACACCATGTGACCCTGAGCAAGTCCCATCTGTCTGGATCTGTGATTGCTCACAGATGTCTGATTCCTCATCTGCAAAATGAAATTAATCCTACCTATAGTAGCTACCTCAGAGAATTATTGTGAGCCAAGCATTTATTAAGCACCTACTACTAAGCATTGCAGATACAAAGACTAAAGTGAAAGAGCCCCTATCCTCAAAAAGCTTATATCCTACCCGGGGAGACAACATGTACATGTACAGACGCATACAAAATGAATGTAAGGTGACAAATCAGGGGTTCATGTAGAAGGTAACACTTTAACTGAGTCTTAGGAATTCCAAGAGGCAAAAGTGAAGCAGGAAGTGCATTCCACAGCTGGAGGATGCTCAGAGCAAAGAGTAGAGACCGAATTAGTCAACAAGCATTTGGGGATACAAGGAAGGGCAAAAAACCTCCCTGCCCTCAAGGAGCTCCCCATCTAATGGGAAAGACAACATGTGAACTATGTAAAAACAAGATAAATACAAAATAAAGTGAAGATAATCCAAAGAGGGAAGGCACTAGCATTAAGGAAGACTGAGAATGGTTTCTTGTAGAAGATAGAGTTTTAGCTTGAACATAAAAGAATCAAGGGAGGCAAGGAGATGGAGATGAAAAAGAGAATGCCAGGGCATGGGGACAACTGGTAAAAATGCCCAGAGTCAGAGGCCAGTGTAACTAGACTGTAGAGTACACAAAAAGGGGTAGTATGGAATAAACAAGGAAAGGGTGGGGGATCAGGGTTTGAGGCACATTCAAAAGGGCTTTAAATGCCAAACAGGTAAGTTGACTTTTATCTCACAGGTAATAAGGAGCCACTGGAGTTATTAAGTAGATAAGTGATGTGTTCAGACCTGAGCTGTAGAAAAATCACTGGCAGCTGTGTGGATGACAGACTGGAGTAGCAAGAGACTTGAGGAAGGAAAACCATTTAGAAGACATTAGAAAAGTCCAAGTAAGAGGTGACAAGGGCCTAAATTAGAGTAGGGGCTTTGTGGGTGGAGGGAAGGGAACTAATATGAGAGATGTGCATGGGTAGATAGAAGATTTGGCAAATAAGTGGATGTGTGAGCTGAAGAATGATGAGTCAAAGCTGTCATCAGTACTGCAAATCTGGGTGACTGTAAGGATGGTATAAGTAAAGCCTTTGTTAATGACTAATTTATAGTGCTTTAAATGTATTCTCATTTGATCCTCTCAACAACCCTGTAATATAGGTGCTCATATCTTTACCATGTTACAGATTAGTAAACAGCCCAAAAAGTAAAGTAACACCCAGATGTAACTAAAAAGTATCTGAGGCAGGTTTCAGACTCAGGTCTTCTGACTCCCAGTCCAACACTGCAGTATCACATGCTGCCTCCCAACTAAAAGTCTTTAAGTCAACTGCTGACAAAAGTGATGGGAGAGATTGTAGACTGATGAACCAATTTGGCCTCCCTGAAATTCTTCACAGAATTAGCTATCAGGTAATGTGTAGCTATAGAAAAAGAGCTCTAGGGTACAGAACATATCCCCAAAACACCTTCCACTAACTGAAGAGTCCTTGGATTAAAATGTACTCTAAAAATTAAACACTCCCTCAAATATATTAATTATTCACAACTCAGTATTCGTTGCTATAGTCAGGTCAACTTGACCTACTTGAACTGTTTAATCTGAAAGGGAAGGGAGTAATTTTGGAGCCCAGGGTGAATTGTCATAAAATGGAGCAAAACAGTTCAAGGTTCACTGGGACTTGGAATGCATAGGTTTTTACCCTGACTTTGCTCTAACTCAGATGTGTGAACTAGGACAGGATTCTCACCTTCTTAGACTGAGGTCAAGCCTCTAAAGAAGAGTTACCTGTGTTTTCTGGTGTTACCAATGGCCTCCTGATAGGCAAATGTCAAGAGCACTGGATTTGAAGTCAGTTCAAATCCCAACCCTGCTACTTTTTTCCCTTTTTCCAACTGCCTAACAGACATTTCTACTTGAATGTCTGACTAGCATTGCCCTCTCTTGACAGTATAGTGAACTCACCCCTTCAGGGGTCCAAAAGTGGAATGGGCTACTCCAAGAGTTGGTAATTACTCCATCCTTGGAGGTCTTCAAGCAGAGATTGGACTACTGTCAGATATGTTATACTGGAGATACTTTTCACATATGGGTTTAGGCTAGATGGCCAGTGAGATTCCTTCTGACTCTCAAATTGTATTATTCTCCTGCCCATTTAAATTTCAGGAATTAGTCATTAAAGGCTCTGACGTTCCAGGGACTAAAAATTTTTCCAGTAAAATTTTCATAATGAGGTTTCTGAAACCTCAGTGCCACTCTAGTAGTTTTGCCCAACCATTTTGGGGAAATTATTTTGTGGAAGTTAAGGTGGGGAAGATTTTTTAGTTTTTTTGTTGTAAAATGTTTTTTAACCTCAAAATATAACATACAAAATTTATCAATAAAATATTTTGAAAACTTCTATCTACCCATTTTGAAAACTGTTTCCTCACCCCAATTGCTTCTTATAGTTTTTACCTTACTAAATGGTAAAAAATTTGTCACCATGCTTTGGGACAAGCTTTTTCTCTAGGGAGATATTGAATATGTCCTTCAGGATCTTCTCAATATCTTCATGCTCCAGAATCTTAAACTCCACCAAATCTGTATTTTCCTTGTAATTGAATCTTCTGTAAGTAAGAGTCCAGCCAACTAAACAGTAAATTCCATCTACTGTCTGCAAAGAACAGAAAGACTTGCTTGTAAACACAGAATTAGGAGAAGTCTGAAGGTAGATATTTGCAGATTCAAATTCTTCTATTGTTCGTGACTGGAGAGTAAAAGAGTAGATATGACGGAATTCATTATTTTCCAAGAGATCAGAGTTTTGAAATTCTGGGTTTGGAATGAATTGTTTCCGTCTTATTTGGTCCAAGTACCAGATTCCATTGTCTTCTTTCAAGCGGAAGATGCAGGGAGTCTGAGGTTGATCCTTTCCAGAAACCAGTTCCATTGGCTGCCATATTTGATGAGACCTACCAAATGCGCCATCTACTATATAGGCTCTCTCACCTATTGTGACCTTTAGGAGCAGGTGAATCATAGTGCTATACTGCCTTTTTAAGGTATTGTAAACATATCCCCCTAAAATTGCAGTCTCATAGCCCATTGTGGTCAAGACCCAAAAGAGAAGGTGATTGACTTCTAGACACCACCCACCCCTCTTCCTCCTCACAATCTTGTCATATGCAGCCTCTAAGCTCAGTCCTATGGGTATTCCACAGTGAATGTCCAAATTCTCAAAAGGCACAGCTTGGATACTATGCTGCATCACTTCACTTAAAGTCTCCAAATCCAGCTTTTCACTGGAATGATTATAGCCAATCCTTGCAAAGTATTCTCTGATGTCCATGTCCCCTGTAACAAAGCAACACAGTTTCACTTGATGATAGAATACTGGGAGGGTAATGTGTATGAAACAAGACAGGATAGCACCAGGTGGTGGAGATTTTGAGAGTGAGTCTAAGAAATCTGAGCTTTACTCAGTAGACAATAAGTAGCCACCAATAGACTTTGAGCAGAGGAATGAAAGGAACAGATTTATGCATGAAGATTTGTTTGGCATCATGGTGAAAGATGGATTAGATGGAGGGGAGTGGGGTTAAGGGGGTGAAGACAACTTTAGGTGTTAGTAACCTAAATGCATGGTAGTAGGTATCCATGTAAGTATGGTTGTAATAGAGATAAAGCCATTCATAATCTTCCGTAATGCCAATGCCTTCCCTCTGTGATAATTTCCAATCTATACTGAATACAGTTAGTCTCTACATAGTTGTTTGCATGTTATCTCCTCCATTAGACTGTGAACTCCTTGAGAGCAGGGACAGGGTGTTTTGGGTTTGGTTTGATTTCCGTTCTTTATATCCCCAGGGCTTAGAACATCAGCTGGCACGGGAAAGATGCTTACTAATAAATATTTGTTGGTTTCACTTGACATGCTGGATGAAAGAGATACTGAAAAGGTAGAATTACCTGGACTTGGTAACTGACTAGACCTGAGAAGTCAAGGAGAGAGAGAACAAACATGGGAGGTTGGGTGAGTGCTGCCATTAACAAAATGTGAAGCCAGAAAGAAGAGCAGGCTTGTCTTTGGACATTTTGACTTTGAAGTATCATTGAGACATCCAAGTATAGAAGTCCAGAAGACAGTTAGAGATGCTTGAGAGAGAGTATACAGGGCCAGAGGATGTAGGCTTAGTAGATATTTCTGTAAAATTAGGAATTGCAACCGTGGAAGTGAACAAGATTGTCAAGTCTTAAGACAGAAGAAAAGAGGGTTAAGGATAGAAATTTAGGGAACACTCACTTTAAGAGAAGAATTTAAGAAGTTAGTAAAGGAGCTAGAAAAGAAGCAATTATAAAAGAGAGCAGAGCCCCAAGAATTTAGTCTGTGAGAGAAAGGTTCTTAACCACAGGGTCCATGGAACCCCAAGAGGTCCATGGATATATTTCAGAGGGTCCATGAACTTGGATAGTAAAAATACTTTGATAACTACATTTCAATATAACTGATTTCCTTTGTAAGCATATGGATTTTATTTTATGCATTTAAAATATTACTTAAAGAAACATTCAATAGGCTCCTTTAGATTGCCAAAGGGATCCATGACACACAAAAAACGTTAAGAACCCCAGCTCTACGCAAACATAAAAGACTAGCCTATAGGATACGGGGGTAGTTAATAGTGTCAAATGCTGTAGAGTTCCAGAAGGATGAGGGCTGAAACAAAGGACACTGGGTTGGAAAGGTTGTTAGCAATCATTGGCAAAGCAGTTTCAGTGGAATTGGGGAAGGGAAAAGCCAGATTTCAAGGGAAAAGAGTGAGTTGGGGAGAAAGAGACATAAGGCCTAAATAGTTATGGATATATATGACTTTTTTCGGAATTTTGATCACAAAAGCTAGAAAAATTTCCTAGCATTTGAATATGGGAAAAGAACCAATGTAAATCTCAACCTCAAAAGACTGGCAATGAGCCGACATTTTATTTTGGCCATAGCAACTCCTAAATACTGGTGATTAAAGTGTGGAAGGACTTCAGTCTTCTTTGGCAGAGGGAATACTCACAGTGATAAACTCAAATCTTGTTAAGTATTTAAGTAATTACTATGCTGTTTATAAGTTGTTTTTCAGTCATATCTGACTCTTCATGACCCCATTTGGAGTTTTTTTGGCAAAGATAACTGAAGTCATTTGCCATTTCCTTCTCCAGCTCATTTTACAGATGAGAAACTGGGACAAACAGTGTTAAGTAACTTGCCCAGGGTCACATAACTAACTAGTAATTATCTCAGGTCAAATTTGAACTCAGGAAGATGAATCTTCCTGACTTCAGGGCCAGCACTCTATCCACTGTGCCACCAATCATAGATTTAGAACAAACCTTAGTGGCCCCTCATTTTACCAAAAACTGAGTCCCAGTTTTTGCTCAAGGTCACACTATGGCAGGGCCAGGATTCATACCCAGGTCCAGGTATGGGATTCCACTCTTCTACACTGCATGTATGATAGATTCCCATGACCTTAGATAAGGGGGGGGAGGGGAATTACATACTTATTTTCACTAAATTCTAGCTGAAATTTAGATGTTTCTTCAAGTATAAATATAGGCAACAAAACATGACTCTAAAAGGGGATCCATAAACTTCAAAAGACTACCAAAAGGGTCTATGACACAATAAAAGTTAAGAACGCCTAGCCTAGGGATAACGTGGGTTAGACCAGTTGAGAACACAACCGAAGTACCACATATTCAAAGGTTCTTAATCTAGAGTTCATAAGCATTTAAAAAATATATATATCCTAACTATATTTCAATACAATTGGTTTATTTTGTAACCCTATGTATTTTATGTACTTAAAAACATTACTCTGAGAAAGAGGGTCATAGGCTTCACCAGATTGCTGGAGTCCACGACATAAGAAAAGGGTAAGAATCTCTAATCTCTGTGATGAGTGGGGCACTCTCTGAACAGCAAACAAGCTAGGCAAGTTACAAGGGGAGTCCACGCTGGAGAGAAACATGGGAGACATTAACAGTCTAATTCAGTCAGCCTTGTAAACAAATAACTGAAAGCTGGTATGGTGAAACCTCCCAAAGACTCCTGGGAAACACAATCTCACTTGGAGTCGGCTTAACAGTATCAACAGATATCCTGGATGATGTCAGTCTTCCTGATCTTGACCCAAGCTTCACTTTGAGACAGAAGGAAATACTCTGAATCAGTCCAGTGACAAAGAGAAAGTAACAATTTCAGGAAGAGCTGGTGAAAAGAACACTCTTACCAGCAATGAGGAACTTCCTGTAGGCAGGAGCTGGGGCTGGGAAGGCCTTCTGTACCAGTACTAAAAGCAGCCAGTAGGGCTGAGAGACAGTGAGTTTCTGCAGGCAGACCAGACAAGGGCTGACCAGGGCTTCTTCCTAGGCCGAATTAGCAGATCTTCAGGCACTCACTGGCTTCCGGACTGCATCAGGGTCAGTTAATTTTGAGCCTCCACCCTCCTTCCCTGATCTCCTGCCCAAGGCTATATATTCTTGGTTCTCATTGGCTTTGGGGCTGACATTTCTAGGGCCAGTTTCCTTCCATGCCCTGAGGTTTCTGGGACTTGTAGTTTTAGGCTTTCACTCACCTCTCTCAGTATGTTTCTGTTCAATAATGCTGAGCACCTATTCTTTGGCTGATTTGTCCTACAAGAGGCAGAGAATATGACCCCAGTTCCTTCCCCCAAGAAGTAAGCATCTGATGGAGGAGGTGAGATTTACACACAGAGAGCAAGTTGGGATTACAAAACAGCCCAAAATCAAGAAACCAAATTGTGATGATGATCATATAATCATTCATTTAGAGCTGGAAGGAACCTTAGACACCACCTAGGCCAAGACAAGGACCAGAAAATTTAAGTGATTTTTCCCAGGTCATACACAAGGTAAAAAAGTTACAGTCAGGTTCTGAACTCAGGTCACCTGCCTCCAAATCCCACATGTATCTTTCTACTGCCTATTTTGGTTCCACTTTAAAATTTTACATCTCCCTCTCTTCACAACTGTCTCTGTGGGGTAAACAGATAAGGACAAAGAACAGTGAGAGAACAGAACTGGGAGAAATCAGTATGGGCAGAAGATATGTTTCATGGAAGAGATTGTGCTTGCAAGTCTGGAACCCCAAGATTCTTTGGAAAATCTGTTTCCAACAAACTGTCAGTAAACCAGACATAAATCAGAAATGAACCACAGACCAGATCTGACCAGAAAGGAAAGGAAGGAAGAATGAATATCACTGAGCCAGTGAATGAGTTAGGAGACAGCTAGGTGGCTCAGTAGATATAATGCTGGGTCTGGAGTCAGGAAGACCTGAGCTCCAGTGGGACCTCAGACACTTACTAGCTGGGTGATCCTGGGAAAGTCACTTAACCTCAGTTTGCTTTAATCCACCAGAAAAGGAAATGGCAAGTCATTCTACTATCTTTGCCAGGAAAATTACATGACTATGGATGGGGTCGGGGAAAAGTCCAGTGAGTGACTGAACTACAAGTGAATGAGTTAGTGAATGAATTTAAAAGTGACTTAAGCAATTATGCACCAGGCATTGTGTTGCTCTTGTACTAAGCAATCAATATTTGCCTCAAGGAGGTTACATTATAATAAGAAAAAATAATATATAAATGGAAGCTAAAGGTGAGAAAAAGTACGAAAGAAGAGGGGAGGGTGCCAATGCAGGGATATGGTGATGGCCAAGAAATATGGATCAGGATAGATTAGGAGTCAATTTGCCAACCAGAGCTCAGGGCCCCAAGGGCAGGAGTTCTGATGGGAGTAGGAGAAGATCAAAGTGCGAGTGACATTGATGGGGTGCTTGGGTGCTTGTGCTTGAACTCCAGTTCCAAAATCACATTTCTCCCTAGCCTCAAATCTCCCTAGCCTCAGAGGATAATGTCTGCCCATTTCTTCTCACCCCCTGCACTATGCCTAGCAATCATTCATGACTAGGCCCCTGTAACAGCAAACACCCTAGCATGCCTAGGGCGGCTACTAGCACAGGTTCTTAGATCTGCTTTTCTAAAGGAAAGCAACTCAAAATGGGTTAACAATCTTACTTTAATCAAACATATCATTTACCTAGTTCAGGAGGAAAAGTCAGC
>CM053585.1:165397399-165418573 GCA_028646515.1 Pseudochirops corinnae
CTCCACGTGACCACATTCAGCCTATTAGGGAACAGAGTATACTTTCAAATATCCAAGGGTCCTCAGAGTCACGTAGCCACTTTAACAAAGGGCCTAGGGGCAGGGAAGATCTTTAGATTCCCATAACAGCCCCAACCAAATGCTCGTCTCCCCCTGGTACAATAACAAGTGAGAACTCCACTGGATTATCTATGCTAATTCCCTAGCTCATTATATACATCCTGTATTCCTCATCTTATACCTTAGGCTAAAGATATATGTATACTCCCAACATCCATCTTGTCAAACACGACATTGATGGGTGGCAGACTGGGCATTTCTCTCTCCACCCTGACAGCTAATTGACTTAGTGATGTTTCAAGCCTAAAGCCACACCTCCATGTAGCCCCACCCCCTTGGGCTATTTCCCAGTGAACTCTGGGTAAAATACCAGTGCAGTAGATATTAAAAGTGCATGTTCCTTTAAGAATTCCTTAACCACTCCCTAATCCCACCCTGACTCACCTAGTTGGCATATTTGGCACAAGTTTTACTATAGTTTATCCTACATAAATTTTAATTGTATCTGCTTTAAGGTTTCAGGTTCCCTAAGAACTCTTGCCCACTCTCTGGTGTAACAATAAATCTTTGCCACTTTGACTTAAAGAATGCTTGAGTCCATGAGTTCATTCCAGACTGCTTACAAGGGACTCTGGTTACTGGGGTTCCACAACTCCCTGAACCCTGTTAGCATGACTTGGAGATGGCAGGGAAATCAAAAAGAAAACTGCCCTCCAGTCCACCCCAACAATAATGTGACCTGATTTATATTAATTTTAGATCCTGATGCTGAGCATCTAATATTTAGATTCTGAAGAGTTGTCAGTATTAGAGAAGTGTGGGGAAGGTACTGGGTCAGGATATATGGTGTCCCAATGGATTTACTCCAGACCCTCTGAATGACACCCATGTTAGGGAGGAGGCAAGGTTCATGTAAAGGAGAGTTTGTTAAGGGAATCACATAAAAGCTACTCATAGGCAATTTATTGTTCAGTGGTGTCCAACTCTCTGTGACCCTATTTGGGGTTTTCTTGCCTATGATCACACAACCAGTAAGTTTCTGAGGCCAGATTTGAACTCACAGAGATAATTGACTCCAGGCCCAGGCACTCTATCTACTGTGCCACCTAGCTGCCCCTAAGATATGTGCCAATAAATAATCAAAAGTATGTATTGCCTACTATGTGCCAGGCAACCAAAGAATCAACAAACATTTAGCAAGCACTTGCTAAAAGGCAGTCATTGCTAAGTACTGAGAATACCAAAATACCAAAAAATAAATAAAAAAATAAAAAAAGTCCTGCCTTCAAGGAGCTTACATTCTAGTGGAAGAGAAAACATTCCTAACATAGACCCCTTCCCACCTTCCCATGGGTGCTACCACCCAGGGACACTGACCTCCTTGCTGTTCTTTGCGCAAGATACTCCATTTTCACTGCATGTCTTCATTCTCATCTCTGCCTCCTAGCATTATTGGCTTCCTTCAATTCCCAGCTAAAGTCCTACCTTCTAAAGTTTTTCCAGATCCTCTTTAATTCTAGTACCTTTCTTTTGTTGATTATCTCTAATTTCTCCCATCCATAGCTTGTTTATACAAAATTGTTTGCATGTTTTCTCCTCCATTAGACTAAACTTTTAGAGAACAAGGAATTTTGTTTTGTTTTGTTTTGTTTTTGCCTTTCTTTGTATCCCTATCTTGTAGCATGGTGCCTGGCATATAGTAGGCACTTCATAAATGTTTACTGACTGCCTGACTAAATGAACAGCTTAGGATCACAGAGTCTGAGAGATAAAACAGACTAGAGAGCAGAGATCATCTAATCCAATTTCCCCATTTTTCAGAGTCTGAGAGAATAATTGGCTTGATAAAAAAAAACAAAAAAAAACTGATAGCAAGTAACAAAACTTTCTCCCCATTTTCCATGTCATAGAACCAAACTTTTGAATTCCTGAACTTTTTATTTTATGTACTTCTCTATTACCACTCCCCTGATCAACTCTTATTCCCCAACTTTGAGCTGTGACTTAACCACCTAATCCTGGCACCCCATGTTAATCTCAGCTATCTTCCTGTTTTGTCTTGTTATGTCCACTTTGATCTCCCTTTCTTTAACCTGATTTCTTGATACCAAATTCAACTCTACCAAAATGGCATCCTGTCCTGCCCCAAATTAAGAAAACCCAAGGCTTATAAAACAAACTCTTATATCACTTATTTATGCTGGACACTCACTGGAAATTTAGTCATATCCTAATTGGTATTATATGTATAACCAGAGCCCCAAAGCTCCATGCCTACATGAGGGGCAGGGCAGAATTGGTAAAAGTGATAGAAGAGAGAATCTATATTTCTTTTGACCTTCCTCTCTTAGAGAGAGAAGATCCACAATACTGACCTTTCTGCAGGTTGCTGAAGGGAGAGAAAGACTGTAGGGAGAAGTTAAAATAACAGGAACTGGACATCTCTATCATGTCACTATCCACGTCTTGCTACACTGAGACTTTAGGGAATTTTCCCTTCAGGTGATCTCTCCTTGAGCTGAGATAGATCACTGTCAATGGGAGAGCTCCTTCAATCTGTATTGTCTAATGTGTGTGTGTGTGTGTGTGTGTGTGTGTGTGTTTGTATTCTTATATGTTATCGTACTTGATTTCTGTTTTGATATCTACTTAGATAAATGGATTCTTTGCTGTTTGCTATATGTGTTCATTATGGAACTGATATTTGGTGGAAAGGGAGTCAAGCCTTGAATATAAAGTTTGAGGCCTCTCTTTCTACACTAATTAATTCAGTAATCAAGAGTGCATCTTGAAATCTTATAGTTTCCCTAGACTAACAACATTTAAGGGTGCAGGTAGATATAATTCTAGCCTAGTAAGCCCTCTCTCTAAGGAGAACAGAGTGACCAGCCTCTCGCCCCAATATCTAGCTTCCTGTTCTGGCAAGAATTAAAGTTTCTCTTGGAGAAGGATGGTGTGTGTAGTGGAGGGGGGGGGGGGGAGAGTAGGTAGAGGGGAAGGCGGGGAAGAGAGGTTCTAGAGAAATCTCTCCTTGCCTCTCTACAGGCTATTTTGAAACAGCCACATTATGTGTGGTTGCTTTGTCTCACAAATTAAACTGTAACCTCCTGAAAGGCAAGATTGGTCTCTAATTAAATTCTTGTGTTCTTCACAGAACCTGCTGTAGGACTATGTATGTGGTGGATGATCAGAAAATAGATATTGAATGAATGAAAGAGTTAGTAAGAAGATTGTTTATATTATGCATATATTCTTCAATTTGCCAAAAGAGTCCTTCAAGGTATTCTGGGGACATTTTAATTGGATTTAGTATACATCTATCTGCCTAAGGTAAGAGGCACCTGCCTTGTAATAGTAGTATAAAATTAAAGTATGATAATACCTCCAATAACCAGTCCTCTGAGAGTGAACTACCATTATAATTATGCCAATCTCTGCTCCACTGACAGTGGAGAGAGATACCCATGGAATAGACTTTAGTACATTACCATCATAAATATTTCTTGCTCTGTTCTGTTTATCCTGATAAAAGCAAAACTTGGATTTTTTTTTCTGAAGTCTTTGAAGGGTTCCTTCCCTGTGTGCTAGGATAATTTTACTTCTGGTAATAAAGTTTATAACCACACATTAGCATAGTTATCTACTTTATTACTCAAATTGCTACTCTATAGGTGTTTCCTTAAACTGAACCTTTTTCTAAAATTGTAATATTTTGGAATAAGTCTCTTCAGTGAGACATTGAATTTATCTTTCAGGAATTTCTCTATATTTTCATCTTTTATAATCTTAAATTCTAATAAGCTAAGTTTTAGTTGTGTAAATCCTGTA
The DNA here is from genome assembly GCA_028646515.1 of Pseudochirops corinnae. Taxonomy (NCBI): domain Eukaryota; kingdom Metazoa; phylum Chordata; class Mammalia; order Diprotodontia; family Pseudocheiridae; genus Pseudochirops; species Pseudochirops corinnae. The sequence continues at coordinate 165,401,288 of CM053585.1, forward strand.
TCAGGGGCTTCCTTCTAACATGAAAGGCCCAAGTCATTTTGGTGTGCCTTTTATATCTCTGATTCATTCTTTGACATTCAGAAGGAAAGTAGAAAGTAAACCCTTCAAGGTCTGGTTTATTTGTACCTAGATGGCACTTGTAAATATTAATGTATGGCACTAACCCTAAGAGTGGCCATTTGTTCCTCTCACAAACATGCAGGCTCTCAAGGCATTGAACGTATAAATGAGTTTATTTTCAAAGAAGTAATACCAAAAGGGCCCACATATAAGCCAATAAAAAGATACCTTTTCTCCACTCTCATGGTATAATTTCTCCCTACCTAAGCCCAGCGGAGAACGGCACGCCCTGTAAATCATAATATTTGTCCTGGATAGCACCTGCTCCCCAAAAGATGATGCCAACTTTTCAGCAGCCAAACCAAGGAAGCATCTAATAGTGTGTCAGCTCCTCATGCTCAGGACCAGAATATTCCTAGGCTATTTTTCTTTCTGTTCTTTAACACCAAGTCTCATACCCTCCATCTTAAAAATAAAAGGCCTCAAGGTGCTCAACACTTGCCCTCACAAAGGAGCGTCCCCCTCTTTCCCATTTCTGAAGCAGAGTTCTTCTGCCTGGCTTAGCATTTCTTCCTAGGGCTTGCAGATTAGAGGTTCTTTTCTATGCCTTTTTCTTGCTTGCTTTTCTAGTCATTATTTCCCCCAGGAGCCATCGAACTGGGCCATTCATAATCCCCACCACGACCATCATCATAGTTAAGATTTATATAGCGCCTACTATGTGCCAGAAACTATACTAAGCGCTTTACAAATATTAACCATTTGATTCTCACTCCAACCCTGGGAAGTAGGTGCTATTATTAACCCCATTTTATAGATAGTAATCATAATCAATAAGCATTTATTAAGTGCCTACTGTATTTCAGTAACTGTGCTAAGCACTGGGGATATAAAAAAAAGTAAAAGACAGTCCCTGCCCTCAATGAGCTTACAATCTAATGAGAGAGGGAAACAACATGCAAACAAATATATAGAAAGCAAGCTATATACAAGATATATAGTACGTAATTAAAGGAGGGAAAACAGTGGAATTAAAAGGGATTAGGGAAGACTTCCTGTAGCAGGTGGGATTTTAGTTGGGACATAAAGGAAGTCAGGGAGGTCAGTAGTTGGGAGAGGAGAAGGGAGAGTATTCCAGGTGTAGGAGACAGCCAGAGAAGAGGCCCGGAGCTGAGGGATGGAGTGTCGTGTTTGTGGAACACCCAGAGGCCAGTGTCACTGGATCCAACAGCATGTGTCAGAGGGTAAGGTATAAGAAGATTGGAAACACAGGAAGGGCTAGGTTATGAAGGGCTTTTAATGCCAAAAAGTTCATTTTGTATTTGCCCCTGGAAGCAATAGGGAGCTTCTAGGATTTATTAAGTTGGGGACAAAGGGGGTGACATGTTTGAACTCTGGTCTTAGGAAAATCACTTTAGTAGGTGAATGAAGAATAGTTTGGAGGAAGGAGGGACTTGAGGTAGGCAGACTCATCAGCAGGCTATTGCAGTAATAAAGGTGTAAAGTAATGAGGGCCTGAACTAGAGTAGTGGCTGCATCAGAGAGAGAAGGCATATTCAAGAAATGTTGCAAAGGTGAAATACAGTTGATCTTGACAAAAGCCTAGATATGGGGAGGAGAGTGAAATATAGTGAGGAATCCATGACTACTAATTTTTTAACCTGAGGGACTAGGTTGTTATTGTTGTTATCTTGACTTGCAAGTGAATTGGATTTAGGTGGAGAGCTGTGCAAAGTCACCAGCCTTACTCTCTCCTCCAGAGCCATCTGGGTCCAGTGGCAAGATATAGATCAGGATAACTGGAGATGGCCCAGATGCAATGAGAGATGTTGACCTTTTTAAGCTAAGGTCTTTCCCAGGACTCAGTTTATCTGAGGCAGTGCCCATTCAGTGGTTAAGGCAAGGTAAGAAATGAGGCAAAAAATGGCCTCTTTTACCTAGTCAGAAAAAAAAAATCAGTCTGGAAGCTGAAGACCCTCAGAGTTTCTAGCCAAAACAGAAACAATTGCTATTTATGCTTATTCTGAGCTATCCTGGGAGGATCATGTTGTTCTCTACAGTAAGAGGGGAGGTAGTGTGGGTGGGTTTAGAGAGAAAGACAATATGTTCTGTTCTATATGAATGGAGTTTAAGATGTCTACTTGCCTTTCAATTCAAAATATCTGAAAAACAGTTGGATATAGGAGATTGGAGGACAGCAGAGGGACTGGGGCAGGAAAGGTAGATTTAGGAATCTCAGCATAGAGATGATCATTAAATCCAAGGGAGCTGATGAGATCACCAAGTGAAGCAGTACAGCTGTAGAAGAGAAAAGGGCCCAGGATGGAATCCTGAGGGATACCTACTGTTGAAGGGGGTGATCTGGAGGAGGATCCAACAGAGGAGACAGAGAAGGAATGGTCAGATAGGTAAGAGGAAAACCAGGAGAGAGTTGTGCCAGGAAAATCTAGAGAGAGAAGAAACCATGCAGAAGGAAAGAGTGATCAACAGTGTCAAAGGCTGCAGAGAGGTCAAGGGGAATTAGGATTGAGGAAAGGCCATTGGATTTGATGACTAAGAGATCATAAGTAACTTTGATGATCAGTTCAGAAGCCAAAATATAATAGCTTAAGAAAAGAATGAGAGGGGAGAAAATGGAGGCACCTATTGTAGATGGCTAGCAGATTTGGAAGGATCAAATGTGAGGTTTTGTGGGGGGGGGAGGTTTGGGATAGGGGAGACGTAGGCATATTTGTAGGCAGAAGGAAGTGAGCCACTAGAGAGGGAGAAACTGAAAATAAGTGAGAGAATGGGGGTGAAGAAGGAGGCAATCTGTTGGAGGAGATGGGATGGAATTGATGAGAAAACTGAGGCATACAGAGGTTACTTACCCAGGGTCATACAGCTAGCAAATATTTGAGGCCAGATTTGAACTTTCTCTTGCCTGGAATATGCTCCATCCCTTTCAGTTCAGTTGTTTCGATCATGTCCAACTCTTTGTGATTCCATTTGGGGTTTTGTTGGCAGAGATATTGGAGTGGTTTGCCATTCTCTTCTCCAGCTCATTTTACAGAAGAGGCACTGAATCACCCAAAGTTAAGTGACTTGCCCAGGGTCACACAGCTAGTAAGTGTCTGAGACCAGATTTGAACTCAGTAAGATGAGTCTTCCTGACTCCAGACTTGGTACTCTATCCACTGCACTACCTAGTTTAGAACCCCCAATTTCCTTCAAAGCTTAGCTCAAAAAACCACCTCCTCTATTGTTCCAATAGTTCTCCCCTGTAGTTCCCCCTCCTCTCCCACTTCCATTTTCTTTTCTCTGTTTTGTACATACACATCTCTATACATATTATCTCCACACCTGATGGAGTCAGGAACCATGTGGTTAAGCCTGCAAACCAATGCAAAACCCATGTAATGTTTTTTTTTTCCTATGAAATTTACCCTCTCCTCTTGTTATTGTTTTCATTACCTCATTTATTGCATGGTTTGTCTATTGTTGTTGTTGTTGTCATTGTTGTGTTGTGTGTCCTACCTTTCAATAAGCACTTGCTGGGAATCTCACCATCTTTCCCTGGATACCTTCAGTTTTGAGCCTAAAGACTGGACCCTGGAATATTTGGAAAGAAACTGGCCCTGTTAAGAGAGGAACTGAAGGTTGTTTTCTCAATAAGAGCTTCAATCCATTGACCTTATCGGTGTCTCTGGGCCCACACAGCTGATATACATATAACATCAAGAATTCATACTTTGGTCAAATAAGAAATTATGAGAAGATAAACACACACACACAACACATGTACACACACGAAGATCTGAAAGTGCTCATTAATAAATTAGGCAAATATTGAAGCATTCCCTCAGGGATTCTTTTGTTTTTTGTTTTTTGTTTTTAATTTTTTATTTGCCAAAGGGATCTCTGATTTCCCCCCCCCCCCAAAAAAAAAGAGAGTAAAAATCCTTGCTAGGTTCTTACAGTTAAACCTTGGAGTTATTTTCTTTTCTTTTTACAATGCTGCTTCATCATGTCTAAATTCATACAAGAGCTGGAACTGTACCAATAAAGTTCTGCCAAAGAGAGACACTTCAAGATTAGCATTAACAAAGAGATTAGAATTACTGATAATTAGATCACCTGCTGTTTGTTTTAAAGTTTTAAAAACAATACCATCCCTTAAGCAGAGTAAGAATTCCCTCTGCCACCCTGCTTATACTACGACTTGGCCTAGAAAATCTTTTTTCCTCCCTCTAAATTGAATGAACTTCCTAACTCTGAAAAGTCTACCAAAAGATATTCAGAAAAGAGGGTATTTAGAGATTAGTGATTGAACCTTCTCCCTCTGCCAAGACTTACTAACTAATATGAGTCAATTTACAGCTGGGAAAGAAGACAACCTCCCCTCAACCAATGACAGTGGCAAAAGAGATATGGGTATGAACCATGAATACACTGAAAATAATTTGGTAAAGCCAGAGGGAAGCTACTATGGACAATTACATTTACTTTGGGGTTGGGAAGATGTTCACTCACCTAGGGAAGTGCCCTTTGGCCCTAACAAAATCATATCATTAAGTCCTCTAGGAGTAGCAGGTGACTGATTCAGAGAAATGTGGTACTGCATGAGAGCATGCCTTTGATGCCCTCTGCACCTTAAAGATGGAAAGCCCTGAGTATATAGTGCTCAAATGTTTGTGAGCACTAGATAGCTAATTTTTTGATGGGTAGAGCACAGAGAACATCTATGTGAAGTCCTGAATCATTTACCAAGCAGAGGGAAAGAAGGTATCCATCTTTGTGCAAAGTTTAGACATTCCTCTATAGAGAGCCATCAAAAGAACAATGGCTGTAGAATGTGGACCTCACAAAGATGACCTAAGTTACAGTGGGATTCTACACAATGACCTACTATTATTGTACCCATAACTAAAAAAGCAGCACAAATAGTCTCTCCAGCTACTCAGAACAGAATTGATCTGTCAGAGTAGAAGAAACAAAGAGTATGAACAGGGTACTTGGAGGTAACCAAAATTGGCTCCAATGTGGCCCTAGGTGGTCCCCATATTTATGAGCCACCACAAGTAAACAGAGGCTAAACCTCACCAAAAAACTAGAGCCAGACGATATCTGCTTAGTGTTGTTCCATAAGGACAAGGAGGTTTAGGTTCAGAAAGTCAAAGCTGCTCATTTTGTGGACAATCCTGAATGAGCATATCCACAAAGGCCAAGTGATATTTTGGGACAGTGAGAAATGATAGGGCATTGGAATCCTGGATTCACTCCAGATGTGGATCCAGCATTGACTTTCCAGAATACCATGCCTATGAAACTAGTATCAAGAAGTTGGCCCCAAAGAAATTAGCTCTTAACCCCGAAATCTTTCCTAGATCCTTTCTACCAAAACTCATGGGATCCCATGCATCCCATAAGGATTAAAAATATAATGTGTTTTTCTGTGCTGGACAGTATATGTCAAGTTAACATTATACTTATCTAGTTGTTTTATGAAGAATATCTGACTATATAATAGCCTATCAATGGTCTGGACCTCTCTAGATTGAATAACCATATTTGGGTTATGTCTTTAACCACCAGGGGATGCTTCTGACAAGTTGCCTGATTCTGACTGTGATTATAAGGTACAAGCTCGGTTAGTCACACACCCATCTCCAAAGCTATCCATTCCACCCAATACTAGAAGGTCCTCTGGGAGTAACTCTGAGTTCTCTGTAACTCACAGAGAGCTAGCTACTTCTTTTCTCTTACTCTGCCTCTTTTGTGAGTTGCAACACTCCTCTTGCTAGTTTAAGAAATTTAATGCTTGTGAATGTATCCAATTAGATTTCTTATGGTTCAGTCCCCATCCTAAAAGAAAAATTATACCCCTATTTCAGTCCCTACTATGTTTCAATGGAGTTTGCTCACAAAAGCATGGTGTAACTCAAGACAGCTGATCATAATAGTAAATAAAGGAATCAAACTATATACATTAATGCCCTAAACATTGTTTATCATGGTATTGCATTTGGGTATCCTAGGGGCTGTGGTGGGGCTAAAAGGTTCAGACTGTATTTCTAGGCTTAAGAAATAAGGTAGAGGTAGGGGTAGCATAGCCCCTGTAGAGAGAGAAAGACCCCTCCCCAGTCTACACCAAGACCTTAGAAAGAACTAGGGAATTCCTGGAGATTCCCCACAATGTTGGCTAGCACTGCCTTTACTATATATGGGAGAGCTATCTCTACCAAATGCAGAGCACCTAAAAATTCTCAATTTGCCAAAACGAGATGCAAAAGTATGGCAAAGTCTTATAAGAAATGTTAAGACAAATAAAGCTTAGAATGAGGTTTATGTCAAGGAGGGTTAAAGGATGCCCAAAAGGCAGGGGTTTTTGTTGTTGGGGGGTTTTTTTTGCTTTTTTTAAATTTTATTTATTTATTTTTAGTTCTCAACCTTCATTTCCAAAAGATTTTGAGTTACAACTTTTTCTTTCCATCTTTCCCCCACCCCCACCCCAAAATAACGAGCCCACTGCATACCCCTTCTCCCAATCCCTTCTCCCCTATATCCTCCCCATCACCCCCCTAACTTTCTAGTAGGGCAAGACAGACCTCTATACCCCAGTGCCTGTACATCTTATTTCCCAGTTGCATGTAAAAAACAGATTTTCTTTTAAAACATTTGTTTTTAAAACTTTGAGTTCCAGATTTTTTCCCTTCCTCCCTCATCACCCCCCCCCCAAAAAAAGAAAGGCAGTTTTAAACTTTGTTGGGTAAAGGAGAAGGCTCAAAGAAGACATAGGATCTTTGCTTAGGGTGGATAGAATGGTGATGATAGATGGCAGAAATGTTCAACTAGTTTTGCTGCACAAACATGAGATGGAGGAGCCATAACTACCTAGCAGTTCCTCTGGGGTTTTTTCATGGATCGCATACTCAACTTTATGATTATGATTGTTGTTATTATTATCATCTCTGGACCCCAGTATCCTCATCTGTATGTGGACTCTATAGTCTTTTCTAGCTTTAGCAGTCTATAATTCTATGAAATATCAGCTGTTATGGCTAATCTTATTGGAAACACTAACCTCTCAATGCCAGTAGTTAGTAACAAGATATGATAGCCACGAAGCAAGGCAATTCGATCTTAGGCTGAATTAAATGAGGCAGTGTTCCAGACAGAGAGGTGCTAGTTCCCAGTAAGACAACTTTCTAGGATATTGTGCTCAGGTCTGAGCACCACATGTTAACAGGAATATTGATTACTTGGAGGGTTTCCTACGTAAGGTGGCAAGGATAGTGAAGGACCTCGTTTTTACGTTATTAAGTGGGTTGAAGGAACCTAGTCTAAGAACCATAGCCTAGAAAAGGCTTAACTGTTTTTGAGTATGACAGTGGTTGGATAAGGACAAGTCTCTACTTCTCAATGTTTAATGCGGCAAGCATTACATTGGAATAGGAATGACACTTTCCATGAAGTGGAATCTAACTGACTGTAGCCAGGTTAAGACTTCATATTCCTGTGAAATTCTCATGCATGCCAGAGGCATAGAAGATGTCACAGTGAGACTCTGGGAAAGGAAGAAGTGGAAGCTAAGCAATGTGGGCAGGGGGAGAGGAGATGAATGGGAGGGGCAGAAGAAAGCATGATGGACATACATGATGGCAGGCTGCTAACCAAGCTTCAAGGAGAAACTGACCTAGCAGCTGTGAAAACTGCCAAGATCTACCAATGATGTGTAGAGGCCACATGAGTTCTACAGTTGACAGACTAATAACCAGATGCTATGGGGGTCTAGTGGCTAAAAACGAGTAAATATAAGCAGACACCCAGCTAGATTATAACTGTGTATCATGATGTAGACAGCCCAACTCTGCAGGAGTGTCCAAGGCTATATAGAGTCTTTGGCTTGTTTTCCCTGGTTTGCAAAAAAGGAACCTAATGGCTTTTTAGACTATAGGTGTCAAGGATGGAGGGAAATCACAGAGTACTCATCTGAGGAATGGATGTAAGAATGCTTCTATTGTTTTGAATGCACATTTCTGTTCCAAATAAACAGGTTTTATTTGTTGTTGTTTTTCTAGAGCCCATGCTATTGTTTCCCAAGGTTTCTTTTAATGTGGTAATAACTGAATTTTAGACCTGAGTTAACTTTTTACTAACAAGTTCTTACTCACTGATGAGGAAAGAGCACACTGAGCCAAGACAAGTGATTCACCCAAGCATTCCCCAGTAAATATGAATCCAAGTCCTGGCAGGATCAGTGCCATGGGGGAGGGAGGAGGATGCATGAATGTTACACTGGAGGAAGATAGGACTTATTCTGCTTGGCCTAGAAGGTATAGGGAATGACATGCATATAGGGCAGATTGTATCTCCCCTGAAATTGGCATTCTGAGTCTAATTTTTAAAATTAAGTTTAGTGTTTAACTTTTTAAATTGTTCCATTAAATTTTAATTTAGTTTGATGAATTGTAGCTTTTATGGCTATGTATTCAATAAAATGTTCACCTATAAAGGAGAAAAAAGAAATAAATCCAGTAGTATGTACTTGTTGTGAGCCATTACTATTGCTCTATGAAATGTTGTCTTTTTCTTATTTGTTATGGTTGTTGTTGTTATTGTTGATATTATCTTCTCTGGCCCCCAGAATCTCCATTTGTAAAGTAGAGCATTGGGCTATACAGATGCTGTAGTCCTTTCTAGCTTTAGGAGTCTGTAATTCTTTGAAATTTCATCTATTGTGGATAATTTTGTTGGCAACACTAGTCCAAGGGCCAATAGCCACAGTTCCTAAGACCTGTCCCAAGTTGAAGTTATTAAGAATGTTGTAATCTATAAACCCTTTGGTAGGACATTCAGAATTGATTGTTAGGGTCTCAGAGTCAACTGTGAATCTGGAGCCAACAAATTCAGGTAAAGCCAACCCTGACCAACATGACTTCTAAGTCTATGGCTAAAGAAATTGCTCTAACTATATACTGTGTGTGTGTGTGTGTGTGTGTGCTACTACTGACTTCTAAGAAAATGTAATTCTCTATAGCCTCTGTTGACTCCTGTAGTCAAGAACACAACTGAGAATAAACTATCTTTATGTTTGCTCTATTGGTTTCTCATGGGATAGATTAACAGTTTCAATAATGTATAATGTTTTACCTTTACTAAAGGTAAAATGACATTGCTGATTACCTGTATGACCTTAGCCAAATCACATCATCTCTGTGGGTTTCTTCATCTATAAAATGAGGGTGTGGATTATCCATCAAATAGCAATGCCTATTTCATGCCTAGTATTGTGCTAGGTGCTAGGGATGTAAATACAAAAGCTAAAACTATCCATACTAACAAGAATTTTACATTCTAATGGGGACAACAAGTATGTGTGTATATATATATATATATATATATATATATATATATACATATATATATATATGTATATATATGTATATATATATATATATATACTAAATAAACAGAAAAAGAATATGTACTAATAACTTTCCAGAGGACAGCTGCTGAGAACAGCTTTCAAGATTCTGATTACATAGTATAGTGAATTCTCTATTTATTCAATAACAAATCAGACCAAAACATTCACAGAAAATCAAGGTACAATATTCACAATGTCACAACTCAACAACTTATCACTAAAATGGCCACATAGTTTTCACCAAAGTGGTCACATAGTTTTAAACAAAGTACAATCATTTAGTAAGTCAATCATTCAATCATAAGAGACATAAAGTACAAAAGTCAAAATCCTCCACTCATGGGGTGCAATTAAGTTACAATTTCATCAATCAGTCACTACTCAGTACCCTCTTAAGGGGCAATGGAAAGTACAAGGGCCTTCCACCCCTAGGTCACAAGTAAGTTATAGTTTCATCCATCACTACTCAGTATTAAATACCCAAGGAGAGGTCTTTTCATTTTGACTGGAGCAAGACAGCTCCTACCTGGATCCACCAAACTGTCACCTGGGTTCAAAGGTAGACACCTCCCAGTTCCTTGTCCAGCTCTCCATGTAGTTCCTGTTCCATATTGAAGCTCACAATGTCCGGTCCACCTCGAGTCTTTCACAGTTTCTGTTCCTGGGAAGACAAAACTTAACAAAGCCAAAGACAGACAAAGTACCAATATCACAGTTATGCTTCCTCTGGCAGCTCCGGCTGGCCCTCAGAAGTCTTCAGCACCATAATCTGTGTTCTCAAAATCAAAATCACTTTCTCTAGCCTGGGCCTCTCCTCCCCAGACTCCACACTGCTTGCTCCAAGAAATTCTTCCACTACAAGTTCAATTGCCACCGCAAGTCTGAGTTCTGCCACCACAAGTTCTCTTCTCCGAATCTCTCTCCAGCAGCAGCTGCTCTGCCTCAGCAATGCTTGTCCCAAGAAATTTTGTCTCAGTTCTCAATTATCATTTCTCTTCTCAGTTCTTCTCAATTCTCAGTTCAGCCTTCAATCCAGCAGTAGCAGCCCAGCCTCCAGATGCTTGCTGAGAGACATTCTCTCTCTCTGGCAGCAGCTGCTCTGCCTCCATGATGCTTGTCCCAAGAAGTTCTGAGTCTCCCAGCTGGGGCTTTTCCTTATATATGGTATTAGCTCCACCCTATTCAGCCCCTTCCTGTTATGACAGCAACCAGGGTTCACACCTTCTGCTTCTTAGCTTGACACTAAGTGATAAATACCTGTTAGCCTGTCAATACAAAGGGATCTTCAAATTTCATTACTATTATATAAGCAAATACTAGATGATTTCTAAGGTCCCTCCCATCTTTGACATTACATTCTATTCTATGTTCTTAGGGCTCTGGGGCAATGCAGCAAGCATGAAGATAAATAAATACAATGTAATATGTGGACAGAGACAGCCCTAATAACTGGATGACTCAGAAAGATGCTTCACTTAACTTGGTGCCACTTGAGCTGGTCTTTGACAGAAGATAAGGATTTTAAGAGGCAGAGGTGACAAGAAAATATATTACAGGTATAGAACCTGTAAAATGACACAGAGACGGGTGACAGTTGCCAAGTTCATAGAATAAATAGCTAGTTTGCCATTTTGCTGAGAGCAGAGGGTAAATGAAGGGCAGTCTGCTCCAAGAAGTTTCAAAAGACATATTGCAGCCAGACATGACTAGGGAGAACTTTCAATTTCAGGCTTAAGAGTTGGAATTTTATCCTAAAGACAATCTAGATCCTCTCAAGATCTTTGAACAGAGAAGTGGCAAGGTTACCACTGTACCTCAGGAAGATTATTTTTTTCAGCTACATGAAGAGGGGAGAGACATGAGGCAGATAGACCAATTTGGAAGCTAGTGTCATATTTTGGGTGATAAATGATAAATGCCTGAACAATGGACATAGCCATGTGAGGAGAGATAGACTCATTGTGACTCATGGGCTGATTAACTGAAAAGGGAGAGAGAGAGAAAGAGAGAGAGAGAGAGAGAGAGAGAGGAAAGGATGACCCTGAAGCTAGAAGCCAAGAGAATTGGGAGGTGTTAGTAACCTTAACAAAAGCCTAGAGAAGAGGCCAAGTATAGAGAAGAAGTTCATGAGTTCCATTTTAGACATATTGAGTTTGTGATGTCTACATTACATCCAAGCAGAGGTGTCCAATAAGTAGCTGCTAATATGAGACCAGAACTGAGGAGAAGAATGCAGGAAGATTTGAGACTCATCTCTTAGAGATGAAAATGGACCCTATAGGACAGGGGAGATCACCAGAGAAAAGATATAGTTAGGAAAGAAGACCCAGGATAAGAGTCCTAGGGGATATTCATGTTAAGGTGATGGATATGTCTTTCCTGATTTCCCCCAATTAGTGCTTTCCTCCTTATCACCTAACCACATGATCTAGAAAAGGAGGGTGCCGAGCAGTTAAGAGGGTAGGAGGAGAACCAGAAGAGAGCAGTGATCTAGAAACCAAATGAGAATAGAACATCCAGGAGAATTTTCTATATTATAGGTCTTTTCAGCTGTGACATTCTGTAGTTCTAAGTATAGGAACTACTAAAAATGCACTTCAGCTTCAAAGACAAGTCATATGGAGAAGAGAAGGGTTAGGAAGACAAAGTTGAAAAAGAAATATGACATGATGCCTCATCTTTCCCTTTAATTTGATTATTAGTTATCTACTAGTGTTTTCTAATTCCTTATAACTGCATAGCACAATGGAACATCCTGTTGTTTAGATGCCACAAGTTCAGGGTTGAAATTAGAGTTCTGTTGTTAACTTTTCTGAGACTTCTTTCCAAAAGGCAGTTTAGTCTATACAAGTGTCCCAAGGTTTCTTGTTGTTCAAGTTGTTTCATATTTGTTTCCATCTTGTGGTAGTCTGATGACCACTAGATGTCAGTGTGACTGAGTTTGGGTTTCAGATTTTAAGGCCACCCTTTGGTGTCATTTGCCAAAATTTCTGTTTGCAGGAAAATAAGCAAAAGTAGTTAGAATAATACACAGATTCCACAACAAACCTTTAGAGTGAGACATTCAGAGAAATCTGCTAATGGATAACATAAAGTAGCAGCTATGCTAACACCATTTCACAATTTATTTGTTATGTATTATTTATTTAAGATTGAGGACCTTTGTCTCTTATAGCAATGACAACCACTCCTTTAGCATTTGCAAATGACAGAATACCCTGTTAGCCTGCCTTTAAAATTATTCAAAAAGCAGCAGAAAGTCCATCCTTTATATACATTTTCTCATTTGAGCCTTATTGTTAGCATCCCCATTTTACAGGTTAAGAAAATAAGGTTTGGAATTGTTAAGTAACATTGGTCACATGGTTAGAAACTCCTAAAAAGAGAATTTGAACCCAGGTTTTCCTTCTTCTAGACATAATCCCAGGCTTCCCCAGAAGACTGAGTCAAGTAGCCTAGATTTTAGTCCTGATTCTGCCTCTAACTTTCTGTGTTATCCCAAACAAGTCACTTCACTTGCCTCAGGCCATGCATATATAGTCCTATATCATCATAAATAGCCAGTCTATTCTCTAGCACTTTTTCTAATCACCCCTCTCTTCCATCGCCTCTTAATTTCCCTTGTTCCAATCTAATGGGGGGAGAGGGAAGGAAGAGTTAAATAGGAGGGAAGAAGGAAACATGAAATAAGCCACATTCCCCTCTCTGAAGACCTTTTCTAAACTTTCATCCCCTCCATTTCTGTTTCACAGAGAAACAGAAAAATTGTTGCATAGACATGAGTATTGGATTAGAGTCGGAAGATCTGTATTCAGTTTACTGGATATGACTTTGGGCATGTTGCTTAACCTTTATGTAGTAACTGGAGAACCTCTTCATTCATGCAAAGGCCCTGAATTGCTGCTTTAGGTTTCAGATATTGTATGTGTTATTCACATAAAAACACTGCTCATAAGTGCTCACCGCTATGTTGGCTAGCCAGCATGAAGACAAAAATGGTCCAAAGCAAAAACTTTTCTAAATTAGCTTAGTAAGAAAAATAGTAATAGGCAATTTCTCTGTTTACAACCATATCTGCCCTCACCCTCAACTTATACCTTCATCTATACCCCTACATCAATAGGAGAAATAAATTCACATAGAAATTGCACAGAGAAGGTACATGTAGGGAACATTTGTCCAGACCACATGTATAAAGGGATATACATGTTAAGACTACATGTGTCTAGGGCACTGTTATGGGAATCTGAAGATCTTCCCTGCCCCTAGGCCCTTTGCTAAAGTGGCTAAGTGACTCTGAGAACCTTCCCAGATTTGAAAGTATGCTCTGTTCCCTAACAGGCTCAATGTGGTCACGTGGAGCCTGTGGCGCCAGGCTTGTTTTTCAGGAATGCCCTTGCCTTGTAGTTTTGTGATTGGGCAGTGGGTCCAGAGGGCTGTGACATTCTCCAAGCCAGGAGAAGGCTATATATACGCCCTGATGTGTGGTTTTGGTTTGGACCTCACTTTGAGAAGAGTTGTGTGATTTGGCCAGAAGAGACTCCGGGCAGCCGTTGAGCCCCCCAGCTGTGAAAAACCCAGATGTTGGTGCTTCCCTCTCTGGTAACTGAATAGGTAACTGATGTAATGATCAGACGCTGGAAGCCGTCTGCTGATCTGTTTTTCTGTTTGTTTGTAACTTCTGTTTGTATTCTCTGAAGTTTAGGGTGCTGACTTTTCCCCCTGAACTAGGTAAATAATATGTTCGATTAAAGTAAGATTGTTAACCCATTTTGAGTTGCTTTCCTTTAGAAAAGCAGATCTAAGAACCTGTGCTAGTAGCTGCCCTAGGTATGCTAGGGTGCTTGCTGATACAGGCACACAGGTGGAAGAATGACTCTTTCTAATGTAGGGACACCAATGTTTTCTGGTGATGTCTTTATACTGCTATCTCTGCATAAATAAGTACATCTATCAGCTCCTCCTATCCTGCAAAGCTTTTTTTGGAGCTCACAAAAGTCAGCCTGCTACTTCTAGTCCGAAAGCTGTTTGTTTATTTTTTTTTAACTCATTTCATCTTCCTTGCAGGATCAACATCTCTGCTGATCCCAGTTCTATATTGAACTTAAGGTTAGAAAGTCTCCTTTAGCCCCCATAAGTTTCTAATTGTCAAACTGCATTCCCTTTCAAACATTTTAGGAGCTACTTTCCAGCAATCTAAAAAGGGCTGTCTAGGTTTGAAGTTCTCTAGTTTTCCTCCCCACCACCACACCTTCCCCAAATCCTTTGGGTCTTGCCATGCATATTATATAAATATGAGCTAGCATGAAAGCTAAGCTGAGAGGGCAAAATTATTATTTTCTTCCCAGCCCACATTTTTGCCTTTATTATTTATCTGTATCCAGCAACAAGCCTCCAAGGCTTTGAGACACAATACAAATCAGACCCTCATTTCCTCATGTATGAAATGTTGTTGGGAAAGTGTTCTGTAAATCCTTAGGCTCTAAAGAAATCTGGCTTGTTATTTTTATAATAGAGTTTTAAGCATTCTATCTTCCTCCAGCTGATAGGAAGCTGTGCTAGCTAGGATGCTAAGTCTCTTTTAAATACCAAACTTCCTTTTCAGATGCTGAGGTGTTTTTCCCCTAACCCTGAGCTCTCTAGCTCCTAGGTCTCTATGCGTGGCTCTGAGCCCAAAAGCTCTGTTCCCAGGTTTTCAATGACCGTTAAATCTAGAAACCCTGTGGGGTGGAGGTGGGGAAAGGGCCTCAGAACAGATTGAACAGGTCTTTCCAGACCCAGGCAATTGTCAAGAAACAGAACATAATGTGGTTTGCAGAGACTCATTTACTAGGACTATATGACCAGGTATTAACTTCTTTACACAACACCCAGGGAGGGCCTGGTTGAGCCTCTGTCAAGAAGACAAGAGTAAGGTTTCCACTTCAGATGGATTTGGACCAGATGCTCTCTGAGATTCCTTCCAATTATGACACTGTGATTCAGAGGCAGCAAAGGGGAATTGATGGTCACTTTCCCCTCCTAGACCCTGATAGGAGAGAAAAAGTTTCAAGGATGTATTTTTTAACTTAAAAAAAAAATTTGACATCCTTTATGTTTCTAGGAAATTTGATCCCAAGAGTCCTTTTAGGACACATTTACTTTCTTTTTTTTTTTTGCTTTTTTTTTTTTTTGGAAGGGGGAAGGTAGGGCATTTGAGGTTAAGTGACTAGCCCAAGGTCACACAGCTAGTACATGTTAAGTGTTGGAGGTCAGATTTGAACTCAGGTTCTCCTGATTCCAGGGCAGGTGCTCTATTCACTGCACCACCTAGCCACCCCAAGATACATTTACTTTCAAAGAGATTGTTTAATTACTGTACTATCCTTTGGTTAAAAATGATCCTAACCAGAAGAAGAATCATATTCTCCATTTTCATATTATTGACTTCTAGATTAATAACCAAACCCTGGGAAATCCTCTCTAAAGTTAAACTTATTTTCTTCTCTGCTATTGAAAAAGATTCATTTAACAAAATTATTAAACATTTATTGTATACAGGACAATAGGCTCAGTCAGAGGGAAATACAAAATTTAGATAAGAGGTGGTTTCTGCCTTCATGAAGCATATAGTGTAGTAGAGAGATAATATATAACACGGTTATTATATATGTAAAAATCGGCAGGACCATGGAACAAAGGTGCCCTCTTCCAATAAGGGGACCTAGTTCTGACCTTATTCAGCTAGGCAGCACAGTAGATGCTGGGCCTGGACAAAAGAAGACCTGAGTTCGCATACAGCCTCAGACACTTATTAGCTGTGTGTCCCTAGGCAAATTACTTAACTTCTGCCTGCCTTAGTTTTCTCAGCAGTAAAGTGGGAATAGTAATTGTACCTACATCCGAGTTATCGTGAATATAAAATTAGTTAATATTTGTAAATCACTTGACACAGGGTCTGGCAGTGTAGGCATTATATAAATGCTTCCTTCCTTCCTTCATGATGACTAGGCTATGCCAATTTGGGGTTTTCTTGGCAAAATAGTGGTTTGCCATTTCCTTCTCTGCTCATTTTACAGATGAGGGACTGAGGCAAACAAGATTAAGGGACTTGCCCTGGGTCATACAGGCCAGATTTAAACTCATGAAGATGAATCTACCTGACTCCAGGCTTATCCACTGTAAGCTTCAATCCTAGGGGGAACATGATGTTTTTTGTGCTCTGTGTTTCATTACCCCAACCCTATATGCCAAGGGAGGTATTAATAATGTTTTTAAAGCATCAATAAAACATTTTTTAGAAAGTAAAAAAAGAGTCATTATAGTAGGACTTGGTAACAGACTTTTACCATAGGTAATAATAATAAGGATGAATCAAATATTCCCTCATCCTTGGATAATGGAGCTTGGTCTCCATGTGGTGTACCAATTGGGTCACTCTACCTATCTGACTGCTCCTCATTCTCTTTTGCTGGCTCGTCATCCTTCTCTTCTCCTTCTATAGGAACTTTCCTTTGATAACTTCATCAGTTTCCAATGGTTTAACCTTGGGGATGACTTTCAGATCAATGTATCCAGGCCCAGGATCTTTTCTGAGCTTTATTCTCTCCTTAAAACCTGCCTATCAGACATTTCAAACTGGGTGGTCTGGAGACATCTTAAACTCAATCTATCCAAAATCTAATAAATCATCTTTTCTCCCAAACCTTCTTTTCTTCCAAACTTCCTTATTTGTGCAAAGAAATAATCCTCCCAGTTTCCCAGGGTCATAATTAAGCATTATCCTTGACTCCTCACTCTTTCGCACTCCATATATCCAACCAATTGTGAAATCTTTC
>CM053585.1:165425265-165455123 GCA_028646515.1 Pseudochirops corinnae
GAAGGGAGGGGAGAAAATCTGAAACTCAAGTGATTGTGGAACTGAATCTTGTAAATTAAAAGTAAATAAGTAAATTTTTTAAAAATCTCCTACATTCAACTTCTCTCTTTTCACACAGCTATCACCTTAGTTCAAGCCTTCATGACCTCTCACTGAGATTATTGCAAAGGCTTCCTAAACCTCTCTGGTCTCACTCTACTCCAATCCATCCTCCAGGATGCTGCCCGTATGATTTCCCTTAAACACAGATTATGTGACTGCCCTACTCAATCAACTCCAGGAGCTTCCAAATGCCCTAGGAGCAAATAAAATGTCCTCTGTTTAGCTTTTAAAGCTCTATATAACCGGCTCCCAACCTATCTTTTTAGGCATATTGGTTAGCTCTTTCAAATTGTACAATCATAGGATCCTCACACCCAATATTTACTTCATCTCTCATCTCCCTGCCTTTGCATTTCTTTCCTTACCTCACTGCACCCATGGAGTCCCTCTCTTCCTTTAAGTAGAGCTCAAGCATCATCTTCTGTGTGAAAACTTTTCTGAGTTCCCCCGCCTCCGGGATCCTCCTCCCAACTATTTTATATTTAATTACTTTGTACATATGTATATTAATTCACATATATGTATATATGTGTAAATACATACATATACACATATATAAATTTACAATCTGTTGTTTAGCCATTTTAGTCATGTCCAACTCTTCATAACTTCATTTGGTATTTTCTTGGCTAAGATACTGGAGTAGTTTACCATTTCTTTCTCCAGCTCATTTTACAGATGAGGAAACTGAGGCAAATAGGGTTAAGTGATTTGCCCAGGGTCACACAACTAGAGTCTAAATCCAGATTTGAATTCAGATCTGACTGCAGACCTAGTGCTCCATCTACTGTGCCATTTTGCTGTCCTATAAATATACAATATGTACCACTTATTAAAACATAGGATCCTTAGCAGTAGGAATTATTTATTTGCACTTGTATCATCCACATCTAACCCACAGTTAGAATTTAACACGTTTGTTGATTGGTTGGGTGCATGGTCAATTCAGATTTTCATTGTTGTCAGGAGTGGTACCCAAGGTCATTGCCTGATGTATTGTGAGGGTGCTCATGTTGATGGTCACAATAGTTGAAAGCCATGGCCATTCCCCTTCTTCTTCTGATGTGCAGAGATACAGAAGTGAACCTGTTAAGCAAGTAGAGGGTAGGACTGGTCTTGTAGAAATTCCTTCTCTTTCACTAAGGATAGGAGAGATAGGCAGCTGTCTTGGATGAGTATATTACAGCTTTGCTCAAAAGCACTGAGCAGGACTAACTGATCTCTTGTGGTTTTTCTAAGATCTAGCTTTGTTTATTTTTACTGAAAAATCATTCCTTAAAACATTCTTGACTGCTTAATGCACTGTCTGCCTGCTGTCCTGAATAAGGCCCGAATCTCACAGTGCATTAAGGTCCCATGCATCCTGTGGGTACAACAGAACAAAAGAGAACAGTTGAGATTAACATGGGATCAGAGTGGGGAAGGGATTTGTTTCTTTCTGAGCTGCATTTAGGATTTGCTCCTCAAACTGCTCTGTGGCTTCCAGAGAAAGAAAAGGCCAGTGTCAAAACTGGCTTTTTTGTAACAATGAAGTGTTCTGTGTGCTTATCTCTGAGATGATGTTGTAACTGCCTTGGGGGAAGGGATTCTCAGAACTGGAATTTTTCTTGAAGACCATTAGAGATGAAGGGGCTACTTTTTAACTTGATAAAGAGGATCTTTGTCAGCTACCTGAGTCAGCTGTCAAAGCCAACAGACACCTTTCTGCTCATAAACTGAGAAACCAGGGAAGGCCTCTGAGACTGCTTTTTCCTACATAGGAAGAGGAGGCCATTCCCTGGCATCAGATTATAAAGCCACTGGAAGTGACTTTTCTTCATCTGTTCTTTAATATTATTTAATACTCATTACATTCACCTGTCATGCCTTTTAATTTGTATTATGTTTAAATGTTTATATTTTATCTAGGAGGCAGCTAGGTAGCTCAGTGGATAGACTGCTGGGTCTGAAGTCAGGAAGACTTGAATTCAAATCCAACCTCAAGACACTTAGTAGCTATGTGAACCTGAGCAAGTCATTTTACTTTACTCCACTGGAGAAGGAAATGATAAACCTTTCCAGTACCTTTGCCAGAAAACCCCACAAACAGTATTGGCTTGATATAGTCCCCAAGGTCAAAAGGAGTCAGACATGACTGAACAACTGAACAACAACATGTTTTATCACACTGCTGACTCATACTGAGCTCCCACCTTAAAGAACTCTGAACTTGTTCTTTCTGATCATAATCTTGCATCATTCCATCTCTACTTATGCCTTACTTCTACTAAAGATATTCTTCATCCTTGCTATGACCTCCAAATCCTCCACCCTTCAGTTCCTTCCCATGTCATCACCCTTGCTCTCTCTATACTCTCCTCCCTTTCCAACCTTGACTCCTTAGTGAACAAGTTCAATTGTACACTATCTTCCATTCTTGAATTGAATGCCATTTATTCCTTGCCAGACACTGGAGATTGGAGAAGGGATTTCATGATAAGGCAAATAAGATTTATTTTTGTCCTGGAAAGAGCACAAGATAGGAAGTCAGAAAATTCCGGTTCAGATCTTGGTTTTGACAATTACCATGTTTGTTTATGGCATTTACTTTGTAAGCTTGGAGAAGGAAGGGGTTAAAATCCCTTCTGGGTTAATGATTGCCTAGGAGAAAGCTCTTTGGCTTGAAGCAACCCACCTGTAAACAAGGATGTAAGTCATTCAACTACCATCCTTCCCACGACTCAGGTTTATAACTAACAGATATCCTAGCTGCTGCTTACACAATTTGCTATGTTGACTCTTGTATCACATTAAGGAACACAGAGAAAGGAGAAGGGTATTTAGCTACAGAAATTATTTCTGAGTTTTACATCTATGAATATCTGGAAACTTTTATGCATTGTGGTAGAAAGAATCTCTTTCAGTGTGAGGTGGAAGCTCATTTTCTTAGTCTAAGACTTGAAGAAACTAAAAGGAACCAGGCATCTCCCTCACATCTATCAGTTTCATTTGGGACTATTTTCAATTCAATTCATCAAAATTTGTTGAGCGACAAGTCTTTGAAGAGCCCTATTTTTATGGATTTTTTTTTTTTTTTTTGCTTCAGTACTTAGCAGTAATCTTTGTGCTGGCACACACAAAAAAAATGGGAACAAAATAGATATCCATTGACTGGGATAATTGTGGAATACCAATGTTATAGATGATTCAAATGGATCTATAATCATAGTGTGTTTTCTTTTAAAAGTCTTTGTTTTAATCCATCAACAAGCAACAACAACAAAAAATGTTTCAGGCACTGTGCTAAGCACTAGGGATATAAAAAAAAAAAGGAAGGGAAAAAAAAACCCAGTCCCTCCTCTCAAGGACCTCACAGTCTAATGAGAAATACAACATACAAAAAAAATTGGTATAAATGATATATACAAGATAAATTGGAAATAATCAACAGGAAGAAGGCATCAGCATTAAAGGAGATGGAGAAAGACTTCTTACAGAAGGTGAGATTTAACTGGGACTGGAGGGAAGCTACGAGGTAAAGATGAGAAGGGAGAACATTCCCAGTATGAGGGACAGCCAGTGTAAATTTCCAGAGTAAAGAGATAGAGTATCTTGGGCAAGGAACAGAGGAAAGAGGTCAGTGTCCCTTAAGTGCAGAGTACATCGTTGAAGTAAGGCAGGACTGGACAAGTAGAAGAAGGTCAGGTTATGAAGGGCTTTAAAAGCCGAACAGAGGGTTTTTATATTTGATCCTGAAGATAAAATGGAGACACTGGAGTTGATTGAATAGGAAGGTAACATGGTCAAACTTGCACTTTAGTAAGATCAGTTGACAGCTGAGTGAAGAATGGACTAGAGTAGAGAGAGATTTGAGACAGGGAAACTAACCAACAGGCTATTGCAATAATCCAAGAGTGAGGTGATGAGGGCTTGTACTAGGGTGGCAGCAGTGTCAGAGCAAATAAAGGGGTGTAAACAAGAAATTTTGTGAAGATAAAATTAACAGGTCTCAGCAATAGTAGGATACGGGAGTAAGAAAGTAGATAGTTGAGGATATGATAGAGTCTGGGTGACTAAGTAAATGCTAGTATCCTCAGTAGTAATAGGGAAGTTGGGAAGAGGAGCCAGTTTGGGGGCAAAAGACTCTCCTCCAACAGGTTGTCACCTATCCATGTATCAACATTAATCAGGATTCTTTTAAATATATAATGACATGTAACTTTGTTGCTCTGATCACTAAAATTAGATGAGGAATAAAACAGAGTGATGGATACTTGTCAAAGATGTCTACCACTGTCATGAAGAACAGAGTGCAGAGTCCAAGTTGAAGCAGGATTCTATATAGCTTCTGGGATCTTCCAGAGATTCCTATTTGTGAATTATATTGTTTAGGTTGCATAAAGCTCTGGATATTGCAGTGCCTTCAACATGAAATTCATAAATACTCCAAAGAATTTGACAACCATTCATATGGTAAAGACTACGTGGACAAAAAATATCTCTTGTCCAGATTATGACATCCAATTAGTTGGACAACCTATAGAGCTCATTTACAAATGCAAATACAGACATACATGTATCTATATTTGTATATATGTGTGTACATATTTATACAGATGGAGAATAGAAGGAATTGTTCTTGGGAAATTACAAAGTTCCTTTAGTAGTATATCAATGTAATAGAATGGAATATCATTATAATATAAGAAATGGTAAGCTTGAGGAAATCTGAGAAACATTCATATGAACTGATGAAACAGGAATAGGTACTGTACCTGTGATTTCACTGTCACATGGAAAACCTTAGAAAGAAAACTACCTCTAGTAATGTTTTTTAGCATCTTTTCTGAAGCTTATAAAGAGTTGTGGAGAGCACTGCGAGGTAAAGTGACTCTCCTAGGGTCACACAGCCAGTCTGTGTCAGAATCAGGACATAAACCCAGACATTCTTGGCTCCAAGTTCAACTTTACTATTCAACATTGCCTTTCATCAACTGATACAGAGCTGAAAAAAGAAACAATCAAGAGAATATAAAAAAATTACTACAGTCATGTTATGGAAAACAACACCAAAAAGTGGCTCAAATTAAATGTAATGACTGATTCTGGTTCTGGAGAGCAATTGCTGAAATACATCTCCCTCTTCTTGGGATGATACAGATGTATGCATTTTGCAAACTCTAATAGATGCATCTGATATGTTGATGGGTTTGTTTAAGTGTTTGGGATTTGGAGGGGGGTTATTACAAGAGGGATAGTATGAGTCTCAAAGCACATATGGAAATGATAATTAGTATAGAAACAAAATGTATTTTTAAAAGACTTTTTAAAAAAATCTAATGTTCAGCGCATCATAGAAATGAGATTTTTTTCCTATGTGTCATACAATGCTACAACAAGATTGAGTCAGTTAGTTGATCAACAAGCATTTATTAAATACTTATTTTGTGCTAGGCCCTGTGCTAAGTGCTAGGGTTATAAAGATGAGCAAAAACAGTCCCTGCTCTCGAGGAGAGTACATTCCAATGCAGACCTGCACAACTTGGCAGTAAGTAAGGGCCAAAATTAAAACAGGCTAAACTTTTTTGGGCTGCAGATAGGTTTTTAGTGGCTCACTTTCCAAGTACAGATATAATTAATGATTAAACTATTTTGCAAATAAACCATATTTTTAAAAAGGGAAATTTCAATTAATATCAATTAATTATACTTATTACTCAAGATTTCACTTATCATCAAATAACATTAATGTTTAAAATAATTACTTTGCTAAGTGGTACAAGTTTCAATACATTTTTTCAGGTTTTCTTACTGTTTACATTTAGTTAATGGGATGTATTACATTTCCTGTCAGCAATCAGTTTATCATACTCCTGAATCATGTTTGAAATCACTTTCCTTAGAAATCTGAAAACTAACCTTAGTAGCTGCCTCATTCCCCACTGAGATTTTTCAACAATTTGGATGCTTTAATTCGTTTTACATTCGTGTCCAATTTGCTTAATTTGGGACGTTTTTATTTGAAATGGCAACGAAGATTGTATTCCTTTGGAATGGCTATCACTTCTTGGCAAACAAGGCACAACATTTTGTCTCTCATGTAAATAAACAAGTATCTATTTGCCCACTTGAGATCAAACACTCTATGTTCTGATTTGATTTTCCATTTCTTTTTATCACCCATTTCACAAAGTTGCCCCCAAAACTTTAATGTTCAAACCAAAAGATCTCCACAGCAACTGCTCATATATAAAGAGATACCGAACTGACTTTGGGGATAGTGGCATGTAACTTGCAGGGCAACCATGTAGCAAGGGAGGGAAGAAGCCCTTGCATTGTTGCTTCTCATCACACAGCAGGCATCAGCTGCATTGGCGCATGGCTGCACTGACTTTGTCCCAGTTCAACACCTGTAAGGAAAGACCAAAAACACCGTGAAAAGATTCAGCTTTTGCTCCTCTCAGACTAGAGACAGGCCGATGGTGGTTGGTTGCTGCAGGTCACGTGACAAACAGGAGTGCATATGCAGTGGCGCCCCACCCTCTGACTTACAAGATGGCACTAGTGGAAGGCAGGTTAAGCGGGGCATCAGCAAAGCACTCATTACATCTCTACCTTCTTTTACATCCTCTCCATTTTTTGCAGGCTGCCTGAAATTCCAAGCAGCCCACGGGCTGTATGTTGTGCAGGCCTGTGCTACTGGCTAACCATGAATCTCGATGTGTCTAACAGATGGTACACCGTGCTTATACTGTGATTCACCACAGCAGGGTCAAGAGAATCAAATTGAAGAGGCCTTAGACGTACAATTAAAGGATCGGGACTCAGACCCAACTCTTCTATTTATTATCCTTGAGATCTTGGGCAAGTCACTTAATCT
Source organism: Pseudochirops corinnae (assembly GCA_028646515.1). NCBI lineage: Eukaryota > Metazoa > Chordata > Mammalia > Diprotodontia > Pseudocheiridae > Pseudochirops > Pseudochirops corinnae. The sequence continues at coordinate 165,432,227 of CM053585.1, forward strand.
TTATGGGCCTCAGTGGCCTCTTCTGTAAAATGGGGCAATAGACATCTAGAGGCAAAAAAAAGGTATGGCCACACCATATTTCATCCACTTATCATTTGTTTTTTGCTGTCAACAGATGGATAACTTCTATTGTTACCATTTCTTCTTTCTGTGCTATACATAAAGTCTCCCATTAGCATTCAGATTTATTTTCTCCCTCTTCTTCCATTTTTAAAGCTCTTGTGATTAGTTAGATTGGCAAATATACAATCAAATATGTCATTTTTGATCCTCATAAATTGCCAAGATCTCATCAATCTTATATTAAGCTGTAGTCTAAAAAGCTGAATCCTGTTTTATCCATCCCACACCATAGATAGGAGCTCACCTCCCAAGTCTTCCCATCTCTTCTAAAGTCTGACCTTTCACTGGAAGAAGTGATTTTTTAAAACCCTACCATCTATACTTCCAAATCCTTTAGCTTCCTACTCAGGATTTCATTATCCTTATAGATATTATTTATCCTTACATAAAGTGGCATGGGTAGCCAGTAGGGATATCAAAAGATGATGGGATCATAGATCTATGGTTGGAAGGGATGTTAGAGGCCATCTAGTCCAACCCCCTCGTTTTACAGGTGAAGAAACTGAGATCCAGGGAGATAAAATGCCCAAGGTTGCACAGGTAAATGTCAGATACAGGAAATAAACCTAAATAGTGAATCTCTTTGGAAGTAGAGATGGGGTAGACTCCTCTTCTACTATGCTCTCTCTACCTAAATCTTTCCTTTATCACTCTTACTAGATTTTTTTTTAAAGACATGCAAAGGTCAAGAGTTCTTTTTTTTTGGTCAAGAATTCTTAACCTATGGTTCACAGATCCCCCCACCCCTGCAAAGTATTTATGGGTAGATTTCAGGGGGTCGATTATCTTAAATGGAAAGAATTACTTTTCTAATCACTAAATTCTAATGAGATTTAACATTTTCTTCAATTATTTAAAAACATTATCTTTAAAAGAGGTCTGTAGGCTTTTCCAGACTGCCAAAGGGGCCCATGACACACACCAAAAAAAGGTTAAGAAGCCCTGACATAGATGATTGAGGCAAGAGAAGGTAACAGAGGCTGAATGTTAAAAAATGCCACAGTACTATAAGAATACTGTCGGGAGTCCTAAAGCTCAGGATAAGCTGAGGCTGCTGGTGAACTCTAAGACAATGAAAAGGTCTTATTTAGCTACTATGGAGAAAAAAGAAGAGGTTAAAAGGACTGGGACCACTGCTCTGCATAGATTGGATGATAATTATAGGAGACAGAGAGAAAATCAAAACACTCAATTTTTTATTTGCTTCTTTTCTCTGTCTAGAAGAATGGTTTGGGGGCTGAAAAAGACAAAACAATCATGGTTAATACAAGCAGTTCAAACTCAAGTTAAGTAAGAAACAGTGGGAGGGCACTTACTTAGCTGCTTCTGATGAATTCAAGCCACCAGGACCAGGTTCTGCTGTCCTCTATTATCTACCTTGACTCCTTAGTGACCCAGTTCGACTCTACACTATCCTCTCTTCTTAAATCCCTCACCCCCAAATTTGATCAAATGAGATAGTTTTTATAAATCACTTAGCACAGTTTCTGAAACACACTAGGTGCTATATAAATGCATATCCCTTTTCTCCTTTCTCCTCCATTGTGGTCTAGCTTGCCTTGCCAAGCCTCAGCCCTGGGTTACTCCTACCATCTATGGTATTTGCTTCAACTCACATGCTACAAAATAAAGCTGGAGAAAATAATGAGACTGTGAAACTAGAACCATTACAAATTTATGTTGTATAATCTCGACTGGGCCCTCACTGCAATAAGGCAATCCTTTTATCCCTCCCTAATTGACTCACTATTCCAGTTACTAGGACCATTTTTCCAAACCTTTTCATCCTTCCTTAAATCTTTCATAGCTCCCTTCCCCATACCCTCTTAGCTGAGAATTTTGCTTCATTTTCATAGAAAAAATGGGGCCATTCATCAAAAGTTTCCTCTTCGCTCCTCTCACACCTCCCACATGCCTTCTGAAACTGTCTCCATCTTCACCCCTAGCTCACATAATGAGGTGGTCCTTCTCTTTGTCAAGGTAAAGTACTCTCCAGGCACATCGTTCCATTCCTTCCTGTCTTTTCTAGAAGATTATCCTCTTTATCATCCTTACTCTCACTTATTTTCAATCCTGCTCCGTCTCTTGGCTGCTTCCCTATTATCTACAGTCATGCCCATGTCTCTCTTATCCTCAAAAGTCCTCACTTGATCCATTCATTCCTATGAGCTATCATCTGGTATCTCTTCTCTGCTCTGTGGTCAAACTCCTTGAGGAGACTTTCTACAGTCAGCGTCTCCACCTCTTTTCCTCTCACTATCTCTTCTGAATTCTCTACAGTCTGGTTTCTGACATCAATATTCAACCAAAGCTGCTCTCTCCTAAGTTACTTAATGATACTTTAGTTGCCAAATCTAATTACTTTTTCTAAATTCTCATCTTTGTTGATATCTATGCAGCCTTTGACACTGTCAATCGTCCTCTTCTCCTTGATACAATCTTCTTGCTAGGTTTTCTCCTGGTTCTATTCTTATATGTCTGACCACTCCTCAATCTCCTTTGCTTAATCTTCAACCAGGCCATATCTGTTAACCATCAATGTCTCACAGAGCTCTAGCCTGGTCCCCCTTTCTTCTCCCTTTTTAGTTATTCCACTTGGTAATATTTTCAGTTCCTGTGGGTTTAATTATCCTCTGTGCTGATGATTCTCAAATCTACTGACCCAGTCCTAACTTCTAAACTAGCCTCCAGTCCTGCATGCTCACCTGCTTGTTGGACATCTTGAATTGGATGCCCCATCGACATCTTAAACTTAAAATGTCCAAATTTTAACTCATATTTTCCCTCAAACTTTCCCCTCTTCCTAACTTCTCTATTACTGTTAAGGGTACTACTATATTCTCAGAGACCCAGGACTGCAACCTCAATGTCATCCTAGACTCCATACTTTCTCTCTCACACCCATACCCAAGGCCTGTCAATTTTTCCTTTGCAGCATCTCTTGTGTATATATATTCCTTTCTGTCCTCTGACACTGCCACTACCCACTGTCACCTCACAACTGGACTATTATAAGAGCTTTTTGGTTGATCTCCCTGACCCAAATCACTCTTCAGTCTACCCTCTGCTCATCTGCTAAAGTGTACCTTTAAAAATGAAGTCCTGACCTGCACTTTCAAACTCTAGTGGTTCCCTATTGCCTCTAGGATCAAATATAAAATCCTCTGTCTGGTGTTCAAAGCCCTTACTAACTTGCTCCTCCACCTTTCCAATTTTACGATACCTTATACCCCTCCATACACTCCAAGATCACTACCACTGGCCTCCTTACTAGTTCTTACACAAGACACTCTGACTACCAACTTAGCATTTTTGCTGAATATCACCCATGTTTGGGATGCTTTTCTTCCTCATCTCTGCCTCCTGCCTTTCTTGGCTTCCTTCAGGTTCTGCTAAAATACCATCTTCTACAGAAAGCCTTTCCCAATTGCCATAAATTTTCATACTTTGCACTCTTTCAATTATCTCCAATTTATCCTGTATATAGATTGTTTGTATACAGTTACTTGCATGTTATCCCCCCATTAGATGAAATTTGTTGAGATTAGGGCCTTTCTTTGTATCACTAGTGCTTAGTATCATGCCTGGCACATAGTATATACTCAATAAACGTTTATAGATTGACTCTCTTTGTAGGTAAGATGAATAAATGTAGCATAGATAACTATATCTTTAGAGTAATTCAGAATTGGTTAAATGACTGGATTCAAAAAATTAATGGCTTGGCTTCAGTTTAGAAGAAGCCCTCTACTGAACTGATCTGTCTTTGGTAGTCATGCTGCTTAACATTTTTCATAATTGCTCAGATAAAGATGTTCAATTATAACCACTTTTGTGACACTATGGTTGCACACCAGGCCCTTCTATCTTCCACTCACTCCAGAAGTCTGTCCAAGCTCATGTTCATTGCTTCCATGGCATTATCTATCCATCTCATCCTCTATCATCCCTTTCTTCTTTTGCTTTCAATCTTTCCCAACATCAAGGTCTTTTCCAATGAGTCCTGTCTTCACATTATGTGACCGAAGTATTTAAGCTTCAGCTTCAGTATTTGATCTTCCTGTAAATAATCTAGGCTAATTTCTTTAAGTATTGACTGATTTGGTCTCCTCCCTGTTCTTCTCAAGCACCTCAGTTCAAAAGTATCAATTCTGCAGTGCTCAACTTTCCTTATAATCCAACTCTCACAGTCATACATTGTTACTAAAAAACCCATAACTTTGAGAGTCAAAGTCAAAGTCAAAGCCTTTGACTATATAGACCTTTGTTGGCAAGGAAATGTTCCTGTTTTTTAGAAGCTGGCAAGATTTGCCAGAGCTTTCCTTCCAAGGAGCAAGCATCTTTTAATTTCATCACTTCAGTTGCCATCTGCAGTGATCTTTGAGCCCAAGAATATAAAATTTGACACTGCCCCTACTTCTTTCTCTACTTGCTAGGAAGTGATGGTACCAGTTGCCAAGATCTTAGTTTTTTTGTTAGTGTTGTTTTCATGTTGAGCTTCAAACCAGTTTTTTGCACTCTCCTCTTTCACCCTCATCAAGAAGCTTCTTAATGCTTTTTTACTTTCTGCCATCAGAGTGGTATCTTTGCACATCTGAGATTGTTGATATCTTTCCCAGTCACCTTTATTCTGACTTTTGATTCATCCAGCCTGGCATTTTGCATGATGTACTCTGTGTATAAGTTAAATAAATAAGGTGACAATTAAAGCCTTGTTGTATTCTCTTCCCATTCTTAAACCAATCAATTGTTCCACGTTTGGTTCTAATGTTGCTTCTTGACCTACATACAGTTCTTTACGAGACAAATAAAATAATCTGGTACTCCCATCTCTTTGAAGACTTGCCACACTTTGTCAAAGGCTTTAGTATAGTCAATGAAGCAGAAGTAGATTTTTTGGGAACTCTCTTGCTTTCTCCATAATTCAGTGAATGTTGGCAATTTGGTCTCTAGTTCCTCTGCATCTTTGAGAACCAGCCTGCTCTTCTGCTAATTGTGATTCATATATTGCTGAAGATTAGTTTACAAAATTTTAAGCAAAATGTTGCTGACTGTGAATGAACACAATTGTTTGGTAATTTGAGCATTCTTTGGCATTGCCCTTCTTTCGGATTAGGACATAAACTGATCTTTTCTAATCCATTGGCCACTGTTAAGGTTTCCAAATTTACTGGCATATTGAGTATAGCACTTTAACAGCATAATCTTTTAGGATTTTAAATATCTCAGCTGTAATTCTGTCACCTCATTAGCCTTATTGTTAGCAATACTTCCTAAGTCTCAGTTAACTTTATTTTCCAGGATGTATGGCTCTAGATCAGTAATCATACCATCATGGTTATCAGTGATGTTAAGATCTTTCTTGGATAGTTCTTCTGTATATTCTTGCCACTTCTTAATCTCTTCTACTTCTGTTAAGTTCCTATCATTTTTTTCCCTTTTATCATGCCCATTTTGCATGATATATTACCTTGATAGCTCTAATTTTCTTGATGAAATCTGTCCTTCCCACTCTATTATTTTCTTCTCTTTTTTTGTGTTACTCATTATCTTTCCTTACTCTTCTCTGGAATTCTACATTCAGTTGGGTATATCTTTCCTTTTCTCCTTTCCTTTTTCTTTCATTCAGTCATTTTCTTTCTCTTCTTTTTCTTTTGAATATTTTTGGTTGCTGCATCTTGTATAATATTTCAAACTTCTATCCATAGTCCTTCACAAGCTCTATCTACCAGATCTAATCCCTTAAATCTATTAATCATTTCCACTTCGTATTCATAAGGGTTGTTATTTAGGTCGTGGTTTTCCATATTTTCTTCAATTTAAGACTGAATTTTACAATAAGAATCCCATGATCTGGTAACCTACTTTCATCCGGAATGGGTATGAGGAAACAATACATATATATTTAAAAGAGTACAGAAGTCTTCTAAATTCAGAAGAAATAAAATGCTAGGGGCATAGGGAGGTGGGAGAGGACAAGGGAGGGATCTTTAGAGGGGAAGGTGAGAGAATAGATAAATAGGGGTGTGGAAGGGTGTTTAGATTTATGAGAATGGGAGATTAGGGGAGAGATCCTTGGCGGAGGGAAGGCAAGTCATAGGAGGGCAAGGTAGTGGGTAAAAATAAAGTAGAGGAGGCAAAAGGGATAGGAAATAAGAGATATACATATACATAAAAACAAAGATCAAGAGTAGAATAGGTTTGGGAATGTGTATGTCTATATATGTTTGTATGTGTGTATGTATATATCCTAAAGCTACGGAGAAATATATCTAAACTTCATTGTAGCCTTCTAGGGGGTGGGGAGGGGTATGTATATATCTAAAGCTATAGAGAAACATATCTAAACTTTATTGTAGCCTTCTGGGGGGCTTGGGGGGAGGGGAAAAAAGAACAAAGTAAAAAAGTGCACATAAGAGAACAAAAGAAAACTCACAAGGAAGCAAAGAAAAGATGGACAATTTTCAACACAAGAAGAATTATTTATCATATAGGCTTTCTTGAAATGAAAATTTGTTGTTATATATTTTGAATCCTCTCTTATGTTCTGCTTTGTACATGACATGTTTTTGTTTCTTTTTACCTTTGTATTTAGGGTCTAATATTTAAGTTTATGATATGTTTTGTTTCTTTTTTCTCTTCTCTATTTATGCTCTGGTGTTTGAATCTAAGATAAAATTTTGTGGAAGAAAAGGGGAGGGGGGCGGCTAAGTGGTGCAGTGAATAAAGCACCAGCCCTGGAGTCAGGAGGACCTGAGTTCAAATCCAGCCTCAGACACTTAACAACACTTACTAGCCGTGACCTTGGGCAAATCACTTAACCCCAATTGCCCGGCCTTCCCTACTCCAAAAAAAAAGAAAAAAAAAAAAGTCCATGATCTGAGCCACAGTCAGCTCCAGATCTTGTCTTAACTGATCATATACAGTCTACATATACAACATATTATATACTTTGTCTACAAAGTATATAGGCAATCTGATTTCAATATTGACCATCTGGTCATGTTTATGTGTAAAGTTGCCTTTTGGATTGTTGAAAAGAGAGTGTTTGCTACGAGCAGTGAGTTATCTTGACAAAACTATTAGTCTCTATCTTGCTCCATTTTGTCCTCTAAGGTCAAACTTGCCTGTTATTCCAATTATCTTTTGATGTCCTTCTTTAGTATTCTAATCCTCTATGATGAATGTGACATCTTTTGGGGTGTTTTTTCAAGAAAATGTTGTAGATCTTCATAGAACTGATCAAATTTGGCTTCTTCAGCGTCAATGGTTGAATCATGAGAGTTATGTTACTCTGATGCTGAATGGTTTGGCTTAGATTTGAACAGATATCAAAGCAGTACTGCTTTTCTCACCCTTCTATTCACTATGAGGACTATTCTATTTCTTCTAAGGAATTCCTGCCCACAGTAGTATATTTAATGATCACCTGAATTAAATTCACTCTTTCCCATACACTTGAGTTCACTGACACCCAAGATATCAATGTTTAATTTTCCCACTTTGTATTTGCCATAACCAGTTTACCTTGGTTTATAGATCTTACATTTCAGGTTCAGATAAAGGTACTGATCTCATATTCATGAAATGTACAGGAGACACAAAGCTGAGAGGGACATCTAACGTTGGATAACAGAGTCAGGATCCAAAAATATCTCAGTGGGTTAGAATATTAGGCAAACTAAAATGAGATGAAGTTTAATAATCATTAATTGTCCTATGAAACTAAATTTTAAAAAGATAGTGTAAAGTTCTCCACATGTGTAGTAAGAGCTCAAGTAGGCTCCTGAGGCTATTGTTGCTATTGAGGCACAACATCTTTTGCTCATCCACATCTGGTGCTTTGCCAGCCTAATGGTTTGAATAATAGAAAGATTGGCTTAGGCACAAAGAAGGCTGTCAGAAATATTTTCCTCATTTGGAAACGCCCTTCAGCACTTCTTTCAGTCCTGACTACAGGCAGGGAACAGTATTTTATGTCTTTTAAATTCCTATACCTTTATACTTTGTATTTGTTCTTTTTTAATTAATATTTATTTTTTACATTCTTTTCTTTTGAAATTTTGAGTTCCAGATTCTCTCCCTCCCAGTCTTTCCCCACCCACTGAGAAGGCAACACTATGATATTAATTAAAGATGTGAAATCATGCAAAACGTATTTCCATATTGTAAAAGAAAGAAAGGAAAAAAGGAAGGAAAGAAGGAAGGAAGAGAGAGACAGAGAGAGAGACAGAAAAAGGAAGGATGGAAGGAAGAAAGGAAGGAAGGAAGGAAGGAAGGAAGGAAGGAAGGAAGGAAGGAAGGAAGGGAGGGAGGGAGGGAGGGAGGAAAAAGAAAGAAAGAAAGAAAGAAAGAAAGAAAGAAAGAAAGAAAGAAAGAAAGAAAGAAAGATTATACTTCAATTTTTGTACTCAGAGTTCATCAGTCCTCTCTCTGGAGGCAGACAACATTTTTTTTATCATGAGTTCTTTGGAATGGTCTTGGTTCACTGTATTGATCAGAGTAGTCAAGTTTATATTTTGTATTTTTAAACTTCAAGTAATAAAATAATTTAAATTACACTTTATGTTTCATGAGTGCCTATTGCATAGCCAAAAGAAACAAAAACAAAAACTCAAACCTTTTGAACCTACTAGTCTGAGTCAAATTCAGGCTTAGCCTAGAAAAACTTGGATTTGAAAAATCAACTTCATTAAACATAAGACTGGAAAAGCATCAATAGAGAGCAGTTCCCATGGGAGAAAAAAATCTAGGAATTTTAATGTCCAATATGAGTGAACAGTGTGATATGGAGGCTAAAAAAATCTAACTTAAGTTGTATTGAGAGGCATAATTTAATTTCATATCTATGCTTCATATACCAATTAGAGATAGTGCTTATTCTAAAATATTTGGCAGACCCAGTGTCTGCCAAATTTCTGCTGTGAATTCACACTGGTGTGTTTATTTATGGAGGCCAAGTTTCAGACTGGACAAAATGGTGCTTACTTTGACCAAGGTATAATAAGCTGCCTAACAAATGTGTCAAAAGTGTTCAAGCAGGTCAGGGAGGTCAGATGATGGAGGATATTAGAAGTTACTGAGTAATTTACTGGTCAGACTGACCTTTTCCCAGCTTAACTTGCTCCTGATTTACCAGCCCTAGGAGTTGACAAGGGTATCATACAAGTCACGCAAAGAAACTCATTTCCTGATTCCAGACTCAGCTTGGTAACTGCTGTGTCTTGGCACAGTCAGACGTGGGGTAAAGGTCTGAAATATTGTTTGTCCTCAAAACATTTAGCATTCTCTGTGTAACAACCCCTCAGGGCTACTGTCCCTACCTCACACATTAGCATATTGAATACTCAGAGAATGACTGACTACTTCTCTCCTTATGGTTCTGGGAGTAACCCTGAGGGCTTGAGATTGATTTCTAAGACTGTTGCTCACAAACCCCATCCAAAGAACTGTCCTATTCCTTGCAGCTGATAATTAACTTGTTAGATTGAGTTAATTAACTTTAAGAAAGGAATATTTACTCATGTATTACAGTAAGAACAGTTGATATGAAAACATCCCCCACCCCTACACCCTCCAAAAAAAATGCTTGGGACCCATTTTCCCCTTGTATATGCTAGCTCTCTGGGGAGAACAGTCTTAAGCTTAGAGTGCACATGTGGTAAAAGGAAACCTCATAGCTCCTGATTTCATATCTATGCCTCATATACCAATTAGGGATAGTGCTTATTCTAAAATATTTGAATCAGTTTCTTACATAAAGCATGTCCTTACAGGAAGAGTAATGCTTATCTGATTGCTTTTCTCAGAGCTAGAGGTGGAAAGTCAGAGGTGGTAAGGTGGAAATATTATGTGTTCAATGGCATGGCACAAAGATGTCCAGGAAGCAGGTTTGGAGGTGTGAGTTGGGCTAGATATGGTGAACATTCACCATTCAGAAGTCCAAGGCCTCAGAGCAGGAATCTAAGTGGAGGTGAAGGCTGGAGTGCAGGAGAGGGGCAAGAAGACTGAGGAGCAGTGTGGGCTTTTTGAAGAAGGAAGCACTTAGGCTAAGCCTTGAAGAGGAAGAGAGAGTTTCAGCAGAACATAGGCAAGGAGGGAGAACATTCCAGCTATTATAGAAAGCTTTGCAAAGTCATGGAGTCAGGTGATACAAGTAGACCTGTTTGACTGGACATGGTATGTGAGAAGTATCAGTCACAATCATCTGAATCATTTACTTTGGCCCCAGAAAACCTCACCAACCTGGTTTGGTTATTCTCCAGGACCTCCTCATCGCTGGAGTTCTGCTCTTATGTCAGCCAGTGCTACCCTGGGTCTTTTATTAGTATAAGGTATAATATGGTGATCATGTTACACGTATATAGTATGTCTAAACATATGGACAAATAACTCAAGGGCTATCTATGAAATCCTGTCTTCTTGACTTGAGGGGAAGAGAAGAGACCACTAGGTTGAACTTCTGCCTCTCCTTTGAGGGATAGGATTCAATATTTCTGGTCTTTGAGTATAATTTTTAAATTCAGATATCACTTATTCCTCTGGTCACTATTCCTTAAAGAGGAAGAGTAAAACACACATACTCACTAGTTTGACTCTTTTCCACCAAATGCTACTTACACATAAGACCATTGCAGATAGCATAGTAAACTCCTTTTTCCAAGCAAATGGCGAACAGAAATCAGACAAGTTCTATAGACGAGAATATACAAGAAAATATACAAGAGTGAATGAACTCTTTAGATGAGAGTGAAATGAAATCTTGGTTTAATCAAGAGAGAGGGCCTGATTATTAATCAAAGAGAAGTTCACTGAAGTTTATAGAAAAGCAAGTTGGAAATTAGGGACATTAAAAAGCCAACTTTGCCTATATATCTATAAAATCTCTCTCTCTGTCTCTCTCTGTCTCTGTCTCTGTCTCTCTCTCTGTCTCTCTCTCTCTCTCTTTTTCTCCTCTTGTCTCACATCACTCCCCAAGAAAATCTGAAACACTCATGTCCTCTCTCAAAGCAGCAACAAAAAATGTCTCTCCTCTCCAAAAGTACTGCACCAGCTCCAACCCTTACACAGTCACAGTGCTATGTTCCCATGTTTTCCACCAATCCAGAATCATGTTCTATAGGCAGTTTGCAACACGGTTTTCTCTCCGCCACTCAACTTGATTGAGAAATGAGTTTCATTATTTCATGTTCTTAAAACCCAGACCTGAATGACTTCCTAGCATCCCTGGAGGTTTTGCTTCAATCTCAAAGACCCCACATCCTGCACTGACCATAATAACTCCCCTTTCTATGATACTTTAAAGTGCTTTCCTTGCAAAAACCCTTTGAAGTAGGTAGTGCAAGGATTAGCCTCCTGTTATAAATGAAGAAAAGGAAACTCTGAGAGATTAAGCAAAGCTACTTGTTCATGGTCACCCAGCCAGCAAATGTTGGTATCAAAATTTGATCTCAGGTCTTTCCTGACTCATAACCAGAGCTCTTCATAACATGGATGTGGAGCCTTTGAAGGCAATTTTCCTTGCCTACACTTTATCTATCATCTCCTCTTTGACTATAAACTGACTAATAAATGACTCTTGAAGAAGCATGAGACAGTGAAAGTGAAAAGTCTAGCTTTAAATCATGGCTGAATGACTTCCAGCCTGTGTGATGTAGGCAACCCATTTAATTTTTCTGGGCCCCAGTTTCCTCAACTCTAAAATTAAGGTGTGAGACTACACAATCTTAGAGGTCCCTTTTATGATCTGCATCTCCCTCCCACTTTATAAAGTTCATTTCTTCACAGTTTTATCAGACACTTAATAAAACAATCAAATCATTCTGTTTAATCATTAACATTACTACTCTCCATGATCCAGAAGGCAAAAGTCCAAAGCCTTTAATAGTGCTAGAAGAGGGCATTGGTGCAGTTCCATGGGTCCCAATCCATCACCAAAGAAGTCCTACCCGTGTCATAATGCCCTTTTATAGGTCAAGTCTTCATAAAACTTGGTCTCATTAGGGCTTTGTGATATTTGAAAAGTAAGTTGCTGTCCCCAAAAAAGTTTTATAAATTTGTCAAAGGCTCAGATAATGGGCAGACATCCCTCTGATCCTTTGCTCTTGTTCCCTGGGTAGCAACTTCCTGTTACAATAACCCTAGGACTGTGATTGTGTGCTTATCCCTACCTTCTCTCTCCTATATCACACAAATACTTCAAGTTCCTCTCTCTGAGATCTTAGAGGCTAGATAGATTCAACCTTTTCTTTTTTAAACATCATAAACAAGGGAAATTTGAATTTTGAATTTGAACCAAGCTGGTTCTCAGTTTATCCAAATAAACAAATTGGTTCCTGCTCAGAAAAGGGCTTACTTACCTGTGCTGACAAAGAGTCTGTCGGATCTTTGCCTGCCTTTTAAAGATTTGCTACTCCCCTGGGGCCATACTCACAGCAACCAAGCCCAAGTGCCCCTAAGTATTCATATCCATTGTAGAAGGAATCAGTACTAATGGAATTGTTTAAAAATGAGTTGTGTAACTTAGAATTAGTTGTGTAACTTAACTCAAATTTCTAAGACAGACTTTTTTTGCTTCCAGACCTGGGGAAGACTTAAGAAGCCATCTTGAGTAACCACATCATTGCACAGGTGAGTAAAATGAGATCCCTTGTGGGAAAGGGACTTACCCAAAGTCACTTGGTAGCAGAGATTGGCCTCTCAATGAATGGAGAACAGCAATGAAGAAAGAGATTTACTGTACTGTTTTTCTTCTATTTAAAAATAAAGCTATACAAAATTGTCTGTTTGTCAAAAGCCCTGAAACAATTACTTGAAACCCAAAAATAACCCAATGGACTATCTTGGGTACTTGGGCAATAAGGACAGTGTAATTGGAGGTCAAGCTTGCTTCCATCATCTTGGTTTCTTATCTTGCCTGGCCAATTTCTTCCATTGAATATACATATTCCAATATGCTGGTATATTGATTGATTGTTGTAATGATGCTGGTGGTGGTGATGGCATTAACCAGCATTTCTATAGTGTTTTATACATGTTATCTCATTGATCTTCACAACTCTGTGCTGTGAGGGCCACAAGTACCATAATCTCCATTTTACAGAAGAACCAGGCTAAATGAGCCAGGGTTATACATGTAGTAAGTGACCATGATGAGTCATAAGAAGAGGACTTTATTAGAGGATTGTCCCTTTAATCTCAGCATTTAATTAATTTCATCTTTTAACTTATTTCACAAATATCTATGAGGCAAGAAGCTAGATTAACTCCCTTTGCTGAAGAGATTGGGCACAAACAGAACAAGGACTTTGCCCAAAGCCACACAGCATACCTATCATTGAAGGAATCAAAATGTTATTCTCTGAGTCCTTGGTTAGTGCATTGCATGCTGTTTCCCCCATGTACCTAAGGGATTTTGCTTTTGTGTTTCTACAATTTTTCATTTAAAATTTTTTTCCAATTAGTTTGAAGCAAGTTCCTCTAAGAATATGTTGCTGATCAGGACTCATGGGTTGTCTAGCCTTCTAGACACCTCTTCTGAGCACGGACATAGGAGCTGACTGACCCAATCTGACAGCCCACACTGGATTATATGTGACTATGTGTATGCTATAGCCAGAAGCTTAAAATGCCAGAGTGGAAAGAAGACTAGTGGGCCATCCCATATAACCCCAACTAGAAATAGGAATCCTGTCCTTTTCTTCAGTGGCCTCCCTGAGAAGGGGTCACCCAGGTCTTGAGGTAGATAGCAAGTTAATCATTCGGTAAACATTTATTAAGCACCTACTATGTGATAGGCACTGTGCTAAGCAGTTGGAATATAAAGAAAAGCAAAAGACAGACCCTGACTTTGAAGAATTCATAACCTAATGGGGAGGTAAGGAAGGAACCCTTGAGCCAGGTGGGGAAATTATGAGATGCATCCCTAGACCCACTCCTTAAATGACTCTGGCAGGAGCTCTCTGATGCCTAATCTCCACTCTTTCCACTTAGGTAGTCAAGGATAGGCTGATAAATGCTTAACAATCTGCTCTGTAAGAAAAAAAATAATAGTAAAAGACATGCTTTTAAAATTAATTTACATTATTGCCATTTTTTTCCATTGCTTTCTTAAGTTTAAACAACCAAGAAAACAATAAATCAAGCCTGATTTGTGGCATTAGCCAATTTCAGAGGCATAAATGCTTGTACTAGAAAAATTTTTTAGAGATTTGTTAAATATTAAATGTATTATATTGTATATTGACACATTTAGACAAATACACCATATTCATGACTTCAGGATATTTGCAAAATACTCTACAAAATACTAGATGTAACTAGAGTCTGAGTTCTTCCCCTCAGTTAAGATGATTTACTTTTTAAAAAAATTTATGGAATAAAACAAGCATTTTCTACTGGCTCTCAAGCTGGTGGTTAAATTTCCAGTGAAAAGAATTTCACACTGGAAATTTAACAATCAGCTTGAGAGTCAATAGGAGCATGCTCCTAGGTAGGAAATCTTGGATCATTACTATAAGTACTCTTGCTTCCCTGCTTATGGGGAGGTGATGAGGAAGAAGACAAATATCATAGGGAATCTTTCCTCGAGGAAGAAATTCACCCCCTTCAAGGAAGGGATCCTTGCAAAGGAACTGAGAAAGGATTGGTCCATCCTCTCAGCATCTTCCTCCAAATCCTATCAGTCCCATATCTTTACCTTCTTCTTAACCATAGGGTGAGAACTGGAAGGAATCTTCAAGTCCAGCAATCTTGTTTTACAAATGAAGAAATTCACGTGAGGTTAGGTGACTAGTCTAACATCCCACAAGTAATAAATGGCAAAACTGGGGTTTAAGCTCAGGTACTCCAACACTCAATCAAGGGCTTTTTCTGCTGTGCCACATTCCTTTCCCTTCTCCTCTTTCTCCTACCACCCCCTTTCCATTCATCTACCCATCATCCTCTTCTTCTTCCTCTCCCTTTCTTGTCTTCTCTCAGCACTGTTATCACCTTCCTCATCACTATCTCCCTAAATCTTCTCTTCACTCTCCTTTTCCTCTTCCACCTCCTCCCCTTCTCTCTCTCTCTCTCTCTCTCTCTCTCTCTCTCTCTCTCTCTTTTTCTCCCCATCTCTGCACCATCCTTATCTTAGCATAATTCCTTCCTCTTCCTTTTTTTCTTCCTCACCTCCTCTTTCTTGCCACCTGGTACCACCTTCCACTGAGGTATGCTTTCCCACATACATTCAGAAAGACAAACAGCCAGCTAGTAAAGAAGTCACTTTAATAGTAAGCCAAAAGTTTTGTTTACATAAGACAATTTCTAGGAGCATCTTATAAGCTTATGGACAAAGGTAAGCTTTTATGGGTCATGTTAAAGCCTTGGGCAGAGACTTGGAATGGAAAATTTTATTGGAAATATAATCAAAAACTGAAACAGGAAAAAAGGAAAGTAAGCAGATCCATAGATAGGAAAATACCCCTGCTGTGTACAAGGCAGATGGGTTCTTGCACAAGATGCCATGCAGTATGTCTGTGAATAAGGGAGACAAATCTGAGGCGCTCTTGCTAAAGGACTGGAGTAACGGCCACGTTGAAGACCGGAGGTAGTCTTGGCCATAAGCTTCTAGTACATCAGGGGACATATTTTCCAGAGCATTCTTCTCTTGCTTCTCCCAAATTTCCCTTGTGCCTCCTATGTCTGTGACAACAGAAAGGAGAGATGTCAGGATTAGGGACAGGAAGAGTAAATGGGTTGGCAGTTGGAAAATGGCTGGAAAAATATGTCAGTTCAGGTCCCTGCATGATTCTATTGGAAAGGATAGTAAAACATCCAACAAAGGTTAGATTCCTATTGTGATATCCTGAAAACCACTTTAAAATGCAGAGATGTAATTTGCTCATTGGATCATAGACTTAGAACTGGAAGAGACTTTATAAGATAACTAGTCCGACCCCCTCATTTTGTAGATCGGGAAATTGAGGCCCAGAGAGGTTAAGTGACTTTCTAAGGCCATGCAACTAATAAGTAGCAGAGCAGGGATTTGAAATTTCAAATCTAACCTTTTTTTTCTTTTTTAAATTTCTTTTTCTAATTCAATTTTATTTTCAGTTCTAAATTTTTTCCCTCCTACTTCCCCCTCCTCCATCCATTGAGAAAAAAAACCTAAAACTCATTACAAATATGTAGTCAACTAAAACAAATTAGTCACATCTCCCCATCATGTGTATGTGTGTGTATGTGTATTTGTGTCTGTGCATCCATACATAAGGATCCCTGTGGACTGCTTATTGACTTAGTTTTAAAGTGGGATATTATCTATGTTTTATTGCATTTTTATTTATTTTATTAAATATTTTTCAATTATATTTTAATCTGGTTTGGGCCATACTTAGGAGTTTTGTGCTGCATGTTTGATTCTCTGATAAAATTCTCCTAGTTCTGTTCATTTCAATTTGCATTAGTTCATATAAATCTTCCTGTTTTTTTCTAAAACCACCCCTTTCATCATTTCTAATAGAATGTATGTATATGTATACATATATGTATACTAAATCACATATGTATACCAAAACTTGTTCAGTCATTCACCAATTGATGGGTCCTCCTTACATTTTCCATTCTTTGTCACCATAAAAAGAGCCACTATAAATATTTTTGTACATATGGGTCCATTTCTTCTTTCTTTCTTTAGTCTTTTTGAGATATAGACCTAGTAGAAATACCGTTGGGTCAAAGGGCATGAACAATGTAATAACTCCAAGTTACTTTAAGGAATGACTGGAACAATTTACAGCTCTACCAACAGTGCACTAATGAAAGTACTTTCCGATATAGCCCTTCTAGCCTTTATAATTTTCCTCCTTCATGACCCTTTTTGGGGGCTCTCTTGGAAAGGTACTAGAGTGGGTGTGGGGGTAGAGCCAAGATGGCAGAGAAAAAGCAGCAACTCTGAGTTTTTCCCAAAATACCTCTGAACATTTTTAAATAATGCCTCAAAACAAATTCTGGAGCACTAGAACACAGAAAAGGATGGGGTAAAAGATTATCCAGCAAAAGACAACTTAGAAGGTCAGAAGGAAAAGTCTGTCTCACCAGGGTGAGAGTGGGGCACAGTCCAGCCCAGGCCATGCCAGTGAAGGCCAAGCCCCAGCAAACCATCAGTACGCCTTGGGACACACTGAATCAACAGCCACAGCAGGTGCTTCTGGAGTCCTCAGTCCACAGACATAGAGGGGTCAAACAAATGGTCAGAAGAAGATTATAGGGGGTTCTTGGCTGGCAATGGGGAAAGCACTCCCTTTTTTTGCCCATACTCAGATCTGGGTCTCAGGCCTAGGTGACAGTCCCTGGGTGAAAAAGAGTACTAGTGCACCAGAACTTGTAGCCACAGGGGAACAAGGACCCTCCTGACAGTTCGAGGCAGAAAAGAATGCTTGTGGTCACTCACAGACCAGAGCACAGGCCAGGAGAGGAGTAAACATGTCTTCTTAAATCATACTACCTTGGAAGAACTAAAAACTTAATTTCCCTAGTAGTATCTCTGAAAACAATTTCACAAAATCCCTGAAGCTTGGGACAGTACATCCTCCACCCTGGAAGCAGAGACCTACTTTAGAAAAGAAGTAAAAGTCAAGAAATGAACTGGGAAAATGAGCAAACAAAAGAAAAAATATCTAACTATAGGAAGTTATTATGGTGACAGGGAAGAGCAAAACACATTCAGAAGAAAATATAGTCAAAACTCCTACATCCAAAGACTCAAAGAAAAATATGAATTGGTCTCAGACTGTGAAAGAGACCAAAAAGGATTCTAAAGATCAAGTAAAACAAGTAGAGAAAAATTGGAAAGAGAAATGAGTGATGCAAGAAAATCATAAAAAAAAAAAATCAATCAACAGCTTGGTAAAGGAAGCACAAAAAATAATAAAGCAAATAATTGCTTAAAAAACATAATAGACCAAATGGTAAAAGAGGTGCAAAAATCCAATGAAGATAGGAATGCCTTGAAAAGCAGAACTGGCCAAATGGAAAAGATATACATAAGTTTATGGTGATAAAAATTCCTTAAAAAGCAGTATTGGTCAAATGGAAAGGGGTTCAAAAAGTCACTGAAGAAAAGAACACCTTAGAAATAGAATTTGTCAAATGGAAAAGGGGGTACAAAAGCTCACTGAAAAAATAATTCCTTAAAAATTAGAATTGAGCAAGTGGAAGCTAATGACTTTATGAGACATCAAGAAACAACAACAACAACAAAAAGCCACAAAGAAGAAGACAATGTGAAACAGTTATTGTAAAAACAACTGACCTGGAAAACAGATGCAGGAGATGTAATTTTAAAATTATTGGACTACCTGAAAGCCATGGTCAAAAAAAGAGGCTAGACATTATCTTTCAAGAAATTATCAAGGAAAACTGTCCTGGTATCCTGGAACCAGGAAGTTAAATAGAAACTGAAAGAATCCACCAAGCACTTCCTGAAAGAGATCACAAAATGAAAATTCCCAAGAATGTTATAGCAAAATTCCAGAGCACCCAGATTAAGGAAAAAATATTACAAACAGTCAGGAAGAAACAATTCAAGTATTGTGGAGGCACAGTCAGGATAACATAAGATTTAGAAGCTTCTACATTAAAGGGCTGGAAGGCTTAGAATACAATATTCTATAGGTCAAAGGAGCATTATAACCAAGAATCATCTACCTTGCAAAACTAAGTATAATCCTTTCAGGAGAAAAAATAGATATTCAATAAAATCAAGGACTTTCAAGCATTCCTCATGAAAAGATGAGAGCTGAATAAAAATTTGGCTTTCCAATACAAGACTCAAGAGAAGCATAAAAAAGGTAAACAGGAAAGGAAAATCATAAGGGACTTAATAAGGTTTACCTCTTTGCATTCCTACATGGGAAGATGATGCCTGTAACTCATAAGAACTTTCTCATTATTAGGGATAACACAGGATCTAGCCACTTCTACATTAAGGGATCAAAGGGCCTGGAATATGATATTCTGGAGATCAAAGGAGCTAGGATTAAAACCAAGAATCACCTACCCAGCAAAATTGAGTATAATGTTTCAGGGGAAAATATGGTCATTCAATGAGGTGGAGGACTTTCAAGCATTCTTGATGAAAAAACCGGAGCTGAATAAAAAGTTTGACATTCAAATACAAGAAGAAGGAGAAGGTAAACATGGAAAAGAAATCATAAGGAACTTATCAAAGTTGAACTATTTACATGCCTACATATGATAATTGTAACTAATGAAACTTTTGTCAGTATAAGGATAGTTGAAGGGAATATAAATGTGTGTGTGTGTATATATATATATATATATATATATGTATGTATGTATGTATGTATACACATATGTCCATATAGAAGGGTATAGAGGACACAGATAGAGGACACAGGATCAATTGAATAGGAAGGGATGACAGTTTAAAAGGTGGAATTGAGAGGTAGGAGAGGATTATAATGAGAGGAGACAGGGAGAGACAGAATGAGGTTAATTATCTCATATAGAAGAGGCAAGGGATAACTGTTACAATAGAGGGGAAGAACAGGAAGGCAAAAGGGAATGGGTTAACCTTACTCTCATTGAATTTGGCTTAAGGAGGGATTGACATACACTCTAAATTGGTTATCTTGCACTAGAAGAGAGTAGGGAGGAAGGGGATGAGAGGGGAGATAATGGAGGGGAGGACAGGGCAGGGGGAAGGGTTGTTATAAGCACACACTTTTGTAAAGGGACAGGGACAAAGTAGAGAATAGAACAAGTGGGGGGCAGGATAGGATGGAGGGAAACATAGCCTTTCACAATATGTCCATTGTGGAGATGTTTTGCGTAACTACACATATATGGCCTGTATTGAATTGCTTGTCTTTCCAATGTGGTTGGGTGATGAGGAAGGAAGGGAAAGAAGCTAGAATTTAAAGTTTTAAAATCAAATGTTTAAAAAAAACATATATTTTTAACATGCAACTGGGAAATAAGATATACTGGCACTAGGGTAGGAAGATCCATCTTGAATTACCAGAAAGTCAGAGGGGTGATGGGGGAGGATATAGGAGAGAACAGATTGGGGAAGGAGGTATACAGTGGGATCGCTGCTTTGGGGTGGTGGGTAGCGGAAAGAGGGGGAGAAAACTTGTAAATCAAAATCTTGTGGAAATGAATGGTGTAAACCAAAAATAAACAAAAATTATTTTTAAAAAGAAAATATATTTTGCATGACTACACATATATGTTATATCAAAATGCTTACCTTCTCAATGAGGGGGGCAGGGAAGGAATGAAAGAATTTGGAACTCAAATTTTTCAAAACAAGTGTTAAAATTATTTTTATGTGTAATTGGGGAAAAATAAAATACTAAATAAATACTTTTAAAAACAAAAACAGGGGCAGCTAGGTGGCACAGTGAATAGAGCACCAGCCCTTGAGTTAGGAGGACCTGAGTTTAAATCCAGCCTCAGACACTTAACACTTACTGGCCATGTGATCTTGGGCAAGTCACTAAACCCCAATTCCCCTGTCCACCCCGCTCCAAAAAAAGTCAAAAAAAAAAAGTAAGAAAGAAAAAAAAAAAAGCAGTAACTTGCCATAACTCTCCCATATTCACCTACAAACAACGATAACATAATGCCTCAAAACATATCCTGGAACAGCAGAACCAGCAAAAAGATGGGGTGAAACAATCTTTAAGCCATAAAAACCTGGAAGATTGGTAGGAAATGTCTGTCTCACTTGAATAAAAGGGGGGTGTAGTCCAGGACAGAAAATGTCCCAGCAAGCCAGCTGTAAGTCCCACCTCACCAAACCAGCAGCAGATTCTGGACCCCAGTGCAGTGGAGCAGGCAAATGCCAACACCAGGCTCAGCATAGTCAGGGAAATGGACAGACTCCTACCTGGAGAACTACCATTGCCTTCAGCGTAACTCTGGGCAAACAGGTAAATACCACTGTCAATCTTACAGATGCCTAAGCAAATAGGGAGTAGCCAGCACTGAACCTCTGTCATGCTTCAGCATAGACCTGGGAAAATACGTAGCCATCAGCAGCCAGATGGCCACATGCTTCAGTGTAGCCCTAAGAAATGCAGAAACACCTCACTGGCCTCAGCACATACCAGATGCCACTATTAGTACCTGCCATACCCCTAAGGCCTTCAGCGGTGCCAATCAACCTCCTAGGCCCACACCTTAACCCCTAAGTGTAGCACCAGGCATGAGGGTCAAGTACAACACCAGATAAACAGTCATCACCTATAGTCTCTGGCACATGAAGCCTGAAACAATGCCCCATCCACGATGGGAGCAGAGCCTAAGTTTAAAAAGAAAACAGGCCTAAAAATATGAGCAAAAAACAACAACAAAAAAGGAATCTGAACATAGAAAGTTATTATGATGGCAGGGAAGATCAAGGCAAAAACTCAGAAGAGGACCACAACGTCAAAACACTTATGGGCAAAACCCCAAAGGAAAATGGGAAGTAATCTCAAGCCCAGAAAGAACTTAGAGGAGAGCTCAAAAAGGATCTTAAATATCATATAAGAGAGGTAGAAGAAAAACTGGGAAAAGAAATGAGAGTGGTAAAAGAGAATTATGAAAAAAAAAAGATTCAATAGCTTGGAAAAAGAAAACAAATGCTTAAAAAGTAGAACTGGCCAAATGGAAAAGGAGACACAAAAATCCACTGAAGAAAACAACACATCAAAGAGTACAACTGGTCAAATGGAAAAGAAAGAAAAAAAAACTAATTGAGGAAAACAACTCCTTAAAAGTTAGAATTGGACAAGTAGAAGCTAATGACACTATGAGACATCAAGAATCAAACAAATTCAAAAGAATGAAAAAAATGTAAAATAGGACATTGCGGGGGGCAGAGCCAAGATGGCGGCACAGGAGCAGCAACATGTCACAGCTCTCACATAGCCACCCCAAAATACCCATGAAATATGACTCTAAACTAATCCTAGAACTCCAAAATGCACACAAATATACTTTCCACTAAAATCAGCTTGGCTACGAGGAACCATATCAGCACTGCAAACCAAAACCAGCCTGGCCTGAAGCCCTGGCTGAGCCCCGGGGGCTGCTGGACGATAGGAGCCGAGCCCTGGCTGGAGCTTCGGGTGAGGCGATTGGTGGCAGCTACGGCAGTGTTCAGAACTAGGTCAGTAGGACTTGCAAGGTCGTGGGAGAAAAGCAGTCCGGCTGAAATGCCTCTAGGGCTGGGAAGCGAAAGGCAGAGGCTTTGCATCCGCCTCTGCATTGCAGCTTCCACACCCTCAGCCTGCAGACTTCAGGGGGACCAAGCGATCATTCAGAGGACAAGAGCTCTCGCCTTGTGCGTCCTGGATCCATCCTGGATCTCAGTCTTGGGCTTTGGTCTTGTGGGTCTTCTTTATCCAGTGAGCCAGAAGTGAGGGAGGGACCCAGCACCTTCCTGAGAGCTACAGCAGCTGGGAGGACCCCAGCGATTTGGGACAGAGCTTTCCCTTCTGGAAGCAGAGCCCCACAGAGATTAAAAACAAAAAAAAAAAAACCCCACGGATTGACCAACCATGAATAAGAATAAGCATAAGAAGCAAAGTAAGAACAACAACCAAACCCTAGATTCCTTCTTTGGGGAAAAGAAAGATCATGGCAGAGAAAGGGAGGAGGAGAGTGAAGCCAGAGCTCCCCCACCAGGGGCTTCCAACCAACATGAAGATTGCCTTAAAGCTAGAGATAAGCTGAAGAAGGATTTTGAAAACCAAATAAGAGAAGTGGAAGAAAAATTGGG
>CM053585.1:165455623-165506369 GCA_028646515.1 Pseudochirops corinnae
GGGGGAGGACATAGGAGAGATTAGATTGGGGGAGGAATCATACAAGGGGATGGCTGTTTGGGGAGGAGGGGTAGGGGAAAGATGGGGAGAAAATTTGTAACTCAAAACCTCATGGAAATGAATGATATAAACTAAAATAAATAAAATAAAATATAAAAAAAAAAAAAGAAAATGCCACAGGACTGGAGATACAATGCAACAGCTTCTAAAAAAAATGAAAAGGGAATTTTGGACACTACAGGTTAAGAAAGCTTGAAACTTCTCACAAAATCATGCAAGCAATTATTAGTCAAATGGTTTACAAGATCCGTAAGAAGGAAATAGTGATCAATAGAGACAAACATGGGTTCACTAAGAACAAGCCAGGCTAAATTCATATCTTTACTTGACAAGCTTACAAAACTGATTTAGCAGAGAAATGTCACAGAAAAGTCATTTGAATTTCGGAAAGACAGTTACAAAAGCCTTCACAATAGCTTTGTGGATAAGCTCAAAAACTGTGGACTGACTAAGAGTAATGGAAAGACTTAAAGTTGGTTGAATGAGTATACCACAGTCTTCCCTCCTTCCCCCAAAAGCAACGATTAACGGTTTGATGTTAATGGGGAGGATGGTCTCTGTATTTGTCCTTCATTCTCAAAGAGGACCATGGCATCAGGGAAGTGATGACATGACTTGCAGTTGATTTTTATTTTTTTGTGTAATTTTGGAGCCCTAAAATTTATTTAGAGTCATATTTTATGGGTATTTGAGGTGGCTATGTGCGAGCTGCGGAACTTTGTTGCTTCTATACCATCATCTTGGCTTTGCTTCACAGTTGACTTTTATTTGAGTGAGGGAAGGCTGTCTTAGTGTTGTGTTAAAAGCACATTCTCCATCACGCTTATTTCATGTTGTTGTTTTACCAATAACTTGAGTGAAGACATGGATGACAACTTCTCAGTCTTAGGAGATTTTTAGAGGAGTAAATTGAGAATGACTTATATGATGGATGATAGATAGAAAAAATATTCCAACAGGCTAAAACAATGGACATCAATGAGCAACATGAAATTTGATAACAAAAAATATTAAGTTCCACACATAGTTTCAAAAAAGTAAAATACAAAAGTGTATTGAGTATGAGATCACAAAGATTGTCTCAATCCACAATCTTGTGGATGATTTGCAATGTCTACCACTGGATGAAGTGACCTTACTGATGAGATCACAGATCCATTTGAAGGATCATGGGATCCTACATCTAAAGTCGGAAGGGTTCTCAGAGGCCAACTAAACCAGACACTTCATTTTATTGATGAAAAAAACCAAACACAAGAGGTTGAGGGAAATGAAGTAATGTGCCCAAGATCACATAGGTAGTAAACATCAGTGACAAGATTTGAGCCCAGGTTTTCTGGGTTCAGAGATAGTGCTCTTTAAGCAGAACAAGAAGTTAATGAGCAAAGTGATAATCCTCTCTCTTGGTCAGACAGTATCAGAAACATTGATTTCAATTCTAGGCAACATATATTAAGAGGGACATTTTCTTCTCTCCAACAAAGGTTCTCCCCTGATGCCTCATTGTGACATGGAGGTGAACCTGAGTCCTCAAAGGCTATGACAATGGAGTAGATGTCCTGACAAGTCCTAGAAAGCTGGAGAGATTTCCAGGGCATGACAAAAGTGCTTATCACCAAAAGTTTGATCACAGTTGATTTTTTTTAGCCTATTTCAGCTCAATTTTTTTTTAGACAAGTCAACTCATCTAAGTCATTACACAGAACACTTGAAGAGTTGAAATCAAGGATCTAACTCATTTCCCCCCATTTTAAGTTCATTCCTTCAAAAAAAAGAAATTGTGTCATTTCTCTTTTTATCTCCATTGGTGACTAGCATAGTAGACATTTAATAATTTTTTTATTTTGATAGAAACTGGACTGCACCCAGCAGAGAATCACCAGGAGAGTAAAGGGCCTGGAAATTGTGTTATATAAGGAATACTTGAAAGAATCAGGAGTGTTTATTCTGTTTAGAGAAGAGAAGACCCAGAGGAGACCTTGAAGCTATTTAAAAACAGTTGATGATAGATATAAAAATATTCTGATAAGCTGAAACAATGGGCATCAACGAGCAAAATGAAATTTGATAACAGAAAATACTAAGTTCTACATTTAGTTTCAGAAAAGTAAAATACAAAAGTATAGAATTAGGAACATATGGTTAATAGCATTTTGAGTTGGAAAAAGTGAGAAGTTTTGACTGTAAGCTCAAAATGAGTAATATGAATGAACAGTATATTATCTACTAAAATGAGAATGTGGTATTTTCAATAATGTCAGTGTAGGGTATAGAATCAGAAGAAGCTCTATATACTGTTAGATACCATCAATCCTGAGTTGAGAATTTACAGAAAGCCATGGAGGAGATCACATAGATGGAGACAATGTGGATGAGTTGTAATGGGGGGGACTGTTATGTAAAAGGATTAGACTTCTTTGTGTCACTCAAGAGGGTAGACTTATGACCAATGGGTGGAAGTTATACCTAGTGTGGAAGGAGAGAGGTTCCTACTCAATATAAGGGGAAAAATATAAGATTAGACATGATTTTATTGCTATAGGGTAGTCCCAATAAAGAAATTCCCTCTACTAATGCATCTAGGTCCCTGCTCTGCATTTCATTTGAGAGAGTAGCCTGTGGCATTGAGAGGTGAACTAACTTGCTCAGACTCACAGAGTAGGTGCCAAGTCAGTTCTCTATACACTATACCATACTGCCTGTCAAGGAAAGAATATAATCTTAACATTTACATTTGTCTGACAATAGAATGTGCCACCTTGGTGAGCACCCCTTCACAAGGCAGAGACCTAATGACCACTGAACAGAAATATTGTGAAGGGAATTATTGTATTAGGTGGAAGATTGAACTGGGTGATTTTTCTTCCAATGATTCTAATTGACAATAATAATTCTGATGATTCTATAACTAATTGTATTTTACTTCCTGTTATCAAGAAAAGGGGCCACCCTGCCCAAACTGCAAAATGGTAAACCACTCAAGTGATACATGTTATTAAACTGATGACTCAGTTTCTCTCCAATTTGCTTATGGTCTATCAAATACTTATGTCATTTATGATCAGAAGGAGGACACTCCACTTCCCTAGAACAAAAGTAGGGTCCCAATACCTGTGTGTTGCACTTTTTCTGCAATTCGAGCTTGTACTTCTTTGATCTGGGCTGGGTTGGTAATATCCATTTGGAAAACTGAGGTTCTCTTGGAGCAACTCTTTTTCAGTGCCTCTGCTCCAGGTCCTTTTTCATTCAGAACACCAACAAATACAGTGAATCCCAATTCATCCAGGTACTTTGACAGGGCATGGCCAATCCCAGAATCTCCACCTGAAAGCAACCACGCAATTCAACAGGTGAGGACCATAACCAAAACAAGCCCAAGAAAGAGTCTATGTTCTCCAGCAGTAGCCCTTGGGGAAGAAAAGAATATCCTAATAAACTCTGGGGAATGATGATTCAGCATTGGATTGAAGTATTATTGTTTTGAGTGATGGTTCAAACAGATGATCTCTCAGGTCCCTTCTAGTTCTAAATTCTGTGATCTTATTGTCAAGTCTCCTTTCTCCCTTCTTCTCCCTTTGATAGGGGAGGGGACAGGGTGCAATCTATCAAATACATAGAGAGGTGTGATTGTACTATTAAAAATTCAACCAAGGACTAGGACACTTATGATTGGCTCAAGAGAATCTGGGATTGAAGCATAGATGAATGAATTCTATCCAGAGTACCTGGCTGACCAATCCTAAATTCCCAAGAGATTTTCCTGAAAGAGGTCATTTTCATTTGGGGATCATTAGTGGAAAAGTTCATGACTAAACAAGTGATAGGATCACACAAGACCGAAATGGACAATTGTGAATATATTAAATTTAAAAGCTTTTTGGACAAATATAATTTAGTAAAAATTAAAGGGAAAGAAAATTGAGGTTGAAAAATCTTTGCAACAGGTTTCTCTGATAAAGATCTCAGTTCCAAGATACATAAAGAACTGATTCAAATTTATTAGACAAAGAGCCATTCTCCAGTAGGTATAAATGATTAAAGGATATGAATAGGCAGTTTTCAGAGGATGAAATCCAAACTACCAGAAATCATTTTGAAAAAGCTCTAAACTAGTAATAATTAAAGAAATGCAAATTAGAGCAACTGTGATGTTCTGCCTCCCACATCTCAGCTTGGCAAAGATGAAAACAGAAAATGACAAATATTGGAGGGACTGTGGAAAAATAGGTATAGAAAACACTGTTGGTGGAGTGATAAATTGGTCCAGATATTCGAGAAAGCAATTTGGAACAATGCCCAGAAAGTTATCAAACTGTGTATATTCTAGGACCCAGCTATACCACTACTAGACCTCTATCAGTCTGACTACTCCTTCTCATTCTCCTGTGCTGAATCTTTGTCCAGGTAATGTCTACTAATCCTGGATATCTCCCAAGGCTCCTTCCTTGGCCCTCTTTTGTTCTCCCTCTATACCATTTTGCTTGGGGGTCTCATCAGTTCCCATACATCCAACTATCATCCCTATACTGATGCTTCACAGACTTACTTATCAAACGCTAACTACTCTCCTATTCTCACATTTCCATTGCATTTTGGACATCTTGAATTAGATGTCCTGCAGACATCTTAAACTCAACATGTCTAAAGTATTACTCATTATCTTTCCCCCAAAGCCCTCCCTTCTTCTCAATTTTCCTGTTACTGTCAAAGGAACTATCCTCCCAGCCCCTGAGACTCACAACCTAGGTGTTGTCTTCAACTCTCTACTCTCATCCCCCATATCTAATTAGTTTCTAAGACCTGTGGATTCTACATATTTATTCACTGAGCTACTTCTCCTAATTTCTGAAGCAGCTAACTTCACAACATCTTTCGTATGCTTCCTCTTCTCTCCTCTGAGACTGCCACCACCCAAGTACAGGCTATAGTCACCTCACACCTGGACTATAGGCAATAGCCTGATGATTGATCTGCCTGTTTCAAGTCTCTCTCCACTCCAATCCATCCTCCACTCAGTGATCAAAGTGATCTCCCTAAGGCATAAGTCTGATCACATCACCTCCCTACTTAAAAAACTCCAGTGATTCCCTTTTATCTCCAATATCAATTATAAAACCATCTGTTTAACCTTTAAAGCATTCATAACCTGTCCCTCTCCTACCAGTCCAGTTTTCTTACACCTTATATACTTTGCAATGCAGTGACACTGACCACCTTACAGTTCCTTGCGTAGACCATCTTCAAACTCCAGACATTTCCACTGGCAATTCCCCAGGTCTGGAACACTCTCCCTCCTCACCTTTGCCCCCTGGATTTCCTGGTTTCAATCAAATCCACTAGTTCCTTCCCTCTGTTGATTATCTCCAATTTATACTTTATATCTCTTGTTTGTATAAAACTGTTTACATATTATTACAATTAGACTTGGAATTCTTTAAGAGCAGGGACTGATTTGTGGATTTTCTTTTCTTTGTTCTGTTTTTGGGTTGTTGGTGGGGGTAGTTTTCTTTTTGGTTTTGGTTTTTGCCTTTCTTTGTATTCCCAGTACTTAGTATATATAGTGCCTGACACATAGTAGATGATGCCTTATTAATACTTGTTGATTTGACTTGACCCCAAATCAAAGAAAGAGGGAAAATGTGTATATAGATATAGATATGGATACAAAAAAAAGTTTATAGAAGATCTTTTTGTGGTAACCAAAAATTGGAAACGAATGACAATAATCAGTGCCTTCAGTACTTTGCTCTGTATTGCCTTGCTAACCGTTTTTCAACTATAATCATTAAGATAAGAATATAGTCTTGGGTAAAAAAAAAAAAAAAACCCTGTGTGTAACTAAACTATGATTTAGTTTAACTGAACTAGTCCCAGAGAAATTCCTGTGTTAGTTAACCTTAGAAGTGTAACTAAATCATTTTAAACTGTGTATCTTAAGTATGTGACCAGAATAATCACACCTATATATTAATCTTTATATTTAAAATATAAAGTAAGAAAGCTTCATAAAGGGCTAATTGAGACATTATAGAAAGAACATGTTTAGGACAAAGTAGAAAGAACAAAGTAGTTAGTTACCTACAAAATGTAATCTTATATGAATCAGCTTCTAGAGGACTTTGTTGTACCATATATGAATGAAGAGACCTATAAATAACTGTGAAGTTTGTATCTCAGGGTCTCAGACCATACTGTGGACTGTAGACCCCACCCCTTGTTTCTCTTAATAAAGGTTGGGGTCTTTTTTTTTGCGCAGAAAGGCTTCCCAGCTTTTTTACACTAAGAAGAAAGTCTCCTATTTGGGATTGGCTAAACAAATTGTGGGATATGCATATGATGTCGTATTACTGTGCCATGAGAAAGGATGAAACAGAAAATTTTAGAGGAAATTTGGGAAAAACTTTATGAACTCTTGTAGACTGGAGTAGAACTAGAAAAATTTAGATAATGATAATATTACAGAGAAAAACAACTTCAAAAGACTTTAGAGCTCTGATCAACTTAGTGATAACCCAAGAGTCCAAAAGAACAAAACTGAAACAGTATTAACAAAACTGTCCTCTAACAGCAAGAAGTGATGATCTTAAAATTCAGAATGAGAGATATATATTTTTTTAGACATGGCCAATGTGGTATATATTGTGTTGGTATATTTTGAGGCTTCTGTTTTTCAGGTTTGTCTAGGGGAGAGGAGGTGGGAGGGATAGGTTAATTTTAAAACTCATCACTTGGAAAATAAAAATAATAAACTACTATTTTTTTAAAAAAGCAAGAGGATTGTTACAAGGATTGTTATCTGCTAGAACAGAATCAATAGTCATGGCTTAGCTCATACATAAGCTTAGTGAGTTTGAAGATTCACCTTATCTGGTCTGGATAAGTTGCTTTAGATACACTTCTAATTATTTTTACCTTTTATATATTTATATATTATTTATGTTAAATATATTTATGTATTATTTATTTTAAATATTATATTAAATCTACTTCTGAATTGATTTTCTCTTTCCTGTATTGGCAGATGAGAGGAAAGGAAAAGCAAGTATGAGAGCTGATTCCTGTGTACTCAAGAAGGTGGCAGTAGCAGAAGAGACAGGTCATTAAAGATTGGTTTAAAAAGACCTCTGAACCTGGGGATCTTAGTGGCTCCGGGACTAAGAATTTCAAAAGGCTCAGTGACCTCAAGCTTAGGAATAGAGGCATGGTTGAAAAGGTACTAAATGTGTTGAGGAGCAGGATCATAGTCATGGGCACAAGGAGGTTTACTAAACTAAATAGCAGGGAAAGGACATTCAGAATAGGAAAGGGAAGTTAGACTGGGGACACAATGTTCATCCAACGGACCATAGGATCTCTCTGCTTCTGTGCTGTCTAACTGGGTATGGCAGAAGAAATATCTAACAGCATCAGACAGGGCTAGGCATTTAAAAGGCATTGAAACTATAATTGAAATTTGGTTGGCTCAGAGAACTGAGGCTCTGGTTGTTCATGTGACTTCCAGGTCACCTGAGGGGGTGGGGAGAAAATATGAGGAATTCAGGAAGGTCCTGAAACTTGACCAGTGAACTACACCAGGCAACACAAAGTAGAGAACCCATGTTCAGTTTAATCATCACCACATCCCCAGTCAAATAGCCTCTCTTCACTCTGAATACCCTTCCCTTGTTATGATTAGACAAATCTCCTTTTTATTAATTGTTAGAGTATCTGGGTCTCATTTTGTTCCAATCTCTAATCTGAGATAACAGCCTGAAGTTGTTGTCCCTGGTCTGTTATATTAGCTATCCTTGGGTCAGTTCCTTCCAGGCTTAATGTGGGTGATAGGGAGAGGGTGTCCATGAGAGGGAATAAAGACTTGATTCAGAGAGTCAATGGGAAGTCCAATGGCAATGGGAACAATGGGAACAAGATTCTGAGTCATCCCTAAAGGTGGGGTCAGTCTCCCAACTGGTAAGGAAAAGACTTCCATAGCAACTCCAGTTACACTCCCCTCACTCCTTTTATGTAACTATCTCCTTTCCGCGTCAGTAGGTTTGATTGAGGATTAAGTCTTATTTTGTTTACTGGGCGTCACTTTACTTCTAAATAGCATTTCTAAGCACTCAACACTTTTCACACTCACAGATTCTTAAAGTGAGGCCAAAACTCAGAAGCCACTTGATCCTGTTGACTCAGCTGCAGAATACCCAGGGGAGCGGGAGCAATGAGCAATAAGCAATGAAGCATCGCGGATCGCTCCACCCATCCAGACTAGAACACCTTTCACCACCACCTGGAATGCCCTAATTAGGGAGCTCAGTCTTCACCTTCAAAGCCGGCCTCGAAGCCGATATCAAGAAGAACCAAACTAAACTTGAACTTCGGTTCGGTTAGCCTTCAATAGAAGTTCAAAGTATGAAAGAGAAAAGAGGAATAAGCATTCATTAAGTGCCTATTATGTGCCAGGCCCTACGCTCAGTACTTCTACAAACATTACATCAGTTGATTCTTACAATAACCGAGGAGATGGCTGGGATCCCTATTTGCCAGCTGAGGAAATTCAGGCAGCTGAGGTTGTTATTTTCCAGGGTCACATGGTTAGCAAATCTCTGAGGTCACATTTGAATTTGGGTCTTTCTGAATTCAGATCCAGGGCTTTATCCACTGCACCATTTCCCTAAGAGGAGGCAGAAAGAATTGCAGGGTGTGACAGGCAAAAGTATAAAATATGCTTTAAAATTCTTAAAATATTATGTAAATGTTTGTTGTTGTTGTTGTTCTAATAAAGAGGAATGGATAGTGTTGAATTTGTAGTCAGAAAGACCCGAGTTCAAATCCCGCTTCAGGCCCTAGCTAGTAGTGTGATTCTGGACAAGTCACTTAATCTCAGGCTCAGTTTCCTTAATTATAATATGAGCGTGATAATAGCACCTAACTCACAGGGTTGTGTTGAGGAGCAAATGAGAAAACATATGTAAAACACTTTGAAAACCTTAGAAGTGCCATATTATTATTATTATCAATATTATTATTTACATGCAACTGGGAATTAAGATATACAGGCACTGGGGTAGGGAGATCTATCTTGCCCTACCAGAAAGTCAGAGCACTGATGGGGGAAGACATAGAAGAGAGCAGGTTGGGGGAGGGGTTATACAGTGGGGTCGCTTTTTTGGGGTGGTGGGTAGCGGAAAGATGGTGAGAAAATTTGTAACTCAAAGTCTCCTAGAAATGAATGGTGTAAACTAAAAATAAACAAAAGTTAATTTAAAAAAAAAAAAAGAAGTGCCATATAAGTACTAGCTATTCTTAATAAAGACATTCGAATCCGAATCCATTCTCTAAAGACAATAGACTTTACCATGATTCATCAACAACTCAGCAAATTGAGCCTGAGCATGGGTTCAGTGATCTACACGAAGAAACAGGAACCATTTGGGTTTGTTCAGAAAAGGGTGTGGTCAGTGCCCTCCCCTCCCTCTCCAAACCCCTATCCTACCTAGACAGGAGGAGACTCCTTAATAGCGCCAAGCAATATCTGGGTCGATAGTATACTATGGGTAAGAAAAGGAAGCTATTTATCCCTGCTCTTGCAGCCTCCTTTATCCTCTCCTTCTGCAGGCAGCAGTCTCAGGAAGTACACTCACATTCAATTACAAAGGACAGCTAGGTAGTACAGTAGATAGAATGTCAACCCTGGAGTCAGGAGGACCTGAATTCAAATACAGCCTCAGACCCTTGACACTTACTAGCTGTGTGACCCTGGCCAAGTCACTTAACCCTGATTGCCTCCAAAAAGAAAATAGATTCAGTTACAAGTTTTTGTTTCATGATGGTCACATCCCTTTTTGACTTATTCAAATCCTGATCATCTTTCAGAGTCCAGATGAAGTTGTTCCTCTCCCGGAAGCCTTCACTTAGCGTTCTAACATACTCTGACTTCTCCCACATCTAGTTATTATTGTATTTCAGTCGTGTCCAACTCTTTATGACCTCATTTGGGGTTTTCTTGGCAGAGATACTGGAATGGTTTGTCATTTCCTTCTCCAAATCATTTTACAGATGAGGAAACTGAGGCAAATAGGGTGAAGTGACTTGCCCAGGATCACACAGCTAGGAAGTGTCTGAGGCCATATTTGAACTCAGGAAGGTGTGTCTTTCTGACTCCAAGACCTGCATTCTATCCACTGCACCATCTAGCTGCCCAAATATATAAGTTGGAACCTCCTTAACTCCAAAATCCCATCCCTACTTGGATTCAGTATGAAGGCTTATATTTGGCCCAAATGCCCATCTGCTACATTATCAGCAGATCAGGCAGGGGTCATAAATCAAGTAATGAATCATTTCATTAGGACAGAATAGCAAAGCAAATCCAAACCATAAAATAATTCACAAGTCTTCTTCCCTCCACCCCTAACCAAACGAATGCAATCTCCCACAGACTCCTGTGCTGGAACTCTAGGAAACGCCATGAAATAAGGAAGTGTGTTATATGATGACCATAGTGCTTCCTGGAACTGAGTCTCATGGCTCCATAATCCAGAAACCAGTTGTGTCTATCTGCTTCTATGGCTTTTTTTTTCTCTGCTTTGTTCTTGGCCTCTTGAGTTTGTCTGGGAGTTTGTCTGCTACTACCGCTCAACTGCCTCCTCAGCTATGGTCCACTGATACTCTTCCTTCTCTGTTCTGCACCCACTGCCATCATTTATGGCTCCTCCATTGAACTGCTGATGTGATTATCTTCACAACATCTCTGCATACATCTCCTGCAAAGATCCTCATCACCCTTCCAGGTGGTCCCCCACCTCAAGGCTCCCCATTCCACTCCATCCTCCACCCAGCTATCAAAGACAAGCAGAGGTCTCATTATGTCACTCCCTAACTCAAGGTACTCCAATGGCTCTTTATAATCTCCAAGATCAAATAAAAAATCCTGTTTGGGTTTTTTTTTTAAGTCATTCTTTCCTACCTCTCTAATCTTCTTACACATTACTCCCACCATGTACTTTGCAATCCAGTGACACCGACCTTCTTGCTGTTACCAGCACAAGAAACTCTAACTTCAGACTCTGTACATATTCACTGACTGTCCTCCACGCCTGTAACTGTAATTCTCTCCTTCTCCCTCTCTCTCTCTCTCTCTCTCTCTCTCTCTCTCTCTCTCTGTTCCAAGTCCAAGCTAAACACTCACTTTCTTCAAGAAACTTTTCCCAGTCCTCCTTAATGCTAGTTACTTCCCTCTGTGGTTATCTTCCATTTATCCTATAGATATCTTATGTCAGCTTTTTAGTTAGGCCTTCCCAATCCTTAGCACAGTGCCTAGCACATAGTAAGCCTTAATAAATACTTGTTGATTGACAAAAAAGAGCCACTCAGGCCCCTCAAAGAGGCACTCAAGTCTTAATTTTCCTCTTTCACTAATGGTTCTCTAGCCCTCCCTGGTAGCTGGATTAGAAAAAATGAATTCCTTTTCTTCCTTTCCTGCCCCAGGGTTCAAGCTGTATCCCTCTATTTCTACCCCTCCTAGGGGGGCCACTGAATTTTTTTGAAGCTGGGAATAAATATACAGAGATCCTTTTTCATTTGCTCTTTCTAATGCTGTCATGGTCCAGAAACTAGTATCATGTCCAAAGCAACTGAACTTGAAGATTTGATAAACCTTAAGGAGGCATTTAACTAGTCTAGGTGGATAGGGAAGAACCAGTGACCTGGTTTGCCCTGCATTGTGGCTTCCATACCAGAGGCTACCATCGACCCTTGATGTTAAAGAAAAGACTGGAGAGCAAGGCAATCTCTTAGCTCAATCCAAAAGATCTTTGTTTTTTGTCTTACTGCTCGGAATGGGGTGCATGGAGGGGATTAATACCTTTGGTGTGAGGGCTAGCAGAGCTCTTTTCAGGCTAGTGTTTCCACAGGCTTTAATTAAGCAGTTGATTTTATTCATTGTAGGATCAGCATTAAGAACTGGAAGGGACCTTGGAGGTCAGCTGGAGTCTAGACCTACAGTTTAAGAAGATCTGAAGAGGTTGGGAGTGGAAAAAGTTTAAAGAAGCCCTGAGTTAGACCAAACGGTTCATTATACATAAGGGGAAATTGAGGCCAGAGCAATGAGGCTAAAATCACACAACTAGCCTGTAGCAGAGCTGGGAATGAAACCCAGGTCCTCCCACTTTAAATCCAATAATCTGTACTCTCTGCCAGAGTTAATGTCCTGGTTGTAAGGCATGCATGTTGTACAGTCAGACAGATATTTTTCCCCTTTATATGATCAACACATTATGTAATTAATTCCATCATTAAACTGTCCTCAGAAAAACACATTCCAGAGAGCAGAATATTTTCTTTACACCCTTCAGATTTAAAAAAAAATAGCTCTTTCCACTATACCAGCTGGTTCTTATCAGTAATTCCATTTCCTTACCTGTAAAATAATATCATAGTGACAATATCTGCCAACTCTACATATCTCAAATGGAGATCGGGAGAATGAATTAGGCAATTCATCCTTCTGCACTGTTAAACCCTGTATCTTCAACAGTTTTATTAATGACTTTGATAAAGGAACAGACAGTATCCTTATCAAAATTTCAGATGACACAAAGCTGGAAGGGATAGCTAACATGATGGCTAACAGAGTCAGGATCCAAAAAGACCCTGACAGGCTAGAAAATTGAGTTGAACCTAATAAGGTAAAATTAAATAGAGACAAATGTTACTTGGGTTCAATAACTGACTTCATAGGCATAATAAGTCAACAAGCATTTATTTGTGCCAGGTACTGTGATAAGCCTGAGAGAAACAAATACAAACTTATATAGTTCTTGTTCTTGAGGAGCTTACTTTCTCTGCCCTATATACAATGTGTTCACAGGTGAATAAGTACTGTATTTACAGAAAATAAGGACACAGTGATAAGGATTTAGGGAAAAAGATAATAAGTTCTTTTTTAAAAAATATTGAATTTGCAGTGTCCATGAGACATACAGGGAAAGGTATCTAGGAGGCAGATGGAGATGTGGGACAGAAGCTCAGGAGACATATAAGGGCTGGATATATAAATCTGGATGCCATCTACATAGAAGCTGAAATCCCAGGAGCTGATGAGGTCGTCAAAAAAATAGTCAAAAGAGGAGAGGACCTAAAATGAGGGCCTGAGGAACACTCTTGTATAGGAGTTGTGACATAAATGACACTATTGCAAAGGAGTGAGAGGATTTGGAGAGAGTAGCTTTAGTTGAATAATGGAATCAAAATTCAGATTGCAAGAAGCTGAGAAGTGAACAGGAAGTGAGAAAGGAGAGGCAAAAAGTACAGATAGGTGTTGGGATATTTGTTTTAAAAAGGAGTTTGGCTGTGAAAGGGGGAGATATAATACTTTAGGATGATGTTATTAGGGTCAAGTGAAAGTTTTTCTTAATGGAGGAGATCTAGGCATATTTCGATGTGGCAGAAAAAGAGTGTGATAAGGCTGTTCATGATGAAGGCATTGTTATTCAGCAGTTTATAAGAAAAATATGCTGGGGGTATTATTAACCAGTGCTATCAAACTTAAGCAGAAATGGATCCATGTGGCCACATATTGACTTAAAAAAACATAAATTTGCATTATCTGTGTTGTATTATATTTTATTTACTTTGTTAAACACTTTCTACTTAATAGTTCCAGCCTCACTTTGGAATTTTACAGTCTAGACCCTTAAGCATGAGTTTGACACTTCTGTCAGAGGGATTTTTACCTTGATATATATGGTAGCCAAGAAAATCTAATATGATTTTGGGCTGTATTAAGACAGAAATAATGTCCAGAAATAAAGAGATGATAATCCTGGTTTATTCCTCCCTAATCAGACCACATTAGGAGCAGTGTTCATTTCTGAGTAGCACGTTTTTGCTAGAGATGTTGACAAGCTGAAGAACAACTAGAAGAGGTCAAACAGAATAGTGAAGAGCCTTGAGTTCATGGCCTATGAGAATCCGTTGAAGGAAATGGGAACATATGGAGCAGAAAAGAGGCGAATGGGGCAAGGGGAGAGTAACTGGGGTCTTCAAATACTTGAAAGTATTTCAAGGGTAAAGATAGATTAGACTTTTTTTCTTTGGCCCCAAAGAGCAAAGGCTGCATGATAATTTGTCAGATATGTTCTAATGGGCATTCTTTCATGTATGAATTGAACCAGATTAATTCATTCAATGAGACTATGATTTTGTGAATTTCCACAACTCTCCAAGGAAAGAAAGTTATGATCAAAATACAGACTTGTTATTGTCATTGTGTCTCTATACCTGGTCTCAGTTCAGTTATTTTTTAGTCGTGTCCAGTTCTTAATGACCCCATTTGGAGTTTTCTTGGCAAAGATAATGGAGTGATTTACCATCTCCTTCTCCAGCTCATTTTACAGATGAAGGCATAGAAGCAAACAGGGTTAAGTGACTTGCCCAGGGTCAACCTGGTCTCAATTACTGTATATTGCAGTATACTGTCATGCCCTATTATGAGGACTCAGGCATCCCAAGTTGTTCTCACACAGTGAATCCCTACAGATGTGCAACTTTAGGTTATGATGGAATATTATCAGCATGGTCACAGAAGTGGCATCCAACAAATCTAGTACTCTTGGATTTCCTTCTGTGACTGCTGTATCAGACCCACAAGCTTATTTCCATATATCTGTTCCTTGACTGTGTCTACTTACAGGAATCTCAGGAGGCTCCACCCATCTACTAAGTTTATCAGATAGAATATCAGATCAGTCAAAGTTGCTCTGAATCTGTCCCCAGGCATCTTCCAAACCTTGATCCCATCCAGAGGAGGATAAACAGAAGGTGAGAGAAGTGGAGACCCAACCCTAAGAAATACAGTTGAAGGAACAGAAGATAAGATGCTTTGGGATTACATGATAGCTGTCTTTAAGTATATGAAGGATTGGATTGTTGCAGAGGGATCATATGA
The DNA here is from genome assembly GCA_028646515.1 of Pseudochirops corinnae. Lineage (NCBI taxonomy): Eukaryota > Metazoa > Chordata > Mammalia > Diprotodontia > Pseudocheiridae > Pseudochirops > Pseudochirops corinnae. The sequence continues at coordinate 165,470,616 of CM053585.1, forward strand.
TCTGTTTGGCTCTGGAGTAAAACTCGGAGCAATGGGTTAGAATCACAGAGAATCAAATTTAGAATCTATGTAAAAGGAACTTCCTGACATTCATGCGACCCCAAAAAAGGAGAATGGGATGCCTCAAGAGATAATGTGTTTTGCATCAATGAAGATCTTCCACAAAATCTGTATGACAACTTAATTATAGAGGGTATCCCTATTCAAGGACAGAGTTCATGGCATCACAGATTCAAGCTCGAAGGGACCCTTAGTGGTCACCCTATTTAACCAACCTCCTCATTTTACAATTGTTAAAACTGAGACAGAGAAAGGATTACTGACAACCTGAAGTCATGCAATTAAATTAGGATCAAAGCCCAGGTCCTCATGCTCCAAATTCAACATTCTTTCCATTGAATCATGCTCCAGCTTGATGACCTCTGAGGTTCCTTCCAACTCCAAGTCACCATGACCTTTTTTCTGACACATTTTTGTATTTGTCTTTAATATACAAACACCCTGGCATCTAGAAGGTGACTGTTTGTGTGGGACCTTCCTATATAGGCATTGTCTTTTGGCATAACCCCAGGAGTTCTGGGAAAGCATCATAACACCATCTACTGACTCATTCCTGAAGCTGACACTACCTACACTTTGTTGACTGTAGATACATAGTCCTGATTATTTTTTTTATATTATGAATCACCTACAAACTCTCCAGTCTCACCTGAACTGTTTTGTAAACCTTGAAGTATGATATGCGTGTGAGTTACTGTTGTTATTGTTATTATTATACAAAAACTTACATCCTCTGTCCCATGCCTCAAACCCAGTAAGAGCCAGGACTGCCTGACCAAGTTGGTGCAAACAGTAACTTGGGCTGGACGACTTCCCAGTTTCTAGAGCAATTGCCTACTCTTGGAAAGTGCCCTCCCATCACTGCTTCTAATGAGCTGTTTGACCCTCAGCAAATTACTTAACTTCTTTGCAAATTGCCCTTCTGCAGTTGTTAAAAGGGACATAATACCTTTCTAGCATTAAAAAAAAAAAAATCTTATTGAGCACTTCCAATTTACCAGGAAGTTGTTGAATGAGGTGCTGTGTTTAAAAGTGAAAACTGCCCTTCCTGTAAATGTAAAGCATGGTCATTGAACATAACACTGCTTGAGTAGTGTCCTTCTGAGCAGGGAATTTTTCTAGGATTCCATTCATCTGAGTCTGGTCATTTCACAATCACACAGATTCAGGAGGAATGGAGTACTTGCTTCCTCTGGAATACTTGCCCCAACTCCAATACTTAGTACAGATCTCATTGCTACTTGCCAAAGATGTAACTAAGGAGAGGTCTCTGGAGCTTTCCCCAGGACACCAAGATGAGAGGGAGGCCCTTTTTCCCCTCTCATATTTATTCTGGGTATACTCACCTATGTATGTACTTGTCTTCCCTATTGAATGTAAGCTCCTTCATAACCTTGTTTCATTTTTCGTGTTTGTATCCTCAAAGCCTAGCACAGTGCCTGACATACAAAAGGCATCTAATAAATGTTTTTTCATGGATTCATTGGTCCAGAGACTGCCATGTGTACTTTTCACCTCAATTTGAGGAAGTGTGAAATAGGAGCAGGTCCTGCAAGAGGGCATAGGACAAGGTTCATTGACCTTTGGGAGAGAAAAAGTCATCCCTTCTTCTAGATCAATTGCATCTGTGTTTGGAAATGTCCCCTGTGCTGTTGTCTCCCTGCCCAGAGTATCCTTTGTACCCCCTTCCTCCACCACCCCCAGCCACTAAAACCCCAGGTGAAAAAACTCCTAGCTGTGCTTCTGCTACTATGACTACTATGATTAAAATGATTATTTCTATTATTATTATTATTCTGCCCTTTCTGAAACTATTGACAAAATTTTCCTCTGCCAGTTTTCTTTCTATAACCTCTTTTCACTAAGACAGCATGTATAAACATTGATTCTTTCTATTATCGTTTATCTTCACAGAGTCACTCAGTATCAGAGGCATAATTATCCAAAGACCTTTAGTCTGCTTTCCTGGCTGCTATTGAGTGAACCTCCAAAATCTTCCCTGAACATATTGATTTTCCATTTATTTATGCTTCCACCTAGTCTGGCATCTCCCCCAATTCACTGGCCCATTGCTCTGCTGTGGAATGATCAGGAGCCCCATCATTCTTACTTCTGAGGCTTACTCTGCAGCCAAACTCTGCCCAGTCCAACCCTGGCCTAGCTGAGGCCATGGAGGAGAGTATTCCCCCAAATCACCTTATAACTTGAAACCACATACTTCTAAGTACTAATTCTATGGAAAGCTGGGACAAGGATATGAATTCCAAGATTTTGCAAGCTTATTTCATTTTTAAAGACACAAAATACAGTAATGACTGACTAGTATGATCGAGGAAATATGGGTTTCCAATTGCAAAATTCAGCAAGTTATTTCTCCTTCCTGGGTCTTACTTGCTTCCTCTGCAAGAGCAAGGTGGGCAGGATAAACCATAGGGTCATCTATTTAGAGCTGAAAGGGATCTTAGAGGCTAGCTGACCTCTAGTATATTCCCCTCATTTTACAGAATAAATGGAGGGGGGGTAAAGTGATTTGCCCAAGATCACATAACTAGTAAGGGACAGAACACAGACTCTTTAACCATAAATCTATATTACATTATACTACAATTCCCTATCAAAGCTCTAAAGTCCCTTCCAGCCCTAATATTCTATCCCTAGTGTCTAGATCACTCCCTTGGGGACTCTCCAGGGACAGAACAGGCCTCAATCCCACTGGAAGAGTTTCACTTCAAGAATTAACATTTTCAGTAGCTTAAATATTCGAAACACAGGTTGATTGGCTTAAAATAACCTTCTATTCTCCTGGTAGCTGCTATTACCTGTACTCAATGATCAAGTTTGATCTTATAGTCTATAGACACCTGTCAAGTACATCCTGGAACCAGAGACAAAAAAGGATTTAACTCCCTTGGACTCTAGAATTCCCTCCCTCTCTTCTTTCCTTTCCTACCCTATCTTAGGTGAGCACATTCTGTCATCTTTTATGATGACCTCCAACCATGCTTCACCATACAATCTAGCCACCTTCTCAGCAACAACCCTGTACCTTCCACTGTCTATTCTCTTCCTTTCCAGTTCTGGAACCATAATCAAATCATTACTGCTGTCACTACCAGAAATGTTATGTCCATCACCTTTCCTATGGCTCTGTTCACTATCCCTATAACTTCCCATACCAAAACCGCTTCCTTGGCCATAACTCTCCTACATGTGTTGCCTTACCTTAATAGCAGGGAGTGTCTTCACTTTTGTATTTTAAACCCCAACACTCTGCATGTAAGAGCTTAATAAATATTTCGGTGCTTTTAAAAATTCATTTATCTTCAGGATCCTGGGAACTTGATAGGAGAATGCCTCAGTATCTACAATCCTTCTCTCTCCTGGTACAGCAGAACTCTAGCCGTCATGCTCTGAGTCAAAGTATATTGACCTGTGGCTTTTCCTACCCTGATGGACAAGGCTCCAAGGGAGCCACATGATAAAGTAGAAAGGGTGCAGGCTGTGGAGTCAAAAGACCTGAGTTCAAATCTTGCCTCTAATGTTTAGTATTTGTATGACCTTGGACATAGTTATGTCATTATAGAAGGACCAGAATTTAGGAATACCTTAAATACCTTAAGGCAATTGAATAATTTGTTTTTAAAATTTCTATTCATAAGGCAAAGAAAATAGAGATAATAAGACGAAAATGTTCTTTCAAGGCAAAATTATAATTTGTGCCTCAATTGACATACCTGGTCCTTTCAGTGTTAACTTCCCTGCGCCTTAGTTTCCTGTAAAAGGTAGGGATAGGAATGGATGGTTTCAGATGCTCCTTAATCCAATTTGATCTCATCTTTATAATCATAATAACTTATATAGTGCTTTACATACACACTCATTTGAGCTTTACATCAATCTTGTAAACTAGTATCTTTGGTCATTATTATTTACATTTTATAGAGGAAAAAATATGAACTCCACAAGGGCAGGAACTTTTTTATTTTTGCATTTAGTATACCTAGGGCAGAACCTAGCAAATGATAGGTACTTAAGAAAGTATTTGTTAAATATCCTTTTCTGCATACTACAATAATTCCATGATTTCATCAATATAGATATTCCTCTAGTAATGCAAACTGCAATCTATCTTGTGTAATCATTGTCTATGTCCTTCCATAAAGTGAGTATGGAGGTCTTCTGAATGTCCTGGAGGATTTCACCATATGGACACCACTGAAGTACACCTGACTGACTGTCTATCAGTTATTCCTGGTTCTCACACCAGGACTAGCCCATCTTTATCTTCCCACCCACCCCTTACCCATCAAACTCTATATACCATGTAATTTATATAATTCCTCATTTGTAATCTATTACAGTCTATTCGTACCCATAATATGCCTCTTTGAGGCAATAGACAGAACACTGAGCCTGGAATCAGGAAGATTTGATTTCAAATCTAGATTCAGATAATTACTAGCTGTGTGACCTTACGGAAGTCACTTAACCTCTAGAGGTCTGTCTCAGTTTCTTCAATGGTAAAATGGAGATAAAAATAGTACCTATTTCATAGAGTTGCTGTGTAGATCCAAGCCTTGTGTAGTAGTGGACAAGCTGTATCCATCAAGCTTCACTGTTTGAACAGTAGGCATTTTTGATCCACTTGGTTTTCCTTTATGAATGGTTTAGCCACTCTCTTTCGAGTGATTATTTATTTGAAAGGGAGGATCTCAGCAATGTTTTGGGGCTTGATACAATCAAAGCAGACATATAAAAACAAGTACAGCACTGTCATGAAAATCATAAGTTCATAGGTTTCGGAGCTGGAAAGGACCTGGGAGGTGCCTTATATGCCATCTGGCCAATCCCACCATTTTACAGCAGAAGCAGAGAGGGACGTGATTTGCCCAAGATCACACAACAATAAGTAGCAAAGGTGAAATTCAGGTCCTATGATTCCAATCCAGGATTGGTATACTTGCTGAGTTCTGTAGTATCCACAGATACTATCTTATCATTAGGTTAAGCATGATGACTCTTCATCTTTGTTTCATGGTGATTGCCCAAGGTCAGACAGCTCAGAAATAGGATTCTAATTCAGGTCTTCCTGACTCCAAATCTAGGATTCCATCCAATTCACCACCTAGCTTCCTCTTGTGGAATAGTTAGGCAGGACACAGTATTTGGTTGTGTCCCATCCTTTTGCTTTTGTATCCCTAAGACAGCCTAATGAAGGGACTGGCAAGGAGGAGCTAGTCTTGGAAGCATGCACAAATATTCCTAGTCTAGTTCCAGTCCAACCAACCATATGGAAATATGGTGGAGGGGGTGGAGGGAAGGAATCACTTTTGGACATGTGTGGCTAAGGCACTTCTACTGTCTATTAAAAAGACTTTGAAGGACCATACTGTATCAATTGATGCAGTACATTTTTTTTTATCCATAAGACAAGTAAATTGTGATAGAAGGATGAACATTTTGATTTCAGAGCAAAATTATAATATCTTGTGTCAACTGACATGCCTTGTCCTTGTGAACTTCCTTGGGCCTCAGTTTTCTTATCCATAATAGGGGAAACTGGTCTCAGAAAGCTGCTTCCAGTTCTATATCTATGATCTATGGGCACCATCATCCTACCAATTCCCTAGGCTCACAACCTACATGTCATCTTTGACTCTTCATTCTCTTTCTCTCCCTCTCTTTCCCCCCCTCTCCCTCCCTCCCTTTCCCCCTACCCTCTCTGTCTCTCTCTTTCTCTCCCTGCCCAATATCTAATATGTTGCCAAGGCCCATCATTTTTACTTTTATAACTCTCTCATATATGCCCTCTTCTTTCTTCTGACACTGCCCCTAAACTGGTGCAGGCCCTCATCACTTCAGACAAGGACTACTGCAACAGACTGCTGATTAGTCTAAATGCCATAAGTCCCTCTCCACCCCAGGTCATCCTACACTCAGCTGTCAAAGTAATCATCCTAAAGTACAAGGCTGAACACTTCTACTTTTCTACTCAATAGACTCCAAATAGAAAATCCTCTGCTTGTTGTTCAAAGCCCTTGGTCCTACGCTACCTTTCAAGGCTTCTTACACCTTCTGCCTTTCCATATATCCAGTGACACTGATTTACTTGCTGTTTCACTCCATCTCGAGATTCTAGGCATTTTCCCTGACTGTCCCCCATGCTTAGCATGCTCTCCCTCTTCATCTCTGTCTCCTGACTTCCCCGGCTTCCTTGAAGGCCCGGCTACAATCCCATTATCTACAGGAAGCCTTGCTTGATCCCTCTTAAATCTAGTGCCTTCCATCTGCTGGTTTTGTCTTGTATATAGCTTGTTGGTCCATAGTTTGCATGTTGTTTTCCCCATTACACTGTGAACTCCTTGAGAGTAGGGACTGTCTTTTCCTTCCTTTTTATCCCCAGCACTTAACACAGTACCATAGTAAGCATTTAATAAATGTCTACTGGTTGTCTAATTGGCAGCAAAGTCAAAAGAATTAATGACTCAGGAGTTGCCAAGTAGGAACCAATTAGATGTGCATACAAAAGGTATGAGCTACTCATCTCATTCTCTTTTCTGGGAACTTCAAGTAAGCAGAACTGTTTTGGCATGTTAGATGGAGATAAGGGCAGCTCCCCTATATCCTAACTAGCCATAATATGTCCATAAGCACATAGCACCTCTGTTTCTTCTGTGTGTTTTTTCTTGATTTTTATATATTGAGAAATAGGAGTAGCCAAGTGACTCTATCAGTTTGAGAGATCCAGAAATCCCATCAGAGTTCTCATTGATGCCAAGAACTAAAATGGCATCAGTTGCAGAATCCACAGGGGTCAAGAATTATCACAGCATCACCCTCAAGGTGGACATATACAGGAAGCAAACATTGATCTTGAAAAATCTAGAGGCTCATCAAGAGTCCTACCAGCAACTGGTGGCAGTGGCAGTGGAACAGCCATACTTGAGAGCAGCAGAAGCATCTACAGACAGATATAAAAAGAAAGTACCCTGAAGATGGGAACAGCTTCTAGAATCACAATCCCTGATGAAAGAGTAAGAGAACCTTCACAAAGACTCCAGTGTGGAGACACCCCTTTAACTAGACATGTTCTCTTCACATGTGCCTCACTACCATTGTACTTCAAGTCTGAGTTATTCTCAGGAAACCCTGGGTGTCGAAGGGGAGAGTAAACCTGCAATCTGTTGTTTTTGTACTATTTCCTTTTTTGCTTTATGTTCTCAATAAATCCCCTTTCTAAAAGACAATGGGGTTCAATTGGTTGATTGATAATGTAGAGCATACAGGCAGGGGCTCATGATAGCCCCTTAGGGGTTACCTAGAGAAAAAAAGAACAGCAAAACACTGAAAGGAATAACAGTCAGCCATGCTCTATGAGGGAACTAGCCTGCCAATTTGAGTAGGAGTTGGGAAAGTAGCCCCAGATGGAGTGTTTACCAGCACTGGTAACTTATGAATCTCCCTACATACTCCCTGCCTTTCAGGCTGCTTCCTAGAAGCAGGTTGGGAATGCTCAGTAACTGCTGAGAAATTGGCTTACAGCACAGAAGAAAATCCCAACTGGCAGAAGATTTTGTTTTAACCTTATATAGTCCATTTATACTCTGTAACATATGGTATTGATCTCAATGACTTCAAGAACTAGGAGGAGCCAATCTCTTCCAGTCCCAACTTTCAATGACCAGCTAAAAATAATAGCTCATATATAGAGAGAACTTTGAGACTTTGTGAAACACTTTACACACATTATCTCCTTTGATTCTCCAAATAACCCTGTACAGTATTATCATCATTTTACAAGTGAGAGATTAGATCAGAGGTAGGGAATCTTTGACCTTGAGGCCACATGTGGTACTCTAGGTCCTCAAGTATAGCATAGCCCTTTAACTGAATCCTTCACAGAACAAATTCCCTTAATAAAAGGATTTGTTTTGTCAAACTTGGACTCAGTCAAAAGGCCGCACCCAAGGACCTAAAAGGCCACATATGACCTCAAGGACACAGAAGTTTAGATTCAGTCAAAGGGCTGCACTTGAGGACCTAGAGGGTCACATGTGGCCTCGAGGCTGCAGGTTCCCCACCCTGTTAGATAACTTAGCCAAAGTGCCTGGGAGAGAGAGCCTGAGGTGAGATGCAGACCCAGGTCTTTCCAACTCCATGTCTGGCACTCTCCACATGCTTCCCCTAAGGCCGCTCTGCCCTCCCCCTTCACTTCCTCTTTCACAAAGCTTTCTCCTGTCTCTTCCCCTCTCCATTCATTTCTTCGTCCTCCTTCTCTTCTGCCCTCTTTTCCTCCTACTCTTGCTTGCCTCTTATCTCCCTACTTCTTCTCTAGAAAGGTGCCCTGCATCCCTCCTGTACCACCCTTTCATCACACCTATACTCAGCCTTCCTAATGATACTTCCAAGCAAGGTGCCTGTTAGGAGTTCAGTTTTCAGCTTTTTGAGGAATTCTGCCAACAGGCTCCTTATATTTTACCTTCCACCCTCCTTTTGTCTCCTCAGGAGAAATTTACAAGCCCAGACCTAAGAAGGCTGTGGCTGGTTCCAAAGGAAGAGAGGCTGTAGTGAATGTCTTTCTTATAAAGGGTAAAGTATAGAGAGGTGCTAAAGGCTCAAGACACTTGATATCATGGACAGAGCACTGAATTTAGAGTCAGAGGACCTGTGTTCAAATTTTGGCTCTTATCCTCCATCTTGCCTTGGGTAAGTCAATTCCCTTCTCTGGGCACCAGCTTCCTCTTCTGTAAAATGAGATGGAGGGGAGTCAGTGATTCTAAAATTACCTTCCAGATCTAAATTGATGCTCTTGTGAATCTGACTGACTATGAAATCACAAAAGGTATGTCTTCCACATAAACAGCCTTTGCACTAGCCACCATCTTTCCCCTGCCCCATACCTTACAGAAACTTTACAGATTTTCTCTCTGCCTTTAAGAAATAACCCAGGCACCAACTTCTACATTAAACTTTTCCTGTAGCCCCTAATTCTAGTGTCCTCCCTGCCAAACTACATTGTATTTGATTACTTTTTCTCTCCCCCTCTCTCTCTGTATGTATGTATATATATATATATATGTATATATTATACAAACATATGTATGATCATTTTTATATATAATTATTCTTTCCCCCATTAACTTGCAGGTAGAGACTATTTCATTATTTATACTTGCCTTTCTAGTGTCTAACACAGTACCTGGTAAATATAAGGTACATAACAAATACTGTTGGTTGACTGATATTTATTCATTCAGCAACCATTTATTAAATCACTACTCTGTTGGTCTTGGTAGATGTGAAACATCTGATGTTCAAAACCCTCATGTAAATTCCAAATCAGGAGAGAGATTAAAATCTTCATACAGGCTCCTCATTCAATGTCTATTCCTACATTCTGCTACATACTTGCCCTACCTTTGAATGGAGGTTTAGAGTGTCCTACCACTTGCCTGTTTAGGGTGAGCAATAGAAATTAACTTCTTAGGAAACTAAGAAGAAGTAGTCAGAGAAGTAGGAGAAGAATCAGGAGCAGCACCATAGAAACCAAGAGTGTAGAGATTATGGGCAGGGTGAGAAAGACAATGTCAAAGGCTATAGTGATCAAGGAGGTTTAGGACTGATAAAAGGCTATCAGAGTTTTCTGTTAATATCTCTTTCTGAAGAACAGTTTCAGTAGAATGGTGGAACCAAAAGCTATATGCAAGGGTTTGGAAGGATATAGGTGGTATGAAAGTAGAAACAGCAAATACTGATTGCTCTTTCTAGGATTATAGGATATTTGACAGGAAGGCAATTGCCTGAATGTATGAGATCAAGTAAAAAGTTTTTTGTTTGTTTTAAGAACTGGTGTAACTGGGACATATTTGTAAGCAGCAGTGAAGGGACCAATAGATAGGGAGAAATCCATGATGAGGAAAAGGGAAAGTAACAAAGTTAAGCAAATAAATAGGTTCACCTTAACTTAGGAAAAGAATCAACTCTTCCCTTGAGATTGGAGTAAACTTTCAACCTAGAAAATTCCATGCCCTATGCTCTAATTAACTGGGTGAGTAAATATGAAAGTTGTTTTTGAGATATGGTCAATGCAAAAAATAGACATTTTTATGCTTAAAGAAAAAATAGAGTATTGGCTACAGGGGAGAGGAAGAACTAGGATACTATGAAGTTTCTACAGTTCTGAAGGTGAAGGAATTGCATTAGAATATAGCTGTTGCTGCTGCTACCACAGTAGAAAGGACAGGAAGAAGAATTTGGACTTATCGTGATCCTGTTAGCCCCTTCTAAACTATCCACCCAAGATCTACCCTAGTTATAGTGCTGAGTGAAGAGCTGAGATGAGGAAGCTCCCTAAAAATGGCCTCAATTTTCTTAGTGAAGAGAGGTCATCTGCTGATAGGCAAGGAGGGAGATACTAAGAGGCTGGAGGAAAAAAGAGAAGGTTTGGAGCTGCTCCTGAAGCAGCAAGATACAGAATCAATCAGGGAAGAATTAGAGGATTGTGATGCAGCAAAGCGGACTCAATTAAGATTCAAATGATTTAAATCTTGGATTTCACACACACACACACACACACACACACACACACATACACACACACACACACACACACACATACACACACACACACACACACACACACACCCCTCTTCCCTCCCTCAGGAAAAAAGGTCAAATATCATTGTGTGCTTGCAGGGCCAAGTCAAACAGAATCCAGGTAGGACCCTGCCATCTCAGTCTTACCTGGGGGAAGGAGGAGATGCCAAAGGGAGGCCCCAACTCTGGCTGAGCTCTCATGGGTGAAATGATGAGGTTCTAAACAATTATACCAGGATAAGTGGAAGTTTTAACTAACTGTTCCTTGTTAAGAGGAAGATTGTTAAGGGAGGGAAATATCAACATGTCTAATTTTTCCTCACATAAATAAGAAACACATGCCTGCACATGCACTCACTAGGGTCAGCCATCTGTTCTAGAGACCCTAGAAGGGAGAAAATAACATATATATATCTATGCATAGCAGACTTTGGATAAAATCAACACTAGATCATAGCAGCAAGAGTAAAGGAGGTGATGATGTGAAAAGCTACCCTCTGAACCTGACCCTCTTAAATATAACATATTTTTATCATTCTTTCCAGTTCAGTAAGGGTATAAAGGCAAAGTAATCATTCCTTAGATTAGTTCAATGATTAGACAGTGATCTGGAATTTTATGAGGAATGAGGTTTCACTCTGATACATCCGACCAGTTCTCCACTCATGATTGGATGGGCAGAGGGATGCCAGAGACTGGCTAGTAGACCCAGTTAAGTAGAGTGTGAGGCATGGAATTTTCCAGACCATAAATTTCTAGGAAATTCTAGGAAGAGGGGAGAGTGGGGTACCAGGTTGGAGGAGGGTACATAACTAGAACAGAGGCAGCCTGCCAAATACAAACCTCAACACATACACATTTATAAAATCTCCAATGATGGACCTTATACAAATAGAGAAAACAATATTTCATCTTATTATTCTGTGATGGGAATATTTATGTTGGATAAACATATGTAAAATTCCCCATTGCAAAAGGATAGAAATATATTTTTCTCTCCTTTTCTTTTTTCTTAACTTCTTTGTCTTTCTTTCCTCCTTAGCTTCAATCCTTCTCTCTTCTGTTTTTCTTATATTGTTTATTCTTTCCTTCTTTTGTACTTCTTTCTTTCCTTTTTTTTAAACAGGAAAAGTGTAGGTCTTAGGAGAAGCATTTTCAGGTGGTTGTTGTTTTTTGTTTTGTGTGAGTGTGTATATGTGTTTACTAGAGAATGACAATAATCTTTCTCAGCCAAAGATCTGGAGAGGAGATTGTCCCCCTCCATTGCATTTGGAGAGCTTAGGAGGCTTTTATAGAAAAGGCAGACTAGCCAATAGTGCTAACAAAAAAAAAAGCCATAACTAAAAGCACATTTTAACTCATACAAGGGACGGTTCCAGGTCTAACCTGATCCACAAAAGGGTAGGGAAAAGAAGAGTAGTTCAAGGCAAAGGATTTATCTGGATCTCAATAGCCAGAGACATAAGCATAAAACCTGAATCCCAGTCATCGAAGGGGCATAGCAAGCTTTGGATAAAATTAACACTAGATCATAGCAGGAGGAGGAAAGGAGGTGATAATGTAAGTGAAAAGCTACCTTCTGAACCTGACTCTCTTAAATGATAGCATATTTTTATCATTCTTTCCAGTTCAGTAAGGGTATAAAGGCAGAATAATCATTCCTTAGATTAGTTCAGTGATCAGGCAGTGATCTGGAATTTTATGAGGAATAAGGTTTCACTCTGATACATCTGACCAGTTCTCCACTCATGATTGGATGGGCAGAGGGATGCCAGAGACTGGCTAGTAGACCCAGTTAAGTAGAGTGTGAGACATAGAATTTTCCAGATTATAAATTTCTAGGAAATTCTAGGAAGAGGAGAGAGTGGGCTACCAGTTTGGAGGAGGGTACATAACTAGAGCAGAGGCAGCTTGCCAAATACAAGTCTCAATGAAGCCCAAATTACCAGAGAGATATAGAGAACTTGTTCCATGAAATATACTAAATAAAACTATTGCTTAAGTGCATAAGAATGTCTTTAGAATATATAGATAGATATAGATATAGATGGATCATTATGGAGAATCTATCTTAACTTTCCTAGGACTTGATTTCATCCTCTGCAAAATGAAAAGGTTGGACCAGATGAGCTACAAGGTTCTATCCAGTTCTGAACATGATGAATTCAGTATATAACCAGTACTAAATTCTTTTTCCAATAGAATTTCCAAGGGATAGTTTATAAAATATGGCATAACTTTTCTCCTTGGTGCCATCCTCAAAAAATTAAGAATGGCCCAAAAATAGATTCATATCCTTGTTACCCATTATGATTCCATTATCTCTAAACTCATCTACACTATTAAAAATCTATCTATTTTCACTCTTCTGATAATGGATTTAATAAGTTTTATACTTGTTTCAGGAAGTCTGACTCCCTTCCATTTAACTTTAAGTTTTTCTCTCTCTCTAGTGGAGCCCCCTTTCTTCTAGCACTCCAGGAGTCAATCAGTAAATCCTTGCTCATTTTATTGGGACTGCATAGATATGTCTCAGTTCCCATCTTTCTATACTGATGAAACATCAGATATTTTTTTTGGCTTCTTCTCATATGAATTCTTCTTGGTTACTCCACCAGTTTTTCTCTGAACTTTTTCTTCCAACACTTTAAAATATCTAAAATTTATTACTACAGAAACTCTCTACTGCTACAGATTATAAATCTTTGAAATCTCAATATGTTGACAGTTTCATAAGTTTCTCTGACCCAAAATAGGGAAATTAAAATCATTACCTGACAGTCAACCTTGTAGACCTTCCCTAGTTCTATATATGTTCCTCCTGAAGGGCAGTGACAAGACCTGCCCTCTAGATTTCCTAAACAGACACTTGGTCAAGGAAGGAACAGAAGCTTCCCAATTTGGTTTTCTATCTCTTTCCTGATGTTCCCTGAAATTTAAAAAAAAAAAAACCCTGTTAGCCAAAGTAGTACTAGTTGACTTTATTTTATTTTTGTAAAATTTAAACCTATAAATTTTTAAAAAAATATTAACAAGGGCATTACAGGAATATATCACAAAGATCATACACTTTGACCAAGCTGGATTTATACTAGGAATGCAGGGCTGGTTCAATATTAGGAAAACATAAGCAAAATTGACCATATTGATAACAAAACAACAAAAGTTATATGATATCATTAGATGCAGAGAAAGATTTTTTAAAAACCAAACACCCATTCCTATTAAAACCTCTAAAAGCATGAGAATAAATGGAACTTTTCGTAAAGTAAGTAGTATCTATCTAAAATCAAAAGCAAGCATTATCAATATTGTACTAAAAATGCCAACTATAGAAGAAAAAGAAATTGAAAGAATAAGAATAGACAAGGAAACAAAATTACTATTCTGCAGATGATATAATGGTATACTTAGAGAACCGTAGAGAAATAACCAAAAAACAGACTAGTAGAAACAATTAACAATTTTAGCCAGGAAGAGAGAGAAAAAGAAATTCCTTTTTAAACAACTACAGATAGCATAGGATACTTGAGAGTCTGCTTGCCAAGTCACACATAGAAGCTACATGAACACAATTATAAAACACTCTTCATAAAAATAAAAACAGATCTAAATAATTGAAATAAAAATTAGTTGCACAGAAACTATGAAAAAAATTGAAGCAAGTTTCCTTGATAAAGGCCTCATGTCTTAAATATATGAAGAAATGAGTCAAATTTATAAAAATAAGAGCCATTCTTCAATTTATAAGGGATCAAAAAACATAAGCAAAATTGACCATATTGATAACAAAACAACAAAAGTTATATGATATTTATGAAATACATATGAAAACATCAGTTTTATTTTATGAATTTAATTTATATTTATGAAATACATATGAAAACATCAGTTTTCAAATGAAGTAATCAAAGCTATCTACGACCATAAGAAAAAAAAAATGCTCTAAATCACTATTGATTAGAGAAATGCCAATTTAAACAATTCTGAGGTACTACCTCACACCTATTCACTAGTCTCAGCAATACAAATGATCCAAGACAACTCTGAAGGACTTATGTTGAAAAATGCTATTCATCCCCAGAGAAAGAACTGATGGTATCAGAATGCAGATTGAAGTATACTTTTTTTTTTACTTTATTTTTCTTGGGTTTTTATTTTGTCCTATGTTTTATAACATGACTAATATGGAAATATGTTTTGCATGACTACACCTATAAAACCTATACCAAATTGCTTGCCTTCTCAGTGCGGAGGGTAAGGAGGGAGAGAGAGAATTTGGAACTCAATTTTAAAAAATAAATGTTGAAAATGGTTTTTACGTGTAATTGGGGGAAAACAAAATACTAAATTTAAATAAATAAATAAATGAAATGTTCCCTACGTTGAGGGGGAGAAGATTTCTAAGGGTTCAAAAGAAGGATAGATATGATATCATGGTCTAAAATTCTAAAAGGAAGTCAGCAAGGAAGGATGAGACATTCTCAAGAAAGAAATTCTAAAGATGCAAAGAGACATGATTGCAATGGCATGGAAAATGCAAGAGTCTAAAGAGCCAATATAGAAACACAGATAACTAAAAAGCCAGTGCTTCCTGATGGCTCCTTACCATACTGCCTACTCTCTAACTTCTATCTCCAACAGAAACCTGGACCCCTACCCCTGAGATTCTGGGCTGTGATTGGTGAGCATTTACCTTATCTTAGCCACTCTAAGGTCACTGCACCATTTTCAACTACCTCCAAGCCTTGTTGCCTTACATATAACCTCCCACTCCCCTTCTTCTTTCCAATCTAGTTCTGAGAACAGTCATCAAATCAATACCACCATACCCAGAAAGGACATGTCAGTCATGTGCCCTGTAGTTTCAATTACCATTCCCCATCTAACTTGCCTATACAAAACACTTCTCCCAATATACTACTGCCTTATATGCATATTGTCTCCCCCCGTTCAAATGAAAACTCCTTGAGAGCAGGGTCTACCTTATTTTCTGTATCTCCAGCACTTAACCTAGTGGCAGGAACATAGCAAAGGTTTACTAAATGCTTTTTTATTCATTCATTCAAACTGGATCCTTGTAAATGCATGTATAGGAGACATATATAAGGGCAGGCAGTGTAAAATAAGTACAAAAAAAGTAACATGGTCCTGTAAAAATAGTGTCAGCTGCATGGAAACTCAAAATAACAGATCTGTGATATCATCCATTTAGACCTGGGAAAGGCCTAATATTCATCTAGCCCAACCTACTCATTTTTCAGATAAGTAACCAAAGCCCAGAGAGGTTAAGTGACTTTCTCTAGACCATACAGGCAGGAATAGCAAAGCAGAAATTTGACCCTAGGTCCTCTGATTTGGAATCCAATCCACTTACCAGTGCCCCATAGAGCTTGGTAAGGTGTGACTAAATCAAAGAAGGGAATGAGACCACTGCTCTTGGTAAGTGGCATAATGATAGTAGGTGACTGAAAGACAAAAGATCTACTCAATTATTTCCTTGTTTCTATTTGCTTTGCTATGGAGAATTATCCCTAAATTGAGATCAATTAAATTAAAATGACTCAAAAACACCCATTTTGAAACCCAAGACTGAAAAAAGAGATTATGCGGACATCTTGATGCCCACAATGCATTCAAGTAATGAGGCCTGGATGAGTACCTTATACCCAAGGCCACTGAAAGAATGGGTAAGTGAAAATGACTGCTGAGACAATGTCAGTACTTGGTAAAAGATCAGAAAGAACGAGAAAGGTGCCAATAGATTGGAAAAGGTCAAATTCCCCAATGTTCATAAAAGGGACAATAATCTGGAATAAACAGACCAGTGGACTTGATTTCTGTTTCTAGCAAAATCCTAGAAAGGGTGGTCTATGAGCATTTAGAAAGGAAAACTTTGAACCGCCATAGTTTCGCCAAGAATAGATTAAGTGAGATTTACCTTATCTCCTTTTTTTTGATAGGGTTATTAGAGACTAGTAAGAACAGCGCAATAGGGGCAGCTAGGTGGTGCAGTGAATAGAGCACCAGCCCTGGAGCCAGGAGGACCTGAGTTCAAATTTGGCCTCAGGCACTTAACACTTATTAGCAGTGACGTTGGGCAAGTCACTAACCCTAATTTCCTTGCCTTTCCCCCCTCCAAACAAAAAGCAAAAAATAAACAAATAAATAAAAGAGAACAGAGGAATACTATCATATTGTCACTATATCTAGATTTTTAGCAAATTGACTTGTGGACCAAAAACATAAGGAAGAGATTATAGTTCAGTCATGTGGATTCAGAACTGGCTGAATTATCAGACCCAAAGAATGGAGCCATGTCAACTTTGAGCTAGGCTTTTAGTATAATTAGCAATCTGTCCTTGGCCCTGTGCTAGTCGATATTTTTATCAATGATTTTGTTGAGGGAATAAATGACATATTGACAAACTTGAAAATGACATAAAGTAGGGAAAGACGGCTAACAACAAATGATACCATTAGAATCCAAAAAGATCATGATAGACTAGAAAATGGGTTGAATCTAAAAAGATAAAATTTAATATGAAGCCCAACACTTGGGTTCCAAAAATTACCTCATCAAGTACAAGTTGGGGGAGGGCATGATTAGACAACAATTAGTGTGAAAAAGATCTGGGTTTGTTATCAGATCATAGGGCCAGTATGATTTGACAATGTGATTTGATAACCAAAAAAAGCTAATGTCATTTAGATTGTGTTAAAAGAAGCATGCTACCCTGAACAAGAGAGGTGATTATTCTACTCTGTTTTGTCCCATTTAAACCATGTCAGGAGCACTGTGTCCAATTTTGGCTGTCACATTAAAGGAAGGACATTGACAAATAGAAAAGAGTGTAAGATTGAAGGTCATTTGATATAAGAATTGAAGGTCATTTGATACAAGAATCAGTTGAGAGTATTCAGGATATTTAGCCTGGAGAAAAGAGGACTTGGAGGTGGTAAGGTGGAGGGCCACAAAAATGGAATGAGCTATGGGAGGTAACAGGTTCCCCTTCACTTAGGGAATTCAGGCAGAGGCTTGATGTCAGGGGTGTCTTCGAGTGAATTTTTGGTCAAGCATTGTTGAACCAAATGTGTTCTAAGGTTTCTTTCAGCTCTGAGATTTTAATTGATGAACCCACAGTGCCAGCAGGATATCCTCTAAGCAGTCATTAACAGATATACGACATTCATTATTTGGTAGAAAATCATTGGGAAAACTAAAGAGTAGTCTGGCAGAAATTGGGCATAGACTAATATCTTACACCATTTACAAAGATAAGACCAAAATGGATACATGACCTAGATATAAAGAGAGAGATTACAAGAAAATTTGAAGAACATAGAATATATTACCTATCAGACATGGACAGGTGGACAAATTACAAATAAACAAGATATAAGAGCAGTGTGAGGGATAAAATTGACAATTTTGATTACATTAAATTTAAAAGTTTTATACAAATAAATGTAGCTAAGATCAAAAGGAAAGGAGAAAATTGGGGAGGGGGAATTTATAGACAGTCTCAGATAAAGATCTCATATTTTAAATATATAAAGAACTCTGTTAAATCTATAAGAATTGATAAATTCTTTTGATAAATTGACCAATTGATAAATGGTCAAAGGATATGAACAGGCAGTTTTCCAACAAAGAAATCCAAACAATTTGTAGTCATGAAAAAATGTTCTAAATGATTATTGATTAGAAAAATGCCAATTAAAACAATCTTGAGATAGCATTTTACACATATCAAATTGGCTAAAATGATTGAAAGGGGAAAGTGACAAATGTTGGAGGGGATGTGAAAAAATTGGGACAAATTCACCTAACCATTTTGGAGAGCACTCTGGAATTATGGCCAAAGTTAAACTGCCTACATCCTTTAACCCAGCAATACCACTACTAGGTATATTTCCCAATATGATTAGGGAAAAAGAAACTATATGTTATAAAATATTTATAGAAGCTCTCTTTGTGGTATCAAAGAACTGGAAATTGTAGGGATGCCTGTCAACTAAGGAATAGCTGAAGAAGTTGTGACATATGATTGTGACAGAATACTATTGTACTATAAGGAATGATGAGCTCTATGAGCTTGGAAAAACATGGATAGACTTGCATAAAATAATGAAGAGAACATTGTATACAGTAACAACAATATTGTTTTAAGAACAACATTGAGCAACTAAGTCATTTTGACTATTATAAATACCCAAGTTAACTACAAAGGACATATGAAGAAAGATATTATCTGTATCCAGACAAAGATCTGATAAACAGAAGTATGTATAGAATGCTTTTACATATATATGTATATGTGTATATGTATATATAGATAAACATATTTGTGTCTAATGTCAGCTCTCTTTAATTAAGGTGGAGGGAGGGATGGAAAAGTAAAAAAAGCAAAGTCACATGATAACTTTATTATTTATTTAAAAGAAATAGCAAATAATATATAATAGATTTGCAGTTTCACGTATAATCATCTTTTTTATTCTACTATGTTATGAAAATTCTTGTTTCATTTCTTAAGCTTAGAAAAAAATAAACAAAAATTTAAAAATAGATAAATAAAAATATATATATAAGATCTAGGGAAAGGAATGAAGCCTTAGATCCGATCCCTGACCTAACAGGGCACTGAAAGGCAGGGCACTAGTTCTCTAAAACAGACAAGTTCTAAGTAATTTCACTGTTGTCCTGAAAGGTATCAAAGAGAGTTGAATTATATCATCCCTATGGGCTCTAATATTCTACTATAGCCTATTTGGCAGAGTAGTACAGTGGAAAGCTTGTTTTATTTCAAGTCAGAGGAGTTGGGTTCAAATCCCAGTTCTACCACTTACTCTTCATGTAACACTGAGCAAGTTACAGTCTCAGTTTCTTCATTTGCAAAATGAGATGATTGGACTAGATTACTTCTCTGGTCCTTTCCACCTCTATATCTACAACATTTTGATTCAACTTAAAATTAGTTTTCTGGAATATCTAATTGTTAAATTCACAACTGTGCTACATTTGTTATATTCAAAAATACAGTCACTAGGAATTGATTTGCCAGCATTGAGGCATGTCAGAGACCTAATTACATTTGTTTGTCTAAGGTTTAGATCAAAAGTTGAACTGCTATACTTGGGGGAACAGCTTTAACCCTATTTCCCTCTGAAGATTGAGCCTTTGAGATCATTAACCCCATTCCACCCAATAGATAAGCAACCTTTGACTGTGTATGTACAACATACAAGTATCCAGAAGAAAAGTGGAAAAATCAGTCGAGGAATAGGATGTGACACATTCATGGAGATTTTTTTTTTATATCAGTTGAATTTTCCTCTTTGAAGGGAACATTGAGTTTGATGCCAACTTAATTCAAGCTCATTTTTGATAGCTTCTGCTAAGGCTAATGTGACTTTACTGATCTTAGTGGCAAGGATTTCATAATCAGATTAAAATAAAACTAACTCTAGTGTAAACCAGTTAATTGTCAAGGTGCCCTAACCTTCCTCTGTCCTAATCCCATTCTTTCCTTGCTTGGCCTATTGATGACCTATAAGAAGAGAAACCTAAACTGCTGCTAGTATGGTTACCTCTCAGGTCTCAGTCTTTTGCTAAGTAGGGTGATCCTAAGTAGTGGTAATCCTAATTAAGGTACTATCCAGGCTCAAATTTACAACCAAACCAACCAGTTTTACAACTCAAAGGAATTTAATCTGGCCCCAGAATTGCAGATGAAAAACACAAAACAAT
This sequence comes from Pseudochirops corinnae, assembly GCA_028646515.1. Lineage (NCBI taxonomy): Eukaryota > Metazoa > Chordata > Mammalia > Diprotodontia > Pseudocheiridae > Pseudochirops > Pseudochirops corinnae. Next base: position 165,491,026 of record CM053585.1, read on the forward strand.
GAAAAAGCTGGTAACCCCACTCTAGCTCTAAGAAACAATGTATATAATTCTCATTTGAACCATAGAAAAATTTTTAAAAGTTCAAGGATGAAATAAAATAGAAAATTCTGAGAAAAGGCAAGAAGGAGTTAATTCATTGTAAATGGAACAAATCTGAAAACTTCCAGTGGAAGTAGATATCTTCAATAGTTGTAAGACATATCCCAGTACTCAAGTGAGATAGTAAACATATGGAAATATTCAGAAATTGCTCATATCTCAAATATGATGAATAATTAGTCCCAACTTGCTAATATACATCACTAAAGGATTAATCATATCTGTACCCAGGGGGATATCCGTATCTTTTGTGGGTAGAATAAAGATGGCAAAGGACTACAAACATTGATATATATTCAGAAAAAAAGTCAATATATTCATATCACACACATACACACACACACACACACACACACACACACACACACACACACCCCCCAATTTGCCAAAAATAGCAAGGGACAGCTCCACAAGTAAAAACATTCTAAGCAAAGTTTGAATTTGATTTATGTCAAGGTTGTTCTTTGCTTCTAAGTCACTTAACTTCTGTGCCTCAGTTTCTTCATCTGTTAAATGAAGAGTTCAGACTAGATGGCCTCTAAAGTCTCTTCTCAATTCCAATCTTAATCTCTGATCTATGATGTATGATATATCGTTGAGGCAATAGCTGACTTTGCCCTTAGCCAGAATTACATTGGTCTTCCCCCACTTACCTGTGATTAACACAGCTCTCCCATCCACAGGTAACATTTCTTGACTGGTTGAGTAAGCCAAAGAGATGCAACATGCCAAGGCAAACAGAGGCCAGCCCCAGAAGACTGAGAAACTGGAAAAGCAATAGGCTCCCCATAGGGAGAGCAGAGCCGAGTGACAGAGCACCACCGGTGAGCTCACGGTTCTGCTCTGGCTCTTCTTGAATTTGTACAGGGCTGTTCCTCCTAACACCAAACTGACACCCAAAGGGAGCAACCCAGCTTCCCAAGAGAAAAAAGTCATCCTCAAAGCCTGGAGATCATACGTGTCTGTGTGTGTACAGAAGCTTCACACACCTAAGGCAGCCTAGGCAATGTGAACAGAGGTGAAGGCAAAGCAGAAAAAAAAAAAGCTTTGAATGGGCATGGCCTGAGCCAAATCACAAAGGGGCATGTTTCAAGTGGGTTATCTAAGCTCCTGTCTACTGGGATACAAAGGCCAGGGTACTTCCTCTTCCCCTACTCTGCTCCACCTTTGGAGGGATAACCCTAGCTGGATAATGATTGACAAAGTCAGCCCTAAACAGTCACAAGCCCTAACCCAGGAAGAAATGAGGCTGTTAAACTTTCCATCACAGGCTCATAGGTCTATGGGACCTCAGTCTGTAAGGTACTTTGGCAAGCCTTATTTCCAACCTCCCTTGTTTTACAACCAAAGAAACTGAAGCTTAGAGAGGAGTAAGGGGTTACCCAATGTGACATAGGTCAAAAGTGGTAGAGCCAGGATTCGTGTCTCACCACAAATAGGCAGGGAACAAAGATAATAACCATACTAACTGATATTTAGGTGGCACTTTAAGGTCTATAGAGTCCTTTGCATAATATTTCATTTAAGCCTCCTAATAATGCCGTACACCCTTTTAACAAGCAAGGAAAATGATTCTTAAAAATGACTTGCTCATGGTCATGCAGATATTAAAGGAAGGATTTGAATCTCTGTTCCTGATTCAAAGTCCAATATTCTTTCTACTATACTATGAGTTTATCAAGAGCCATGTCAAGAAGAGACCATTTCACTATATAACAAAGGTGCTCTCCTCAGCAATGCTCCACTTTTGGACAACTAGTAGACAAATATAAATCCCAATGATAATGATAACTTCTTTCACTTGTAAATCATTTTAAAATTTTTGAGTTGCTTTCACAGATATGATCTTATTTGATTCTCACAACAAGTGTATGAAATAGATAACAAAGGCATTATATCCCCCATTTTACAGATGAGGAAACTAAGGTTCAGTATGAAGAAGCAATTTGCCTGCAGTCATACTGTTTGCAAGTGGCTGAGCAGCAACTAGAATCCAGATATTATGGTTTCAGCTGTTTTTTTTTCTACCCCAAATTGCCTGTCTTTCAAAGCTATGTACTCGTCTAATGACATCTGACACACAGCATGGAGGAAATCCTTTCTCAAGACTCCATAAAAACAGGACCTTACATTACCTTACATCCCACATTCTCCTGGGTTTTTTTAGATATGACATCATTTTATGTAGGTTTAAGAAGAAGGATCAGAGAAAGCCATCCCTAGCCCTTTCCTGGCCTAAACAAAATGGATTTGAGCTCTATTTGTTCATTTAATTGCTCTGCCTTTCATTAACCAAAGGAATTATGATGGAAATCCACAGGTGTTCAGTCATGGAGTCTTCTATATCCCATTAAAAAGGAGTTTTCCAAGAAAATAAAAATCTGCCTAACTGGGAAACAATAAACAGGTCTGGACTAGCATGAATTGCTAAATGCTGTCATTTCTTTTGTCTTCCAGTTTCTATAACACACAAAAGTGAACTGGATTAGAATTTGAGGACCTACTTCTGCCACTTTATGGACTGTGTGATCTTAAGCAAGCAACAATGTCATTAGGTCTCAGTTTTTTCATCTATAAAAGGATGTTGGATTCCATAACCTCTAAGCTCCCACCCAGCTCCAAATCTCTGATCCAATAATCACTCTTATGATTTTTAAAAAAAAAAAAAGGTAAATCTCCTTCTGTGCATCAAAAAACAGTTGAAGTTCTTTAGTGACTATATCAGTTTAGAACCATGAATGAATATACTCTTATGCCACTGGGCCAACAGACTAAGAGTGATCAAATTTAAGTGTATGAAATATATTTAAGTCATAGTTTCCACATTCTTTTTTAGTGTTTTGTTGCCACTCCATGCCTAGCAACTTTCTTCACAGATATCCAGGTCCCCATAGATCCCACAGAGACCCAGAAGAAATCACCCCCTCTGCCCTCACCTCTATAGTTCATCCATCCCTCTCCCTGGCATCTTCCCAACCTTTACTTCCCACTCTTCCTTTAGAGTGAAGATGTGAAGAAACAAGACTCCTTATTAAATAATTATGACCATATTTCCAGGTGTAAAGGACCATGATGCAGTATTTCCTGGAGGGGACTCTCAGCAGAAAATCATGAAATCAAAGATCTCGAGTGTGACAGAATCATCAAATCCAACCCTTTCATTTTATAGCTAAGGAGAATTGAGGGCTAGAGAGGATTATGTGCCTTGCTCTAAGTTGCACATGTAATCAAAGAGTCAGAATTTTTAAAAAATATCTTATTTTTGTTGACATCTTTTATTTTATATCACATCTATTTCTAAATAAAGTCCTCCTCCCTTTCCTACCTAGCAAGCCATCCCTTGTAACAAATTTTTTATAGCAGAAGAAAAAAGCAGTTCAGCAAAACTAACCAACGCATTGACCATGTCTGACAATTAATGCAATAGCCCATACCCTATTTTTCTACCTCTGCTATGAAGTGAGGGAAGGTGCATTTTATCAATCTTTTTCTGGGATCAAGCTTAGTCATTGTGCAGAAATCAATTTCATGGGATAGTTTTCATTCCTTTTACTTGCATTTTTGTTGTCATTGTGTATATTGTTCCTTCTGTTCTGCTTATTTTACTCTGCATCAATCCATATAAGTTTCCCAAAGTTATCTGAATTCTTCATTTTTTTTTCCATTTCTTATGACACAGAAACATACCATTATTTTTGTATACCACTGCTTGCTTAGCCATTTCCCAAGTGATAGGCATCTCTTTTGTTTCCATTGCTTTGCTACTACAAAAATCATTGCATTCAACATTTTTGATGTACACAGAATCAACTTTCTTGGCTTTGCCTTTCTTGTGGTATAGGCCTAGCAGAGTGATTTCTAGGTCAAAGATTATACAAATCTTAGTCTTTTTAATAGTAATTCCAAATTATTTCTAGAAGGGCTCAACCAAATCCATAGTTTCACAAATAGAATATTAGTGTTCCCATTATCTCACAGTCCCACTAACACTGACTATTTCTATCTTATGTTACCTTTGCCAATATACAAGAAATGAAGTGAAACCAGAAAGAGGATTTGAACTCAGGTTCTGTAACTGCAAATTCAGGACTTTTTCCTGCTACTTGTTTCTTCAAAAGTAGAATAATATTGTGTCACCAAAGAAATGCAAATTCAAGTATAAGAACACACAGGGAGTCAAAAAGCAATTTCTATTTGTAACACAGATAAGTGCTCTTCTACAAATAGTCAGAACCGTGGACAGTGGAGAGAAAATTGAAAACTTATAGAAGTGAATGTTGGAAACTAAAAATAAATAATAAAAAAAATTTCAAAAAGAAAAAATAGTCTAGTTCACTTGAGGGCTATTTGAATCATAGGTTCCTATATTTAGAGCTGGAAGAGATTTTTGAAGTCATTGAGTCTAACCCCATCATTTAACATATTAGGAAACTAGGCCCAGAGGGGTGTAGTGACTTGTCCAAGGTCACATAGCTAGTAAATGTCTGAGGTAAGATTCGAACCATGTCTTCCTAACTCTACATTCAGCACTCTCCATTTATCAGTTTCTCTTTTCAGATACTCTGGTCCCCAAATCACCTCAGAATGGGCCAGGCACATGCCTAAGAAACCAAAGGAAGTGTCAGTTCACTTGGTTTCCAGATCATCAGACTGAGGCTGAAAGAAAAGACCTGTGGTTGTGACTGATTTTCTAAAACCTAGAGAAGTCTACATTATCATCTTCTTCCTTCCCTCATTGTCCTTCATCTACTCACCTATGGCTTGGCAAGTAAAGATCATTATCTTAATTTTTCTTATCCTGTTTTAATGTTTACTAAATTTTAGAGAGTTAGCTGAGGCACTAAGATGTTAAGTGACTTGCCTGCATGTGTCAGAAGTTGGAGCTGAACCCAAGTCTTCCTCTCTATCCACAACACCAAGCTCTCTAAGAATATAAGTTGCAGAACAAGTGTCAATCTGCATTGGTTCAGGAAGTTCCTCACTAGGAGCTCCCTACAACAATGAAATCACTAGGCTGGTAAAAAAAATTACTTTAACAATGTTAATTTTTATGATAACTCATATACTGGTTTTATACTAATATCTGGGCCTAAGATATTTCTAGTCTCTGTGAATAAGAAAATTTAACCTATATTCCAACTAGCTGAGCTTAAAAACAATACTGTAACAGAAAAAGCACTGGCATTGAAGGCATAAGGTTCCAACTTTATCACTAACTTTCCATGAGACCTTGAGCAAGTCATTTCCCTACATTGAGTCCCAACTTTCTCCCCTACAAAATAAAGAATTGGACTTGTTCCTTTCAGCTCATTGATTTAATAATTCCCTTCCAACTGTAAAGTTCTGTGATCTACAAAGGACTTTTGTTCAAAAGTTAAGCAGTAATATATCTCTATTATTGATATTTCTAATGATAATGTTCCTTGTTAATCACAAGCAGGACTAGGTCACCTTCCTCTCATATATGGGGCCACTATATGATACTCTAATTTAAAGGTACTTCATGTGTCCATATCTACTAAGAATCATAGTTCACGAGCCCCCAACAATGTGTTTGCTCTTACTAATCAGCCAGATGACACATTCAGTTCAAAGCAAAACATCAGAACAAGAAAAGTACCAGTACCTTCATAAAGCTGGGGCACATTCACTCTTCCACAAATAACCACTTCAGCAATGGAAAGAATAGACACACCTAGGGAATACTCATGAAGAGGAAGACATGTAGAGAACTTGTGTGAAAAAAACACACAACATATATGATGAGAGTGCAGGCATGCTAGGAGGAAATTCAGTTTTTATTTGCAATAGGACAGTCTTCTAAAACTATCTTCAAAAAAGTTAAGAGTCTCTGTGATGGGTTGGGTGTGTTCTTCCTCAAGCATATCCTGCATCCTACTTATACAGTAATACCATTCTGATTCTTGTTGAGTCTTTTTCAAATGATCCTTTCACTCTTCAAGCCATGGGGAGTCACCAAAGGTGAGCCTTTCTGGATACATTCTGTAATTAGGAGACTCATACTCTTGTGATCCTCTTTGATACCCCTTGATTCTAGTCTCTCATAAGTTTCTACATAGGTTCCATGAAAGGATATGGTACGTAGGTGTCATATTCTAGGTCTCTTCCTGCAGTATTTAGCTAAAATATATGCTGGAGTTGGTCTCAATCACTGCTGAGGCACCCAGATATATTCATTTCGACATACCACAGGAAAGGAGTCCTGTTTCTCACTGTTGCTCATGACTTATTTAGAAAACTTCAAATTAATACAAATTCAGTCTAAATATGGGTATACCAACTCAATTCAGAGAGACTTAAGCCCCTCATATGTCATTAACCATCCTTTGAAAACATTTCATACAGAATGACTAGAACATAATGGCTGGGAGGGTGGTCCAGCAATTGGGCTAAACATCTATCCAAGGTGGTGATCTTTTGTCCAACATGAGAGGACATTTTCTACGTTCATTTCTCCCAGACACTCTGCATGAGTTCCAGGTGAAAAGGATTTATTAGTGGTTAGTAGTATGCTCAAGTTTAGATTTATTATTTCTGGAATGACCTCTGTCTGTAACCTCATCCTCATTTCCCAAAACTATTCTACTTCCATTCATTTTCTGGTAAACCAACGCCTAACTCTCCTCTTGAATGTACCATATTATTGTTAGTTGACATTTAATTTATATGTATAGTTAAATGATACATGCTTGTTTAGACCCTTGTGGCTCAACAAACCATCAGTTGTTTACCACAGTTGTTTATCACAGTTCTTTTTGATTTTTTGTCTTCATTGCTCCTTTGGCTATCAGATTCTTAGATCATAAAATCTGATGCCTTCTCCTCTTCTTGCTAGTAGGTAATGAAAAAGTAAAGATGGGCTTGCTGAATAAAATTTGCCCTACTGAACTGAAAATCTAATCTCTTTGAACATTCCAATCTGATGATTTCAGGGTCCACTAATTTTAGATCCAAAGGTCCCTTAAGACTTTCTATCTTTCTATCCCATTCCTTCATATCTGCTTTTAGCTACTATTGTACTTTGGTGAATTGTTCTATGCAGAACAGATTATCATGGCTCACCTTGGAGGAGGAGAAGCTGTTGGAACAGGAAGAGCTAAATATGATGATTGAACTTCCTCTGAGCTTCCCAATGCATGGAGCTACCTATCTCAAGCTAAAAAGTTCCTCAGGAAATGACTTACTATATATCCCTTTGGAGAAAAGCCTTAGAGTCCTTAGCATAGAGACCGAAAGTGTAATTGTACCCTCTTTTGTAGAAAAAAAGTCTTAACACCCCCAAGTAAGTAGCTGTGGAAAAACCTCTAGCTGCTTTTTTTTTCCACATAAGGAAAATCTGTCAGTTTTCAGACCTCTGGTAAGTGTTGATTTTCTTTCTAGAAGAAAATACTACCTCTAGAGGCCAATAGCCTAACTGAACAGCCAGCTAGTTAGGTAGTGCTTGGAGACACTGTCTGATCTTTTAACCTTCTTTTTTACTAAAGGGCAAGGTTAGAAATGCCTTGTGTTTCATGTTTAACGTGCAATTACCAAACTAAACCCCTTCTGGATCATTTTAAGGGCTTCCATTTCAGCAAATTGATAGAGATTATTTTGGTCTGAGTTCTTCCCTCTAGTTTTATCAATCCTGACATTCTTTTTTATCTTTCATGTAAATGAATGGGAGAGAAAAAGGAAAAAGAAGAGAATTCCCTGGGTTGAGTCACTTTGAGGAACTGCCATCTTCCTCAGTTCTTTGCTCCAAATTCTTATCTTTATTATAGACCTGTAACCAGTTTAAGCTCAGTCATCAAACTTATTGGCTGTATAACCTTGGGCCAGGTGTTAAGGACTTGACTTCGCTGTAAAATAGAGATAATAATAACTGCTCCCATGGATACGGTGTTTTAGGGTTTTCAAAATGCTTCTCTCACAATATCCCATGTGAAGTAGGTAGGGGAAGTATTCATTTTGAAAATGAAGAAATTGAGATTCTGAGACCTAAGTGAATTGCCTGTGATCTTATACCTAGGGAGTATCTGGGTAGATATTAAAACCAAGGTATCTTGACTCCAAATCTGCCACTCTATCCACTGTACCATGCTACCTCTTAGAAAAATATTTTGTTCAAAAGCATCTAAAGCAAGATCTGTATCCTTAAGTCCTATAGAAACATGAGTTATTATTAATGCCATTCAACAAGCATTTATTAAGTTCCTACTGTGCATAGAGTACTGTGCTCCCCACTAGGAGAGATACAAAGTTTAACTAAAACAAAGTCACTGCTCCAATGAAAATTATAGTCTAGTAAAGGGATTAGACACTGACACCCATCATCTGTTCATTCAACAAACTTTTATCAAGAATTTATTTTCTGCAGAGCACTGTGAGAGGTAGTAGGAGAGAAACAAAGTGGATAATATGAGGCCACTTTCCTCATGGAGTATACAGGCTAGTAGAGGGACAAAATATAACAAGACATTGATGGCAATCAATCAACATTTCTTAAAAGTCTGCTATTTGCTAGAGAGGGGAAGTAAAAAGGCAAAAATTAAACTGTCTCTGCCCTCAGAAAGATCATATTCTATTTAGGGGGAAATAATACACACCCACATAAGGGTTCTCCCACTGGTCCAGGGTCATCTCCAGTCAGGATGATGGACGCTGGACTCAAATGACTCTGCAGGAGAGACTGAGGCTGATGACTTTGCACAGCTCTGCCTCACTTAAATCCAATTCACTTGAAAGTCAAGACATCACCCTCCTGGTCTCATTATCCTCTTTGAGAACAAAAGAGGAACAACAAAAAAAGAACTGTATACCAAGTAAATACAAAGTCATTTCAAGGGTGAAAGGGATACTAGAAGGTGGAAAGTGGTAATTGGGAAAAACTTCATGTAGGAGGTGGAAACTAAACTAGGCTCTGAAGGAAGTAGGGAGTGCATTCCAGGCATGGGAAACAGCCTGTACAAATTCATGGAAATGGGAGATAGACTATCATGGGTAAGGAATAGCAAATAGGCCAATCTGCCTGGGACATAGTATGCATGAAGGGGAACAAAGTACAGTAAGTCCGGAAAAGGAAGCTGGGGTCAGATTGTGATGGGTTTTAAATTTTTTTTATATAATAAGTAGTATCTCTTTATTTATTTTTGCTTTTTGGAGGGGGAAGGCAGGGCAGTTGGGTTTAAGTGACCTGCCCAAGGTCACATTGCTAGTTAAGTGTTAAGTGTCTGAGGCTGGATTTGAACTCAGGTCCTTTTGATTCCAGGGCTGGTGCTCTATTCACTCCACCACCTAGCTGCCAATGGGTTTTAAATTTCAAAGGAGTTTAAATCTGATCCTAGAGGTAGTAGGGAGTCAGTGGGGCTTTTTGAGCAGGAGAATAATGTGGTCAAACCTGTACTGCATGTTACCTAACTACTTAGAAAGATGTAACACAAGAGTGCTATGGGAGATTGTTGGAGGATGATCACTATGATGGGTGGGACAAAAGCGGCCTCTGAATTGGACTTTAAAAAATGGATATAGGGGCAGCTAGGTGGCACGGTGAATAGAGCACCAGCCCTGGAGTCAGGAGGACCTGAGTTCAAATCCAACATCAGACACTTAACACAAAAAACTAGCCTTGTGACCCTGGGCAAGTCACTGAAACTCAATTGCCCTACCTTCTCCCTGCATAAAATAAAAGCAAAAAAAAAAAAAAGAATGGATATAAATACACTACGTAAATATATAAATCCAGTAATAAAGCTCTGGTTTTACATCTATTAAGTTCAGTCTCTTTAGGTCATGTGCCTGCTCAGGGTCTCCCCTGGTAACATCAAATTTTAGTTCAAGTCTAGGTCTCAAGAAAAAAGTTTCTCCAGTTTCCTTGAAGGCCTTCGAGCTAACAATATATCAAATTTAAGATTATTTCTTTCACCTGAATGAAAACACAAAGCCTCACAGCAAAGGTCATAAACAATCAAAACAATTCCTCTGGTGGACCTCTGGTCTCCCGCCACACTCCAGGACATTTCAATTTAGGGAATCACACTCTGGCCCCGGCTTACCTTTCCAGACTTATCATACTTGTTCTCCTTCATGCACACTATGTCCCAGACAAACTGGTCTATTTGCTGTTCCCTACCCATGGTATTCTAATTCCCATTTCCATGAATTTTGTACATTATGTTTCCCATGCCTGGAATGTACTCCCTCCTTTCTTCTGACTCCTAGAGACTTTCTCCTCCTGCAGAGCCTGGTTTAGGTTCCACCCCCTACATGAAGCTTTTCCTGACGACCACCTCCTAGCTTCTAGGATCCTTCCCACCTCTGAAATGACCTTGTATTTATTTGGAATACAGTTTGTATTTACTTACATGGGTACATGTTGTTCCCAAAATGTACCCATATAAGTTCCCAGTTCCAAGTGGGGTTAAGTCTTCCTCCTTTCTTCTCCCATAAGAGAAAAGCACTCTGGGTAGAGACGGTCAGCCTCTTTTCCATTGGTTTTAAAAGTCTACATAAAGCATAGTACATGTTAATGGGTGGAAATCATGTTTACCTCTCCTCATTATGGCTTCTCCCTTTACTGTTCCTTGGTTCCTACTTGATCCAGGAGTTCTTCTGCTTTGTCAAGGAGGTTTGGTCAAGAAATTTTTTCACTACTCCAATCCTTCCCCTCCATTGCTGCTGGCCTATGTTCCTGTTGCTCCCAAATTAGCCCAGGAACTCCTTGCTACTTGACACTGCTTCCAGCAGTACCAGAATTAGAGCTAGGAAAACCTGGTTTCAAATCCAACTCAAAAACGCATGCTAGCTGTGTAATCCTACACAAATCACTTAACTTTCTGGGTGTCAGTTTTCTCAATACTGGCAGTCCCTTCCTGCTCTAAATCTGTGAGCCTTTGATCTTGTGGTCCCTCTCTGGGGCTACATGATACCCTCTTCACTTGGGACTATATGATTCCCTGATGCCTATGGTTTCCTGGAAGAACTGCAGAGCCGGGTAAGCTTCCCTAAAGGAAACCTAAGTCCATGTGTATCCCTCTCCAGAATCTCTCTTTCAGTTGGAACTCTGGTTTCTTGACCTGTTTCTTCTAACTTTCTTTTTCAGACAAGTCTATGGGCATAGATCAGACAAATGAACTATCTGTGAAGCCAGTATCCCTAGATGTAGTGATAAAAGGCAATGATACACAGGGCAGGATGAAATCACATCTTATAAAAGAGATCATCAGCGCCAACCAAGAAAAAGGGTTAAATTCAGGTCCACAAACATTTACTACATATCTACCTCATACAAATGAGACCCTATGTCTTATCTGTGTTCACTTTCTCAATCTGGAGTTGTTAACCTTGTCAGAGAACTCTTATGGAAAAGCCTTACTCATCCTCTGTAGAACAGGCTAAGTAATTCCTGACCCCACGGGGAACTAGAGAGCAAGGGAAGAAGAAAAAATACATCAATCAGTTAGAGCAGCGGTTCTCAACCTTTCACAGGGGTCACCTAAGACCATTGGAAAACACCTGGGAAAACCTTATTCTTCCCATCTCATTTGCAATACCTGGGCTAGTTCTCAAGCCAACAAATGCGATCTAATGGAAGACATCCATGCTTCTCTTTCACTTTCAAGAAGCAACATCAACGAGAGAAAAGGTACTAAATATAACCCCTTTGTCTTCCTAGGCTTCAACTTCCTCCTTTAACAACCATCTGACAAAAATTGATACATGACACACTTTTAGGTTTAATCTGTATAAATAACACTTTCTTAAGTCTAGAGAAAGTCAATGAAACAGTAAGTGAAGCCCAGATTTGTAGCATTTACCATTTCGGAGGTATAAATGCTTACAGAGAAATTTTAACAATCAGCTCGCAAACCCAGAAAAACTTAGCTCCAGCCCATCCTTGCTTCCATCCCTAACATCCCACAACTTCAAAATTTTAGGTGAGTTTTCGCAGATACTAAAAGTATATCTTTAATTCAAATTAATACAATAAGCCGAGCTAAGAAGACAAGTTGCTTGGTTAATTGCTGTTTAAGGCCAACAGGATGTGACCAAGGCCCCAAATGGAGGCTCACCTGCCAACCACAAAGGGTATTGGTCTGTACCAGGCAGATGCATGTTAGCCAGTCATGCCTAGGCAGAACAATAGTTTATAGATCTATAGCCCCCTGACCTGGTGGTTATACAACATTTAGTTTTTATCCTATTCTTTCAGGCCCTATTTGTTACTCTCTTCTGGGACAGCAATAGGTAATCAGAGGATTTATAAATATTCAAGACTATGTTGCCATATGTACAAACGACTGTCCTCAGAGTCAAGAATTCCTGGGTTCAAGTCTCACCTATGAGATATACTAAGTGACCCAGGTCAAGTTACTTGACCTCTTAGTGCCCCTAAGTTGTCCTCAGAGACTCTAAGTTATAGAGCTGGTGACAATCTATTTTGATAGAGACCATTTCCTGACCAGGAACTCCCTATATCAAATCAGATCACAAATTCAGATCCTCCACCCCATCCCATACCACCCCCGAAAAAATGTCATACACATTTTAGACTCTAGGGCTTGATGGGACCTCAGAGGTCATCTAGTCCAACTTCTTCATTTTCTAGATGAAGATTCTGAAACCCCAGAAAGAAATAAGTTTTCACAAATAGGATTCCAGCTTCTTTCCTCAGTGGTTGCTACTCTCACTTAGAAGTGAGAAAGGCAAAAGGCTTATACCCCACTCAAGGGCATGATGAGAAGATACTGAATGGTCCTGAAAAGAATTGGGACTTTTTTAGAGGATTTTTAGGGAGGTGCAGGCAGAAGGGAGAAGGAAAGGAGCTGCCTGGAAGCAGCCGAAGTCAAACCAGACTTTGACCTTGGAAAGGTGACAAACTCAATATTATCAATCAGTGTAATCAGTGGAAACCACAGAGGCTGTCAGAGGAAGAATTCAATCAATTTGTCAAGGACAAGTGGTTGAGAACAATATGATAATATTTAATTAGGGTAGGAAGGCAGTGTCCTGCCCCTGGTGAGTTAGTGTGCTGGAAGCCAGGAACAGATTTCCCAACTATTATGGTCTGTCATTCAGGGTAGAATTTCTGAAAAGTTTTCCCTTTTTGGATTTTTTTTCAGGTTATTTTCCCACACATAATATCAACACACATTTATTCATGCTACAAACATTAATACAATATTAAATGCCCACTATATGACAAGGTCCTCTGCTAAGTGATGCTGAGATTCCATATACACAGATCAGTCTGACACAGGGTAGGGTCTGAACATGGCAAATAGGAGAGCCAGATACAATCCTCTAAGACAGGGGTTCTTAACCTTTTTTGTATCATGGACCCCTTTGGCACAGTCTGGTCCTAGCACAGATTTTGGTAACATCTATAGACTCCTTCTCAGAATAATGTTTTTTAAATGTAGAATAAGATTGTTCTCAGAATAATATTTTAAATGCATAAATAAAACATATAGGATACCAAAGGAAACTGATTATATTGGAATACAGTTTAAAAAATTTTAAAGCCAGTTCATGGACCCTAGGTTAAGAACCCCTGTTCTAGGAAAATATGAGGATGAAGGTATCACTTTCAACTGAGGAGAGGAGGAGAAGGCTTTTCTAAGGGGAAACTCTGTCTCCTGAACACATACTGTTGTCTCCCACTCACATAATAATGTCTTCTCTACCCTTCCTCTGCTGAAATTCCAACCCATCCTTCAAAACCCAATTTAAATGCCATAATCTCCATAAAGTCCTCCCTGGCACCCCCTTTCCCCTTTGTAAAGATTTTGCCCCTTAGATCTCATAAAACATAGCTCTTATACTACTGATGAGGAGGGAAGTAATCCCTGAACAAGTCCATTTACAGTGAATGCATTATAGCTGGAATGTATCTTCAGATTCTGTCTCCCAACAATTCCCTATCCCCATTGCTTCCTAGCTCTTCCACAATAATAATGATAATAACAACAAATTGTATTTATATAGGGCTCAATATATACCTGGCACTGTGCTAAATGCTTTAAAATTATCTCATTTGATCATCACTCCAATTCTGGGAGGTTGGTGCTATCATGAGCCTCATTTGTTAAATGACTTGCCCAGGATCATAGTTATTAAATATCTGAGGTCAAATTTGAACTCAGGCCCAGAGTTCTATCCGTTGTACCCCCTGGCTACCCATAACTCCTTTGATATGGTCCCAAAGTTTCCCTTGCTCCTGCTGCCTCACTCTGTCTTCCCAGCCATCACCACCCATTGAAGCATCCCACTCTCCCATTGCCCTCTACCTCCGAAGTCGCTATCACTTCTCCAACAAGCTGTGCTGCCATCTGCTGGACATATTGTCTGCTACTGCATCTTTTTCTTCTGGAAGAAGTGTTATTGCTCTTTTGTGAGGATGGTCTAGCCAGGGCTAACTAACACATTTTTGTGCAAAATTTTTTTTTTAATTTCATATAATCAAAATTATTCATTTTACTTCTCACGAGGCTCTATATCTGTTGTTTGATCATAAACTCTTCCTTTAGGTATAGATCTGACAGGCAAATCTTTCTATGTTCCTCTAATTGACTTACGTTTTTACCCTTTATGTCTAAATCATTTACATATTTTGAACTTATCTTATCTTGGTATATGGTGTGAGATGTTAGTCTATGCCTAATTTCTACCAAACTTTTAGTTTTCCCAGCAATTATTGTCAACTGGTGAATTCTTGCCCCCGAATCTTGGGTATTTGGGTTTATCAAACACTAGATGACCATGGTCATTTATTACTAGGTATTGTGTACCTAATCTATTCCACTGATCCACTGCTCTATTTTTTTATCCAGTACCAAATTATTTTGATGAGTACTTCTTTGTAATACAGTTTGAAATCTGGTAGTACTAGGCTGTCTTCCTGCACATTTTTTTCATTGATTCTTGATCTTTTTTCCTTCGGATGAATTTTATTTTTTTTTTAGCTCTAGTAAATTAATTTAGGTAGACCATATATATAAAATAAATGTATATAAAATATATCTAAAATAATATATTTTATTATATTGTTTTGACCTACCTACAAGTAATTAATGTTTCTCTACTTATTTAGGTATATCTTTATTTATATGAAAAAAAATATTTTATAATTGTGTTCATATAGTTGCTGAGTTTGTCTTGGTAGGTAGACTGCTAATTATTTTTTATTGTCTACAGTTATTTTAAATAAAATTTCTTTCTCTTCCTGTTGGGTTTTGTTGGTAATA
>CM053585.1:165506869-165535091 GCA_028646515.1 Pseudochirops corinnae
AAATGTGCAGCACACAGTTACAAATGGTTAGCTAACCTCATATTTTGCACAACCATACTTATTAAAAAATATTTGAACATTAATGTATTGATAGATTCTTTTGATGTGATTATTTCTTATTCCATTCTTCTCTCTCTTTTCTTTCACGGATAACCTCCTTCAGATATGGCTGAAGGTATAATTTGTCCTCTTCATATTTTGTCCACTGGTTTTTAGGCAAGATCTGATGCCTCATAGTCAGGTCCAGAGCTCTCTTGATACGAAACATTCAATCATTATACACATTCTCGGGAAGCCTCCTTATGGCCTCTTTAACATCTTCATCTTCATAAAGTGTGTCATCACGCATTAACCCAAGTTTGTTGAATCCTGCAGCATTGTAATACCACTTTCGAAGGCTTTTGAGCCACCGGTTTGATGCTACAGTAGGCACCCGCGTCGCCATCTTGCTGTGGAGCGTGTCAGATTTTTTTAATGTACTGACCAATTTTGCTCATTTTTTTTCTCTTCTTTTAAAAAAATGCATTTGTTATAATGTATGGCTCTCTGAGAGGGGAAAAGGGAAGAAATACAGGGGAAATTTAAGCAACGTAAGAAAACAAAAGACATTAATAAAATATATTTTCTTTTTTAAAAATAGAAAAACAATGGAAAAGAAGGAAAATATCACAAAATCAGAGAAGAGAAAATGTCCCTGATTTAAAAAAAAAAAGTTAGAGAACGTAATCTATAAACCATAGGCCATTAAACTTGACTTTGATTCCTAGGAAGATTCTAAAACTGATTACTGAAAAGATTTTTTTTCCCCAAACATCTAGAAAGGGAAAGGGTCATTCCAAAGAGCCAGCATGGCTTTGTCAAGAAGAAGATCCCACCGAAGGACCCTCATTTCTCTTTGTGTCAGGATTATCAAACCAGTAGATGAGGGATTCATAGAAGCTCTGACTGTAGTTCACCTAGATTTTAGCAAAGCTTTCAATAAAATATCTCAGGCTATTCCTGAGGAGAAGTTGAAGAAATATGGATTAGATAACAATACAATCAGATGGATTCAAAACTGGTTGGACTGGCCATAATTAAAGACAGTTGTTAATGGTTCATTTTTAATTTTGCAGGAAGTCTCCACTGGAATATTCCCCAGGGATCACTGCTTGGTTCTGTGAGATTCAACATTTCCAGCAATGATTTGGATAAAGGTATTATTATAAAGGCATAAAGACATTATGCTCATCAAGTTTGCAGGTGATGCCATACTAGAAAAATAAATCAGCTCTGTTTAGCTACAAGAGAATCAAATGGGAAAGGAGTTATTATTCAGCTGTGAGATTTCCCACCTCTTTTCAGTGCTGGAGTCTAAGTGGGGAAGTGGAGAAAAGAGGAAAAGAATGCCATCACCTTCTATAGTCTTAATCAATTCTGACACATTGTAACAGAAGCCAAACTTGCACCCTTCACTTGGAGCTCTTAATCTTTTTTCCAAATTTGTGGGATGGGTGTTGAGAATTATTTGGATTATCACAGGCCGGGTGGGAAGGGAGAGAACTCTGAGGAACTTGGAACTACCCTTCTATAGGCAATGAGCTTTACTGGATCTGATGCATAAAAATAAAAAAATATGTATTAACGTAAACTATCTTATTTGCCTTTTCTAATAGACTTCAAGCATTGACCCATTTTAAAAACAACTCCTCTCTCCTCCCCCAAGGGACTGGGATTCTAAAATCTCAGTAATCCAGTTTCAAAAACCACAGATATAACAGCTAGAGAGGAGTGAGGTCTCTTCTTCGTATAGGCATTACATGCCCCCTCCCTTTCCTTATACCCAATGGCAACCTAATAGCTGAGATGGAAACACAGGAAAGAAATAACTATTCTAAAGAAGGAACAAGCAAGACATGATATCCAGGTAATCCCCCTTAAAGGGAGTTCTTGTCTTTGCTTCTGCTGACAGAGGTTGCCAATGCCTCAGCACCAGCATCCCACTCACTCCTGGCAGGGTCACAGAAAACACTGTCTGGGAAAAATAAGGACTTTAATATGCCTCCCTACTGATGAAAAACATATTTTTGACTTCTCTTTCTTCCTTTTCCTTCAGGAAGATGAGAGCCTCTTCCTGACACCCTCTATGGCTGTCTTAAACAGCCATCTAAAGGCTTAACACCTTTAACTGAGCTAAAACTAGGGGACTAGTGAACTCCAACACAGTTCCTTCTCATAGCTATCTAGATGACTATTTACCTCTATCTATCAACATTTAATACAGCCCATTATTGGATAGTGATTTCCCATGCCTAATTTGGCTTCAACTTAAGTCCAGTTTTTCTATTTCTGTCCTTGAGAGAAGGAAGAAAAGAAGAAAGGAAGGGAGTATTTATTAAGTGCCTATTACATACCAGTACTGGGCCAGGTAATTTACAAATATTATTTCATCTGATCCTCGTAACAATCCTGGGAGGTAGGCACTACTATTTGTTGAAATGGTTATTACCAGGAATTCAGGGACAGAGCTCAGGTAGGCATTGAAACTTTAGTAAACAGCTTAATTCTCGACCAGCAGAAACTCCGAGTGAGATTGTCAGGCCAGGAAGAATTCCAAGCGCAAAGCCAGAAAAAAAAACAACAGGTTTAACAGATAAGATCTTGACAGAACAGAAAAGACATGTTGATGCATGAAATACAGCTCAGAGGGATAAGCAAGTTAAACTGGATAGACTGTGCTGTTGTCAAGGCTCAATGAGGATCTAAAAAGAAAATGAGCTGTTGGGTTAGAAACTAGGACAGGAGTTTGATGCCTCCAGTTTGCATCCTAGGCCTGGGACATTCAGATTAGTAGAGGTTAAAAGTGACCAAGTCCTAACCGAAACTCATTCCATATGGAACATGAAACACCTGGAAAATTCTTTGACTTCTCATTTAATTTCCACTTACCTAAATGTGTCCTATCTGGGTAAATAAGATGGTAGTATTTTCTACATGCTTTGCTACAAGGGAATCATAGTCCTTACTTTTTCAAACATGTGTAACATTGCTCTTCTAAGAAGTAATTAATGAAATATTGGGTATTTGGCTGCCCAAACTTACTTACAAGTCCCTGTATCCTCCTCTCCCTTTGTGATGGAGCCTGCTCTCCTCTGGTGAGAAATATTAAAATATTTTCTTATTTCTCTACTAGTAATCAATTAATTGGTGCCAAGCCTTGACTCATTACTGCTCGATTCAGAGCAACGCTAGCTAGAAAAATGGAAGGATTTGAAGGGCTACTGAAATTTGGGAGCTAGAATCTAGGATCTCTTCATTAATTGAGTAAAAAGTATACATTCTCTCCACATAGACAGACCTGACTCTTATAGTTAGGAAGAAAAATATTGAGGGTTGCAACTGACCATTCCAAAGAACTGGGGATTGAAGTCAAAGATTAAAAACAAAACAACAACAGAAAACTTCATTTATTTTTTAAAAAAGGAAAAATAAAAATATAAAATGGACAGCTAGGTGACACAGTGACCAGCCCTGCCTAAATTCAAATTTGGTCACAGACATGTACTAGTTGTGTGACCTTGGGCAAGTCACTTAACCCTAATTGTCTCCAAAAAAAAAACACCTCATCTTCGTCAAAATATTTATAGCAATACTTTTTGTGGTATCAAAGAATTGGAAACAAAGTAGATGCTCATTGACTGGAGCATGGCTGAACAAATACAGGAATGTGATAAAACATTATTAAACAGAAAGAAACAATAAATATTAAGAATACAGGGAGGCATGGGGAAACATAAATTGATACAAAGTTAAGTCAATAGAACCAGGAAAAATGTGTCTACAATGACTACAACAATATATACAGAAAGATAAATGACAAAACAAATCAAAATTGAATGCTGTGTAATTTTAATGACCAAGCTTGATGGGAAAAAAAGGATATGAGAATGCACCTCCCTTCTGGGTACAGAATACAGACTCATTTGATGTGATGATCAGTTTTACTGAACTTCCTTCCCTCCCTCCTTTTTTTTCCTTAATTCTTTGTTATAAGAGAGGTTCTCTAAATCCAAGGGAAAAAAAAGATAATAACGTGAAGTACAAAAACTAGAATTTAGCATTTAAAAACAAAATGAAAAGAACTGGGGATGTTTAGCCTGGAGAAGAGAAGAATTATAGGGATTATGATAGTTGTCTTCATGTATTAGAAAGACTGTCATGAGAAAGAAGGATAGGACTGGATCTACTTAGCCTAAGGGAACACAACAAGGGGCAGTGGATGAAAGCAAATTTCAGTTCAATGTGAGGAAAAATTTCCCAACAATACAAGCTGTCCAAAAGTGGCTGCCTCAGGAGAGAGCAGGTTCCCTGTCACTGAAAGTGCTCCAGGAAAGAATGAATAAACTTGTTAGGAATATCATAAAGGAGAGGCAGTTTTGGGGGATAGGTACAACACTGAACTTAGATTCAGAGAGATCTAGGTTCAAAGCCTGCCTAGGACACTCTTGCTGTGTGATTCTGGGCAAGAAAGTTAACCTCTCTGTGCCTGTTTCCACATTTGCAAAATGGGAGTAATAATGGCACCTACTCCACAGGGCTTTTTGTGAGGATCAAATGAGACAAGATATGTACAAACTGTAAAGCACTTGGCAAATTTAAAGAGCTTTGTAATTAAGTGGACCTATCTACTCGAGTATAAAATGAACTCAGTGACCTCTAAGATTCTTTCAAACTCCAAAAGTCAATGAGTCTATGAAAGGGAATCTGGGAATCTGGATAAACAAAGTCATATAGAAACAGGAAGGCAAAAGAAAAAAAAACACTTGGGAAGAAATTAGGCCAGTTAGGAGGCTATAATAAGAATTAAGGGAGAGGGTCACGAGGATCAGTTGAAAACAGTGAGGAAAGGATTAATCCAAGATAATTTTTAAATGAAATTTTGACTGAATGGATATGGGAGTAATTTACTGGATAAAGATGAAGAGGAGAAATCAAAAAAGCTTTTAAGAAAGTTATGATGCTGGGGCGGTGAGGTGGTGCAGTGAATAGAGCACTGGGCCCTGGAGCCAAGAGGACCTGAGTTCAAATGTGACCTCAGACACTTAACACTTAACACTTAACTTGTTAATAAGTTAACACTTAACTTAACACTAGCCGTGTGACCTTGGGCAAGTCATTTGACCCCAATTGCTCTGCCTTCCCCCCTCCAAAAAGCAAAAAAAAAAAAAAAAAGTTATGATGCCTTAGTCAGAAATGGAGGAAATGGGAAGAAGAATTCCTCTGGACAAGGAGCAGGTGAAGAGAATTATAAATTCACATTCAGACCTGTTCAATTTGAGGTAACAACAGAATATCTGAATCAGAGTAATATAGACAGAAGTATTACAGAGATGTAATAGAGTCCCCAAAATGGAGGTGACAAATTAAGCCAGCAAAATGAACGAGTTTTCCAAGGAAGAAAGCATAGAAGAAGAGAAGACTGCTTTGAGGAAAACCTACAAGGAAGAGTGGAGAGGATGAAGCAAAAGAGACAGAAGCTGGGAGGAAGGAAATAGTGAGAGAACCAGAAGAGTATAGTATCCTCCTGGAAGCTAAAAGGAGTTTCAAAAAGGAAAAAAGAGTTAACAGAGTCAAGTGAAGAGAACCTAAAAGTAATTAATTCAGGTTAATCAACAAATACGTATGAAGTGTCTCCTATAAGCAAAGCACTGTGCAATGGCTGGGTATGTAGATTCATAGAATAAAACAATCCCCACTTTCAAGAAGCTTACATTCGAATGAGACAGACAACAAGATGTAGACAACAGTCTACATCTACAAAATAAATACAAGATGGTTAAGTACGAATTAGTTAAGGAGAGAAAGCACCAGCAATTAGGGAGAGCAAGAAAAGCTTCATGTAGGAGGTAGCACTTGAGAGGTGCCATGAAGGGAGAGATTCTAAAAAGATGAGGAGGCAATGCATTATCGTTATGGGGTACAGTAAGTGCAGAGGAAAAGAGGTGAAGAGCACTGTTTATAAGGAACTATAATGAGACTAGTTCACCGAGGCCTTAAAGTGCAGGATGTGGAGTAATGTGTATAGAGGATGGAAAGATAGGCTGGTCAAGGTTGTCAAGAACTTTAAAAGCCAAACTGGAGTTTATATTTTATCCCAGAAGCAACAAAGAGGTATTAGAGTTTGTTGAGTCAGCAAGTGACATGGTGAGATCAATGTTTCGTGAAAATCATTTTGGCTGCTGTGTGGATCAAGGTGTGGAGTAGCAAGAGACTTAAGTCAAGGAGACTAATTTGAAGACCATTACAATACTATAGGCAATAAGTGATAAGGGCCTGAACTAAGGTCATAATAGAATCAGTTGAGGGCAAAAGGTGTTGTGTATTTGGCAATACGTGGGTTAAAGGAAGAAAAGTTAAGGAATTAACTGACAACAAAGTCAGGAATCTGAGAGAGCAGAAAGATTGTGGTGCCTTTAGAAGAAATAGGAAAGTTTGGAAGAGAGATAGTTTTGAGAGGAAAGGTAATGGGTTTTGTTTTGGTCATGTTGAGTTTGAGATGTCTATAGGACACATAATTTGAAATATCCAATAGACAATTGTTGACAAGAGAATGAAGCTAAATAAAGCTCAGGAGAGAGACTGGAGATACACATATATACATACATACATATGTAATATTTATATGTATGCACATACACACGCATCGATACAGAATACATTGTGCTCATGTGTGTAGATGACTCACAAATATATAAACACATACAATAAATATGTTCTTATATATATCTATAAATCATCTGCATAAAGGTAATAATTAAACCCAAAGGAGCTTATAAGGCAGGTAGGCAGCAAAGTGGAAAGAGTGCTGGGCTTGGAGTTCAAATCTGACTTCAGGTACTTACTAGCTAGACAACCTTTGGCAAGTCATTTAACCTCTGTCTGCCTCTGTTTCTCCCACTATAAAATGGGATCAATTACACCTATGAGATAATATTTGTGAAGCACTTAGCACAGTGTCTGACACATAGGAGGCACTTGGCAAATGTTTCCTTCCTCCTTTCCTTCCTTCTTCTATTCTTCCATTCTTCCTGCTTTCCTTCCTAATGAGGTCACTGGGGGATGGAGGAGAAGTATAAGAGGGTAAGAAAAGAGGGCTCAGATCAGAACTTTAGAAAATAACCACAGTTAGAGTATATTATATGGATGATGAACCAGCAAAAGCATCTAAGAAGAAGAGGTCAGAAAGGTAGAAAGAGAACTATGAGCATCATAAAAAGCCAGAGAAGAGAAGCTCTCCAGGAGAAGAGGTCAACAATATCAAGTGGTGCAGTAAAGTTCCCTTTACTGAGGACTGGGAAGAGGCCACGAGATCTGGCAAGCAGATCATTCATAACTTTGGAGAACCATTTCAGCTGAAGTGGAGATGAAAGTCAAATTGTAAAGGACTGAGGAATGAGTGGAGAAGAGGAGGCAATAAGTAGAGATAGCTATATTTTTCAGGCAGTTTGGTCAAGAAAGTGGTGAAGGATATAGGAATGGCATGGTCTGTGGAAGGGTTGTTTTTTTTAAGGATAGCAGAAGAGTTGGACATGTTTGAAATAAGCAGAGAAGTAGATAGGGAGAAGGTTGAAAATTAAAGAGAGAGGAGTATGATTTCTGGAACAATCTGCTGGTTACAAATATGACTGCTAGAAAATAGGAGGGGATGAGATCAAGAATACAGGTAGAGGATTTGGCCTTAGCGAGGTAAAGGGGCACCTCAGTATGGAGGCTTGGAGATGATGAGAAGGGAAGAGCTCACAAAAGAGGGTCTCAATGTTAGGTATGGTGTTCAGCTGAGACAGTGGGGAATAAATAAGCTGAGAAGACATTCATTAAGCCTACACCATATACAAAGCACTGCGCCAAGGAAAAGGCCATTGGATTTGGCAAGTAAGGCATTAGTGACCTTCCAATACTAGAAAATACAACATACCCAGTATATTTTAACTCTCTTTCCCATATCTGAATGTACCCAGCAGAATGTAATCTCCTTGAGGGTAGGGCATGCTTTTCATTTTTTCTTTTTGACTGTAGTACCTAGCACAATTCCTTACACATACTAGGTCCTAAATAAATGATGTCTCCATTAGAATGTGAGTTTCTTGAGATCAGGGATTGTCTTAGTTTTCTATTTGTATCCCCAATGCTTAGCACAGTGTTTTGCATGTGATAAGAGCTTATTAAACGCTTTATTCATTCACTCATCCATTACTGAATGAAAAATGTTTAAGTCATTTGGAGCCTACAAATCTTTATTTGAAAAATCCCAGCCTGTTTCAGTTTGTTTGAAATAGGTAAAGCAATTTCTATGGTGGAATGACAGTGCTTTGCTAGTAGCAATTTGTTGAAATACGTGAATAATTAAAGCACCACAATGAAAGGAGTATGTATGCACATCCTTTGGGGATGGATACTATCAGAATGTGTCTTATAGTCCAAGGATTAAAGAGGAAAATAAAAATTAGTTCAACTTTTACACTGTGAATACATAATAAATATTTCATGGTGTCACCTGGGGCAATCACACAAGTATAATAAACACTCACCAAATAGTGATAGAAAATCATTGGAAAGATGAAAGGGGTCCTGATTGAAGAGAACAGTAACAGTGCCAGCAGAAAAAGGGTGACGTATTAGCTATGATCATGAGCATAGCTCACAGTTGCTAACCGAAAACCAGTGCCAATTCAGATCTAACACTCTCCATCATTTTAACTCTCTTCATAGGGCCACAG
This sequence comes from Pseudochirops corinnae, assembly GCA_028646515.1. NCBI lineage: Eukaryota > Metazoa > Chordata > Mammalia > Diprotodontia > Pseudocheiridae > Pseudochirops > Pseudochirops corinnae. The sequence goes on from CM053585.1 coordinate 165,515,626, forward strand.
AGTTAGAGCTGGAAGCAAGCTCCAGTGCTGTCTAGTGCAATATGTTCATTTTGTGAGAAACACAGTTGTGGGGATTACAGGACTTCCCAAGCAGGGAGAGCCATGTGATAGACCCATTCTCACTGAAAGAACTCAGAAACAGAGTGGGCAGAAGAAGGTGTTTATTACTCTGCAGAAGCAGATGAGGTGCTCGCTAAGAACACCCACCTCCTACAAAAGCAAGAGCAAGCTTAAATATGGTTAGGGTATTCTGACTCCTCCCCTCAGAGTTGGCATTGGTCCAGACTCCTCAATGTCACAACTCTTCCTTATACTCCCACTTCATGCCTTTATTATGTATTCCCCCTCCCAGATCACACAGCCATTAATATTAATAAAGTTAGTTAAGCAGGCACAGTAGTGAGGACACTGGTGATTGGGGCCTGACCTCTCAGGTTTGAACCTCTTGTCCTATCCTAACTTTTCTGATTCCTCCTGGCCTCAGGATGGCTATTGTCTTGGTAAAATAAAATAAGTCACTTCCCCCACAGCTTGAAAGTGTTAATTATCTCCCACTAACATCTGTGGGAGCAAAGCAAGATACCATAATATTCCCTCTTACAGTTTTATAGATCCAGAAACTGAAATCCAGAAAAGATACACAACTTATGTAAAATTGAAAATGGATTTGAATTCTATTTTTAAGGCTTAGTCAAGCTAAATTTAATATTCCCCTTCACTGTATGTTTTACTCAGATTACCTGAGTCAAAATTCTATTCCTGTGACTCAAGTAACTTGTCTCACAATTCTCTATTGTAACTTCTATTATATTGTAACACCACCATTTCAACACCCACCACCCACATCTAAGAAAAATTTGCCTAAAGGTTAAACTTTTGTCTAGTAATTACCTCAACCTGTGTCACCCCACCCATCACCCATTTTCCAGAGATAGTTGGTTAACCTAAAGGCCAAATCTCAGTGATTTCCAGAGGTTCCCAAAGTGAGCGATACTGCCCTCTGGGGGACCCTGGAATGATAAGAAAGGGATAGTAGCCTCAGATGCAATTGGGGGGGCATTGAATAAAACTAAGGAGGTGGTGGAAACATAAGGAAAGAAGAAAAATTTGAAAAACATTCATAGATGTTTCATCTGTTGTGTAACAGAGTTAAAGTCATAGTGATTACATTATTTTCCAAATAAACACACAAAATGCAAGGTATAACTGATGAATGGTCCAGTCCACTGACAGGTCTTAACAAGCAAGTATTGACAGGCAAGCACCTTCATTTTTTTCGAAATGATGCAGATTTCAAAAAACAAAAAGTTAAAGGGTTAAAGATTTCCAGGTGGGCATTGAGTAATTTTTTTTTTCAAACAAGGTGGTAGGCCAAATAAATTTGGGAACCTCTAATTTAAACTACTATAGTAACTCCCACCACCTGAAGGTTATTCCCACTGCCTTTGTCTTAGAATTCAAGTCACATGTCTTGGCTGTGATTTAAGGAGGTTTTAGAAGGGGAGGTCCAAATGATGTAATCTCAATTCTGGCTATGTAATCAATAGCCAATCAGAAGAAGACATACCTATGTTGCACAAGATTTTGCTCTACCATCTTGCTAATTGTTATAAGAAAAACCCTGTCAGCCCTCACTTAGGGTCTATGGTCACTGAAAGGCCATTGACCCAATTTATTCTTTATTGCTAGTCTAACTAATAAATTGATGATGCTTGGGACCCTGTCTCTCAGTTTACCCTAATTTTCAAACACAATATTTGGTCACATAAGCAAAAAGTGGCTGAGATGAGATTCAAACCTAGGCCTTTTGAATATAACTCCAATGATCTTTCCACTGTTCCATAAGCCTTTTTTCTCTTTTTTCCCTTAGAAAAGCAAGTGACAGACAAAGCCCCAGGAGTTCAATATGGATCCTAAAAGGGAAGAAAGCCCTGATAGAAGCAGCATGGGTTTTCTGAAAAAGTGACAAGCTTTCTATGTATTTGCAGTCACCCACAGCTACTCCGACAATCTTTTACACAGTCACAGGGTTTTGAGCTAGAAGGAACCCTGGAGATTACCTAGTCCTAGTCCAACCCTCTAATTTTACAAAGGAGGTAACTGAAGTCCAGAGAAAGGAAAAGACTTGTCCAAGGTCATATAGTAAGTAGCAGGGTTAGGAGTCATAATTGAGACTTCTGATACCAAGCACAGTTTCCCTGCAACTATACCAAGCCACCTCTTCTAGGGGAGAGAGGGTTAGCTATTCTAGGAAAGTTTTCTTTGAGTATACATGCTCCAGGATAGTGTTTCCAAAGGTAGTCATCCCCAAGTGGAAGTGACAGAGGGGGAACTATGAGTGAATTCTGATTTACCTGCAGAAGGAGATAATGATCCCCAAAGAAGGTTGAGAGAAAGTAGACATCCTGAAGAGGGTTATTCATAAGTCCAAAGCCCCATGCTTAACAAGTGTCAATGTTGTCTCTGGGTTGGGATGTGTTTTGAGGAAAAGGGCTCAAGGACATTCTTTCCTTTTCCTTCTCCTCCTCTCTGTGGTCCAACAGGTATAGCTTGTCCTAGTGAAGTTTCCTTGATGTAATATAGATGTCTATGAATGAATAAAAGTGTCAGTGAAGGGACAGGATGTAGTGCAAGGTAACTGGACTGGATCAAAAGGAGAGAAAACTAAATTACTCAATATTTATTTTGTTTCTGTTTTCTCTGACAAGGAAAATGGGAAGGATAGAATAAAAGTGGTTAATAGAGAGCAGAAACTCGAGAATAGTGAGCAGAGGGTAAGAGAGCAGCTAACTGCTCTCAATGAGTTCAAGTTGCCATACCTGGATGAACTATATTCTAAGGTACTGAAAAAAATTGGTAGATGTGATGGCTGAGAAAAAGTATTTGACAAATTTTGTCAGTTCTCAGGAAGGACAAATATTGTCTTTGGTTTCCAAAACTTAGAAGAGGGTAGTGTCTGTCAACTATTAAACAGTAAGGTATATTCCTATTTTTGAAAAAAATTCTACAACACATTATTAAACAGATAGTAAATATATTGGTAAGCTTTTGTAGGGAAATGCAGTGATCACAAAGACCCAGGATGGCTTCATCAAGCACAAGTCATCCCAGATTGTCAGAAAAGGGGAATGCTGTATTTACTTAGGTTTCAGTAAAATATTCGGCGAAGTACCTTATGCTACACTTGCAGAAAAGATTGAGAGATGTGGGCTAAAGAGTACACTTAATGGATTTGAAACCACTGAATCTCCATATCCAAAAAGTAGTCATTATTAAATCCATACCAATTTGGAAAGAAGTCTCTGGTGGGTTACCTGGATCTTCCCTTCAACTGGTGCTATTCAACATTTTTATTAATCATTTTTATGAAGGCATAACAAGTATGTTTGGCATATTTGAAGATGACATGAAGCTTTGAATGACATGAAGCCAATACACTGGATGACAGAGTCGTTACCTAAAAGGGACTGTCATAAGCTAGTAGGACAATGAGTCATATAGAAAAAAAGTACACATAATAGGGAAATCTTTAAAGTTCTATCCTTGAGTTCAAAAATGCACTTTATAAGTACAGATCAGAGGTGTTGTAGATAATCCATGAGAAAGAGATGGATGACTTAATGAACTGAAATTTCAATATGAGTCTGTTGACAGTGTTATAATAGTCACCAAAAAGGGGGTGGGGGGGGATAGTAGTGACCAGAAAAAGAGAAATAACAGTTCAATTATACTCTGATCCAGTCGGTCAACTAGGTACAATTTTGGACATCACATTTTAAGATACTCATAGAGAAGTAGGGACACATCAGCAAGAAGAGGACTGGGTTGGTGGAAGGACTAGAGACAATTGACATATGAGGATTATTTAAAGCAATTGGTTATTATTTAGCCTGGAGAAGAGATTTAAGGAGGACCTGATACCAGTCTAAGTATTTGCAGTACTATCATAAGAAAGAACAATTAGTTTTGTGGTACTTGGCCCCAGAAAGAAAGACTAGGAACAAGGCACGAAAGTTGTATCAAGGTAGATTTAGACTTAATGTAAGGAAAAATTTTCCAACACCTACAAACATCCAAAAGTACAGTGGGTTGTTTTTGGAGGTGGTGTTCTTCACTATTGATCTCCAAGTAGAGGCCAGATGACCACTTGTGTTGTAGAGAAGATCTTCGATCAGGTATGAGATGGGCTAGATTATCTCAGAGGTTCCTTCCCACTCTTGAAATTTGACTTAATACTTTGCAAAGAGCCCCACCACTGAATTTAAAGAACCTAAGATCAAAACCCACTTCTATTTACTCTTCTTGTGAACTTGGACAAAATTACTTCTCCTCCCTGAGTTTCAGTTTCCTAATCTTTAGTCAAGTCAACAAGCATTTATTAAATACCTACTATATGCCCATGGACTTTGTTAAGTGTACCAAAAAAAAGGTAAAAGAAAAACAAAACCTACACCCTGTTCTCAAGGATTAGTGTAGTCTAATGGAGGAACCAACATGCAAATAACTACGTGCAAACAAGATGGATTTGGGATAATTTGGAGGTAATCAACAGAAGGAAAGTACTAGCATTAAGGGGCACCAAGCAAGGCTTCTTGTAAAAGGTGGCATTTTTTCTGGAGCTTTAAGAAAGAGGAGGCAGAGAGACAATGAGAACAGTGTTCCAGGTACAGGAGACCACAGTGAAAATGCCCAGAGTTAGGAGATATAATGTCTGGAACAGCAAGAGTTCGGAGTATATTGTGAGGAGTAAGGTGTAAGAAGACGGAAAAGATGAGCTGCTGTTTTCATCGTTTTTTCAGTCCTGTTGGACTCAGTCCTGTTGGACCCTTCTTAACACCATTGGGGGTTTTCTTGGCAAAAATACTAAAGTGGTTTGCCATTTTCTTCTAACAGATGAGGAAACTGAGGCAAACAGGGTGAAGTGACTTGCCCAGGGTCACACAGCTAGGACGTGTCTGAGGCCAGGTTTGAACTCATGAAGATGACTCTTCCTGACTCCAAGCCTGGCACTCTATCCACTGCACCACCTAGCTCACCTAAAATGATAAGAAGAAACCACTTTATGAAGTGTTTTAAATGTCAAACAGAGGATTTTGTACTTAATCCTGGAAGTGAGAGGGAGCAACTGGAGTTTAAGGGGTGTGACATGGTCAGAGTTGTGCTTCAGGAAAATCAATATGAAATCTAAAAAATGACTAATGGCCTCTAAGACCCTCTCCAGCTCTATATCTGACACTATTATCTCTAAGGTCTCTTCTCTCTCTCCAAATCCTGTATTCTTATGACCTTCAAAGAAAGGTCTTGTCCTCGCCAAAGCACAGAGGAGCAAGAAAGCCACGCACTTACTTAAGGTAAGCTCCCACAGGTTCCGACCTTTAACAAGCAGGCACAAATCCATCTTGAAAATCGACCGCCTGCACTAGGTCCCGCCCCTAACTACTGCCACGCCCGCAGGCCCCGCCTCCCGCCCCCCCCAGGGATATCACGCTCCCAGTCCCAAGCCCCAACCGCGCCGCCCGCTATGTTCGGCGTGGAATAGGAACCACAGAGATGGAGGCCTCAGAACTTCCTAGGAGACCCAGACAAAGCACCGCTCGTGTCCCTGCCCCCCTCGCTTCTCTTCCCAGTCCCTCCCCCTGCCTTTCCCCGAGGGGTCCTGACTCCCTTTAGCCTGAGCTCCATTGGCTGTGAGCAGGAGGGCAGGGCGTGAGTCTGAGGGCCCACCCCATCTCCTGTTCCTCAGCCCCGCCTCCTCCCCTCTCTGGACGTCAGTCCCTGATGGTGTGATTGAGTGTAAATGAACCGGAGAGAGCCGGCGCTGCATCCCGGAGCTAGGCTCTCTGCTCCATCCTGCAACCAGGCACTCTGTCGGTCTGTCTGGCTCGTAGGTAAGTATCTGTCAGGCCTCGAGGCAGCGGGTCGTCCGCGGCCATTCACCACTCGGTGGGTGAGTCACTCAGACTCCAGTTTGTGGTCCAGTCAGAGAGTACCTTGGTTAATCGGTCGTGGTCAGTGAGTGGGTCAGTTCAGTCTGACCCTATTAGTCAAAGTCAGTCAGTGGGTTAGATCTTCGATTCTCAGTCAATAAATCACTCAGTGGGTCAATCAATTCCCTCAACTGGTCAGTCGGATGGCATTTGGTCAGTCAGACCCTACTAAAGTGGCCCTGGTCATTCAGAGGTCAGTGGGTCACTTGGGTCAATGGGATGTCAGCAGTCATTCGTCCTTCAGTCAGTTGGATGGAGGCAGACCCTAGTTATTTCACTAATTAGTCAGACCTTGTCAGTGGGCAGTCGGGTCAGCCGTCCCATTGGCTAGTGTGCTCTCCATTCCTCCCTCAGTCAGGGAGTCATTCTTAGTGAGTTAGGCAGTCCCCTCCCCCCACAACCAGTCAGCCGTTCATAGGCGAGTTAGTCAACTAGTTGTTGAGACCATCCATCAAGTCAGCCCTGGTCAGTTTATTAGTGGGGATAGTCAATGGGTTGGCCAGTGAACAGCTATTTCTTTAGTCAAGAAGGAACTCTTATTGGGTCAGTTAGTCTCTCTCCTCCCCAAACCAATGGGTCAGCAATTCGTTTATTAGTTGGTCAATTAGACTTGTGAGTCAGTTAGTCAGCCCTGGTCAGTTCATCCTTGGGTCTTGTCACTAGGTTGATGGATGAGCCTGTCATGCAGACATAATTTTTAAAAAATTAAAAGGCTATTTCTATAGGAAAAGAACACAGAGTTTGTATTCTACAGACCTAGATAACAATACCATCTCTGCCTATAATTTTTTTGTAACCCTGAACAAGACACGCGACATCTCATTGGCCAGTCAGTGTGGCCATCACTCAGTCTAGTCACACAGCACTTACTGAATGTGTCCACTGGTCATCAGTCAGTCCATCAGTTTTTCAACAGTCAGTTGGTGGGTCAGTCAGCCATTAGTGGGTAAGTCAGCCCTCAGTGCCCAGTCACTTGATCAGGTACAGTCATTCATTCCGTTACCCCCTCAGTCTGTTGGTTGGTCAGTCTTTCAGCTATCTGGTGGCTGGTCAATTATTCAATAAACCCAACACTATCACTCCACCAGCAAGAATCTCCTGAATTCCCATCCTTCCTGGAATGGGGATATGACTCCCCCTTGCAGCTACTGTGTCTAATGTATAGATCTGGGCCTGGGCACAGGCTCTCCAGCTTATAGAAGGGAATAAAGGTTAGGCTGGTATACCTACACTGTAGGCAGACTTAATTTTTAAAAAGAAAAAAGAAAGGAGATGGTTAATGACTGACCCACTGGGAATGATTTCTTGACTGAAGGAGGAATGACTGCTTACTGGCCTCTGACAGCTGACTGTCATTGACATTGACCCAGCTAACCAAAACAAATTTCCACATTAGCCCTGTCTAAAGGAAAAATGTGTGTATACATACATATGGCAGTTAGGTGGCACAGTGGACAGAGGGCCAGGCCTAAGTCAGGAAGACTCATTTTCCCAAGTTCAAATATGGCCTCAAACACTTACTAGCAATGTGACCTCAGGCAAGTGACTTAACCCTGCTCACCTCAGTTTCCTCATCTGTAAAATGAGCTGGAAAAGGAAATGCAAAGCATTCCAGTATCTTTGCCAAAAAAATCCTAAATGGGGTCATGAAGAATCAGACATGACTAAAACAACTGAACAACTACTACTACAAAAAAAAAAAAAAATATATATATATATATATATATATATATATATATATACACACACGAGTACATATACACACACACACATAAATGTGTGTGTATATGTAAACACTTGTGTGCATCATTCTCTACTGAGTCTTTTTACCTCTCTATCATGTTTCATCATTAGTCTTCTGAATTTGTCATTACGCTGATCAGAGTTCCTAAATCTTTCTGGAATTGTCATTGTTCAGAATCCTAAAGTTGCTTGTCTTTACAGTATTGTTGTCACTGTATATGTTGATTCTGTTCATTGCATCAATTCATACAAGTCTTTCTAGGTTTCTTTGAAACTATCCCCTGTATCGTTTCTTTCTTTCTTTTTTTACTTTTTGGAAGGGAGAAGGCAAGGCAATTGGGGTTTAAGTGACTTGCCCAAGGTCACACAGCTAGTAACTGTTAAGTGTCTGAGGTCAGATTTTAACTCAGGTCCTTTTGATTCCAGGGCCTGGTACTCTATTCAATTCGCCATCTAGCTGCCCCACCCTGTATCATTTCTTACATCAAAATACTCTCTCACCATTCTTAGTTTAGCCATTCCCTAGTTGATGCCCACCCCTACTTAGATTCCAATTCTGTGTCTCCTCAAAAAGAACTATAAATATTTTTGCATAGCCTTAGTTAGCATTTGTTTTGTTTAGAATTAATCCCACCCTCAATCTGACCTCCCTCTAACTCCCCTTTCTCTTCTGTTTCCCTATTGAATGAAATGTATTTATGCACCCAACTAGCTTGTGTGAATGACTGACACTTCTAATGGTGTTAGTACAGTTTTGTCAACAAATACCAATTAGAGATTAGATAGTTTCTATTTGGGTCATTTAAAAAAGTGTTTTTCTCAGAGTGTGTGTATTCTTCCTTCCTTTGACCAGTTCTGATGACCATGAGATTCAAGTATCTGCAGCTCACCCACTTCTCTGTATAGATTTCTACTCCCTCATCCTAATTATGAGATAATTTTCCCTAACCTTCCTTTCCCTCCCCATCTATTGTATTCCTCTCCCCTTCTCTTTCTGTTCTTCTTTTAAGATTTTCAAGACACAACATAACCACTCCCAAGCCTTCTGTCTAATTAGACTCTTCTATGACTGTTGATAGGGGTTGATGATGATAGGGGTTCAGAGGAGATACCTATATCATCTCACCATATTAGAATGTAAGCAGAGTATACTTGTTTAGTTTCTTTTGATTGTTCATGTTTACCTTTTTATGCTTCTCTTCACTCCTGTGTTTAAACTTCAAAGTTTCTACACATTTCTGATCTTTCCACCAGAAATAGTTGAAAGTCCTCTATTATCTATTTCATTAAAGATCCATTTTCCCCTCTGTTTAATTATACTCAGTTTTACTGAGTAAGTTATTCTTTCCTGTAAGCCTATATCCTTTGCCTTCTGGAATTTTGTATTACAAATCTTCTACTCTTTGATAGTGGTGGCTGCTAAATCATGTGTTGATTCTGACTGTGACTCCTAGGTACTTGAATTTTTTCTTTCTGGCTGCTCGAAATATTTTTTCTTTGATGTTGAAACTAATAGATTTTGGCTGTAATGTTCCCAGGAGAGTTTTCATTTTGAGGTTTCTTTCAGGAAATTACTGTTAGATTCTTTCTATTTTGACTTTATCTTCTGTTTTTAAGAGATCTGGATAGTTTTCATTATGAATTTCTTGAAATATAGTATGTAGGCTCTTTTGTGATCATGACTTTAAGGCAGTCCAATGATTTTTAATTTTATTCTCAGTCAGGATTCCAGGTCAGTTGTTTTTGCTATGAAATACTTTGTATTTTTTTCTCTTTTTTTAGTGTTTTGACTTTTAATATTTTTTATCTATTGACTTTAATTTGATCCATCCTAATTTTCAGTTTGTTGCTTGGGCAAAGTTTTATACTTCTCATGCAAATCTATAGATTCCCTTTCCATTTCTTTTCCATTTTGTCCCTCAAGCATTCTCATTTCATTTATAAAAATAATTTTCAACTCTAAAAAATTTCTTGCTTCATCTCTTCCCGGAATTCTAGTTGAATTTGTTCCCAAATCATTTTTCTTAAAGGTTTTGTTGGTAGATGATTTGAAGTAATTATTTTCTGGGTTTGTATCTTGAGCATCCCTGTTACTATAATAGCTTTTTATGATGGGATTCTTTTTTTCTCTGCTCATTTGTCTAGACTGACTACTTCTTGACTTCAGATTTGTAAGGGCCAAGCTCTGCACCCTTCTGTAGGAAAGGTTGAAGCTGGCCCTACTCTTGCTTTCTTGGGAGTATTAAATGTTGTAGTGTCACAGGGATAGCACATACTGAGAACATTCAAGCTATCAGTTGTCTCATAGTTGTCTGATCCAAGGTAGAGTCTGATCACTGACCCCCTGATCCGAGCTCTCCAAGTACCTTACCCTAGTTTTGGATCTGAGCAAGAGGTTGATGCTGGACTCAGACACTTTCAGTCATCTAGTAAGCTGTAGTGGTTCAGAATAAAAAAATAGCAAGCCTTCCTTCAGTCTGGGATTCCTACCCCAGTCATTTCTCTATAGGCTTCAGACTGGACTAGAAGTTGGAAGTGAAACTCTGTGAGGCATCTTGCTCCACTCTGCTCCTGAGTGTCTAAGCCACATTGCTTGCTGAATTTGCACTTGGTACACAGCTAGAGCCTCCTTACCCTGGAATACCACTCCCGGGCACAGATCTCTGCCTCAGTCCACCATGGATCTTTGACTTAGAACTGGGTAGTGATAAAGCTGCCAGTCAGCACTAGTTCTTGTACCCTGGTGCCCTTTATGGGTCTATTACCTCCTCTTGCCCTGGTGTAATATCTCCCTGTACTAGAGTGCTTTGCAGGGTATACTCCTGGCCAGAAGCTTCCCTACTGTCTATCCACATACATCTCTGTCTGCCTCTCTATACATACCTGAGCTAGAAAAATGAATTCATGGCATTTTTCTTGGATTTCTCCATCAAGATTCAGTCTGGTGCGTTTTCTAGATCTGTTTGGAAGAGTTGGAGGTAGTGGGGCTTGCTGTACTTCTTCCTGCTATTCTGCCATCTTGGCTTTTCCTCCCAAGATATGTATATTTTTATCAAGAGAATAAGCAGATGTTGAGCTTTATTTTATCCTAAATCATTAAAATTCATAGTTCATAATTTACTTCTTTAATTATAAGCTTAATTTTATATTTCATCCAAATTATCTAAAATGAAGTCTTGAGTCTGAGATCTGACTCATCAGAAAAGCAACCACTATCCCCAGAGAGAAGCAAAGTTATAGATCGTAGCACAGCCATTATTAAAGCAAGTAGTTTGGGTGCTGAGAGCTCCAGAGTGCCCAGGACAATAGTGAGAAACTACCTGAAAGAAAAAAAAGTAAGGAGCTCATGAAAATTAGACAGCAGGTCAAGGAGAGATTACCTCTTTTTTCGGTTCCTACTTGACTTGTCATTCATGAGAATATATGAAGAACTACGTGCATTTAAAAGGGAAGAATATATATACATATATGTGTATGTATGTATGTATCAGTTGGGTATAGAAATCTGTCTTACCCAATAGGGAAATAGGAGGGAAAGGGATAAAAGATGGGGTATGGGGTGAGGGGAGAAGTGATAAAAGGGAGGGTGGATTACAGGAGGCAGTGATCAGAAGCAAAGTACTCTTTGCAGAGGGACAGGATGAAGAGAATGAAAGAAGAATAAACAGAAGAAAATAGGATGGAAGAAAATATACAGTAATCATAACTATGAATGTGAATGGGATGAACTAAGCCATAAAATGAAAGCAGACAGCAGAATGAATTAGAAACCCAAATCCAACAGTATGTCTTTGAAAAACAAAGAGACAACATTAAAATAAAGGACTAAAGCAGAATCTATTATACTGTAGCTGACGTTTAAAAGGCAGGAGGAGCAGCAATCATGATCTCAGACAAAAGCAAAAATAGATTTAATTTAAAAAGATAATCAGGGAAACTGCATTTTGCTAAAACATACCATAGACAATGAAGTAATATCAAAACATTCTACAGCAAGTTTCTCTGATACAGGCTTCAGTTCTCAAATATATAGGGGAAGTGAGTCAAATTTATAAGAATAAGAGCAAATCATTTCCCAATTGATAAGAGAATATGAATAGGCAGTTTTCAAAAGAAATCAAAGGTATTTTTGGTCATATTAAAAAAATGCTCTAAAGCTCTATTGATTAGAGAAAGGCAAATTAAAACAACTCTGAGATATCACACAACACCTGTCAGAAATGACGAATGCTGGAGAGGGTGACAGGAAAATAGGTACGCTAATGCACTCCACTAATGGTGGAGTTGTGAACTGGTCCAAAGAGTCTGGAGAATAATTTGAAACTACGTCCAAAAGGCTATAAAACTGCATACTCTTTGATCTAACAATACCATTACTAGGACTGTACCCCAAAGAGATCAAGGGAAAAGGAAAAGGACCTATTTGTACAAAAGTATGTATAGCAGCTTGTTTTTGCAGTGGCAAAGAATTGGAAATTGAGAGGATACTCATTAATTGGGGAATGGCTGAACATGTAGCATATGATTGTGATAGAGTACTATTGTGCTATAAGAAATGATGAGGGGAATGGCTTCAGAAGAAAACGTGGCAAAGCCTATATGAACTGATGCAAAGTGAAGTGAGAACTGGGAGATCACAGTGCATAGTAACGACAAGTGATAAAGATCACGTGTGAAGGACTTGGCTACTCTGATCGGTACAGTGATCCAAAGGACTCAATGAAAAAATGCTGTCCAGCTCCAGAGAGAAAACTGATGAACTGGTTCGGTTTGGTTTGCAATAAAGCTAACATGGAAATATGTTTAGCATGATTTCACATGGATAATTGATAGATTGTTTGCCTTCTCAGTGGCTAGGGGAAAGGTTGGGAGGGAGGAAAAGAATCTGGAACTCAAAATTTAAAAAGAAAAAAAGTTTAAAAATAAATAATATTTTAAAAAAAAGAAAATGCATTGACTGTGGGCAAATGTAAACTACCCTGCTGTATTGATTTTGTCTATTCACAATCCCCATTCCCCTCTAACTCTCCTGATCTGGTTACACAAGCTATTGAGTCAGAGATGAGTCTAGACTATCACTGGGATGGTGAATAATGAAAAAATAGTTTGAAAATGACTGGAAAGCACTCTTGCACTGATTTGAAACTATATATGTTTGGCATTAGTTCTCTCATTAGCTATAAATGACCTGTAGTTCTAATGATGATAGGGCAATTTTTAAAAAAATGCTAATTGGAAATCAGGTTAAGTTTCTTCTTGGGTTATTTTTAAAAATGTTTCTCTAAGAAGCAGCGAGTATACAAACCAGTCACCATTCCCTCTCTGCCTCCCTGGCCCAAACTCAGAAAACTCCCATTCTGTTTGGGACATGTTAAGTTTGAGGTGCCTATAGGATATCCAATTGGTGATATGAGACTAGAGATCATAAGATTAAAGCTGAATACAGAAGTCTGAAAACCAATTATATACAGATGATAATTGAGCCCATGGGAGCTGAGCATCAAAAGACAAGTAAAAAGGGAGAAGGCCCAGGATGGAGCTTTGAGGGACACCAGTGCTTAGTAGCTGTGATTAGATGAAGCTCTAGCAGTCAGACAGATAAGGAGAACCAGGAAAGAACAGTGTGATGAAAATGTGGAGAGAAGAAAATATCCAGGAGAAGAGAGTGATTGACGGTGTCAGAAGTTGCAGAGAGGTCAAAAGGGATGAAGATTGAGAAAAGGCAATTCTATTTGGCAATTAAGAGATCACTGGCAATTTGGGGGAGAGTAATTTCGGTTGAAAAATGAGGTCAGAAGGGGTTAGAATAGAGTGAGAGAAGAGGAAGTGGAAGCATTGAGTGTAAACAGCTTCCTCAAAAAGTTTAGCCAAGAAATGTACAGGAAAATAGATAGCAGAAATGATAGGATCAAGTAAAGGGTTTGGTTTGGTTTGGTTTTTTAAGGATGAAGGAAACACGGGAAGGAGCCAGGATATAGGGAGATACTGAAGGTTAAAGAGAGTAGGGATGATGGAGGGAATGATCTGCTGGAGAAGATAGCATGGTATAGAATTAAGGGTGCATGTAGAGATGGTTACCTTCAAGTGAAACATAGGAATAATTTGAGTTGAAGAATATAGGAGAAGAAAGAGAACTTGTGGAATGTCTTCAGTTTTTCAGTGAAGTGTGAGATGAGGTCCTCAGCTGAGATGATGGTGGGAAGGAAAGGCCTGAGATGGAATGAAAAGGTTTAGAATAGCTTCTAGAGAGTTGGATAGCAAATTGATTAGGAAAGTGTAAAAGTATTGGTTTGCCACAATAAAGGCCCAGTTGAAACTGTGTGACAAAAATTTATAGTGGGCCTAGGACCTGGTTTCCCGATTTTCTCTTTGGCAGCGTGTGAATAGGAAGAAAAGTGGGAGTAGGAGAAGAGGGAGTGCCAATGAGACTGAACCCAAAAGGTTCACTGCTTGGAAGTCTGGTTTTTATTGCTATGCTGAGATGGGCTTCTATTTAAGAAGTTGAGGGCATAACCTATTTGTAAAGTTTCTCAAAACAGATGGTTTACTAAATGCACATTTTCTTCCTTTCTTATATTTTGCTGCTCTTTCTTTTTTATAATGTGGGGCTTAAAAAAACCTTCAAGTATATTCTACAAGATCTTGCTGTTTCTCTTAAAACAAATTGTTAGAAAGTGGTTTAACCACTCCGTGCTTATTTCCACTCTTCACAGGGGTTAAAGTTGCATCTGTCTTTGTCACTGAGATGCTGAGAATCCATAGAAAATGCTATAAATTTCCTAGAAAAAGGTTTTATAAAAGATTGAAGAATTATCATCATTAATTCCAAACATGGACAAATCAAATGTCCATATGGAGAAGAATAATGTGACACTTTTCTTAAAGCATTTATTTTCTTTTAGGTGCACTTAAATTGCCTTAGTACACAGACATGGACCTTCAAAAGTCTCCTAAGGAAAAAGCACTTATTACAGGAGGAGGTGGCTACTTTGGTTTCCGGTCAGTTCCTTTGGGGGGAAAAACATTCATGGATTTCTTTCTTACGTTATTGCTTTAATGGAAGATTAGAAAAAGTATAGCTGGGAGCTGTAATACTTTTATAATACCAACTATTACTTATGATATCATAGTGCTAATCCCATATGTGAACTAACTACATAGACCTCTTAGACCCTAAAACCGGTTAATACATGTGTGTCCCACTTTCAAAAAAAATCAATATTTGAAAATCCAATTAACAATGTAAATACAATTAGGCATGCTTGTGCACATTAAAGAAGGATTTTTTAAAAAACAGCTACCATAATAGCTTTTAGTTTTCATTTTTTAAACTGAGAGAGAATCGGTGGGGCACTAAAGAAAAGAAAAAATGGGGATGAAACCTTTAAAAGCCATTACCTAGGGAAAATCGCTTGAAAGGTAATTCTGTGATTCTTTGTAATCACAAAATAAACCAATGACATAGATAAATTTAAGAATTATATATCATTTTTCAAGAACAAATTCAATATGTAAATTAGGTAAATCTGCAATTCCAAGAAAATTTAATTCACATTTCAGATAGTAATCATTTGTTAGTCTTACTAAAGACTGCATAGTAATTAATACTTGTGATGTTTTCTCCTTTTCATTTCAGTTTGGGTTGTACACTGTGCAAGAAGGGTATGACTGTGATTCTGTTTGATGTCAATATTCCTATCCAAGATCCTCCAAAGGGGATGAAGTTAATATGTGGAGATATTTGCTGTGTCACTGATTTAGAGAAAGCCTTGCAAAATGTTACTTGTGTTTTCCATATTGCTTCTTTTGGCATGTCTGGAAAGGAACAATTGAATCACAAGCGTATCGAAGATGTCAACGTAAAAGGCACAGAAAATGTACTCCAGGCTTGCAGAAGGAAAGGAGTGCCAAGACTAGTTTATACTAGTACTTATAATGTGGTGTTTGGAGGCCAAGTTATAATGAATGGGGATGAATCTCTCCCCTACCTACCACTTCACCTTCATCCTGATCACTACTCCCGTACCAAATCTGTTGCAGAGAAAAAAGTGCTGGAGGCAAATGGTATAGCCTTGGAAAGGGGAGTTGGTGTCTTGAGAACCTGTGTTTTGAGACCAGCTGGTATTTATGGGCCTGGAGAACAAAGGCATCTTCCCAGAATAGTGAGATATATAGAAAAGGGCCTCTTCAAATTTGTGTATGGAGATCCCAAAAGCTTGGTAGATTTTGTTCATGTGGATAACTTGATACAAGCCCACATCTTGGCCTCAGAGGCATTAAAGGCTGACAAGCAACACATTGCCTCTGGGCAGCCTTATTTTATCTCTGATGGAAGACCAGTGAACAATTTTGAATTCTTCCGGCCTTTGGTTGAAGGGTTGGGTTATCCATTCCCTATCATACGCCTGCCATTAAACCTCATTTATTTCATTGCTTTCATGACAGAGATGGTCTTCTTCCTCTTGGGCAGGTTTTATAATTTCCAGCCTTTCCTCACCCGAGCAGAAGTCTATAAAACTGGAGTCACACACTATTTCAGCATTGAGAAGGCTAGGAAGGAACTGGGTTATGAACCACAGCCATTTGACCTCAAGGAAGTGGTAGATTGGTTTAAAGCTGAGGGTCATGGTAGAAAATTCCAAAACTACACTTTGAAGCATCTCATTTGGAATGGCATTTTGGTTTTCCTCCTAGCTACTGCAGTTCTCACATGGTTTTCCAATGACTATGGTGATGTCAGTTTGAAAGATTTATTTTGAAAATTATTTTATGGAGAACAAGAAATTTCCACAGATAGCACAGTACTGTTACGTCATAAGCAGACTCTAGAACGCACATCCTCTTTCAATCAAGTGGCCAAATTTATGACTCTCTAAGAACTGCTTAAGAATAGCCTTTTATAGATTAAATTTTGTCTAGCCTTCAATTATCCCTCCAAACTCAGAATGACGTCTGATGGAAGAAAGGAATGAAAGACGAGTTTGAAATTTCGTTTTGTTTTGTGTTGTTTTCATTACTTTTTTTGAAGCTATGACTTAGGGGAAATATAGTCATTTCAAAATTTGTGTATGGGAGCAGGTTTTCCTTGACTTTCTCCCAAAGCAATTGTGTTTTTTTCTCTCATGGCATATGCCACAACCAGATAATATATTTTATTTAAAATGAACTAAAAACATGAACAGGCATCATATTAGATCTGCAGTGACTAAACACATGTAAGAATGGCTTAAAATAATATTAATAACTTTTTAGTAAGATTTCAGGCAGGACACTTTTCTAAAGAGGTGGTAGGCACTGATGGAATCATAGAATTGAAAGAAATCTTAGATGTCATCTGGTACAACCTCATCTACCCAGGTCAGGAATACCCTCTACATTATCCCTAATAGTGCCAGTATGCTATGCCTAAACAGCTCCTTTGATGATGAATTCTGTATCTGATACCATATTTGAACATTTCTACTTGTAAAAAAAAATTCCTATATCCAACCAAAATTTTCTCTATAATTTCCACCTATTGGTCTTCCAAGGCCTTAAGTTATTGTGGTTTGTTATCTAATAGCTTCTAATATATGCTCAAGATCAACATTTTTAGAACTTAATGGATTGTTTTCCCCTACTAGTCTGTAAACTCCTTGAGATTAGAAACTTTTGTATCTTACTTACCTATGTATGCCTCACAGTGCCTTATACTAGATAATAGTTGTTTCTTAAGTGAAATTGAGAGCCTGTAGAACAATTTTTTAATCTATTTGATGGTCATCCATCTTTGTTTTCTGAGGCAGTTACATTTGATTTTTAGAGACAATCAAAAATCATTCCAACCAGAGTTTATAAAGAGGGCAAAAGATCAAGGTATAGAATTTTCTTTTTGATCAAAACCGCATAACTCTAATGACTAATTTTGTCATATAGTTATAAACTGGTTCTAGAGACAACCACTAAAAGAGGAATCCAAACATGTTTTAAGCACTGTAATCATTGCTGGAATGGGTGCAACCTACCATAGGGACAACTTTGAGGACAACTCTTATGCAAATGTATACATTCTGGACTGTTAATTAAAAAGAAGTCCTATTACTTTATAATCCCATCTCCTATAGATTTTTAATTTTTAAATGCAGTGCTCAAGAATTTATTTCCTTTTAGGTATTTTGCCTATAATAGGGCAGTGGCTACCAGATAAATAGTGATGTGGAGATGATCTTGTGGTCTGAATAGCTGTTTCAGCTACAGGGATCATTGACTAAGAGAAAGATTACAAGTTTTTCTACTCTACTTCCCTTTTTTAAAAAAAAATCAGAAGTAAAATTTTTCTATTCAAACATTAAACAAGAAAATAGTATTAAAGCACACTTTTAAAGAAGTATTTATCTTGGGGCGGAGCCAAGATGGTGGCATAGGATCAGCAAGGTACTGCAGCTCCCACATAGCCACCTCAAATACCCATAAAATATGACTCTAAACAAATTTTAAGGCTCCAAAACTCACAAAAATCACCTCCTGCTGAAGGCAGCTTGGCAGGAAGGGATCATCACAGCTCTGGGAGCCACAACCAGCCCAGCCTGAAACTGCGGCTTGGCCCTGGGGCAGCCAGGACAAGCTGCAGCTGGAACCTTCAGGAGAGTGGATCAGCAGCAGCTGTGGCAGTTTCCTGAATTATCAAGCCATAAGAAACAAGGACTAAATGAAAGGTCAGTGGAACTCAGCTAAACTTGGGGGAGAAAAGCAGTCTGGCCAAACTGCCTCCAGGGCAAGGAAGTGGCAGAAGTGGAGGCCCTCCAGCCACCTCCATGTGGTTGCTTCAGATCTCCTGGCCTGCAGACTGCAGGGGGGCCAAGCGATCATTCAGAGGGCAAGTGCTCTTGCATTGAGCAGCCTGGATCCAGATTGTGGTCTTGGGTGGTAGTCCTAGGGTGCTCAGTGAGCCAAAGCTGGTGGGGGCTGCAAAAAAACAACAGCCTCCTAATAGCTCCAGCAGCTGGGAAAAACCCAGTGATTTGGGACAGAGCTTTCCCCTCTGGAAGCAGAGTTCCACAGAGCTAAAAAATCATTGACTGGCCAACATGAACAGGTAAAGGAAGCAAAGTAAGAACAGCAACCAAACTCTAGAATCCTTCTTTGGTGACAAGAAGGATCAAAGCATGGAACAGGAGGAAGACAACACAGTCAGAACTCCTGTAACAAAAGCTTCCAAGAAACATGAAGACTTCCTAAAAGCCATAGATCAGCTTAAGAAGGATTTTGAAAACCAAATAAGAGAAGTAGAGGAAAAATTGGGAAGAGAAATGAGAATGATGCAAGAAAATCATGAAAAGAGAGTCAACAACCTGACTGAAGAAAATAACACCTTAAAAAATAGATTAACTCAGATGGCAATTTGGCCCAAATTGGGCATTGGCCCAAAAAGCCAATGAGGAGAAGAAGAATGCCTTAAAAAGTCAAATCTGCCAGATGGAAAAAGAATCTCAAAAGCTTTCTAAAGAAAATAATTCCTTCAGAATTAGAGTGGAGCAAATGGAAGCAAATGACTTTATGAGAAATCAAGATACTATTAAACAGATCTAAACAAATGAAAAAATAGAAAGCAATGTGAAATATCTCCTTGAAAAAACCACTGACCTGGAAAACAGATCCAGGAGAGACAATTTAAAAATTATTGGACTACCTGAAAGCCATGATCAAAAAAAAGAACTTAGAAAGCATCCTTCAAGAAATTCTCAAGGAAAGTTGCCC
>CM053585.1:165535591-165559864 GCA_028646515.1 Pseudochirops corinnae
TATATATATATATATATAATTATAATTATTAACTACATCCAACTGGGAATTAAGATACACAGGCACTATGGTACGGAGATCCATCCTGCCCTACCAGAAAGTCAGAGGAGCGAGGGGGAGGACATAGGAGAGAGCAGATTGGGGGAGGGGTTATACAGTGGGATGGCTGTTTTGGGGTATTGGGTAGGGGAAAGATGGAGAGAAAATTTGTAACTCAAAATCTCATGGAAACGAATGATGTAAACAAGAAAATAAATAAAGTACAAAAATAAAATAAAATAAAAAGAAGTATTTATCTTGAAGTTGAGAAACTTCAATGCAAGTCCCAAGTTTTGACTTCACTTCCTCCATGTCTGCCTTAATCTCCTCATCAGTAAAAATGAAGGGCTTAGATTAGATAAGCAATTTTCAAACTGTGATCTGGGGACCCATAGGTGTTCCTGAGTCCCTTTTGGAGGAGTCATCCAAGTCAAATCTATTTTCACATTAAAACTAAAATGTTTTAATTTCTAACAAGGTAAATATTGATAGATAAAACCCACATAAACAAAAGGTCTTTGGGATTTAAGAGTATATAGGGGTCCTGAGACCAAAACGTTTGAGAACTACTGGACTAAATGATCTCTAAAGTCTCTTACACTTCTAATGTGACTTATCTAAGCCCACACTTTAAATAAAAATAGCTGAAATTTCTGTAATACTTTAAGATTTGCAAAGTCCTTTATATACTTTATCTCATTGGGCCAACAAACATTAAGGCACCTAATATATACAAAGCACTATTCTAAATACTGGAAGTCAAAGACAAAAACCAATCCTTACCTTTTCCATGAGTCCATCAACAAACATTGCAGTAGGTAAGCATTTATTAAGTGCTCAATATGTGCTTTGCACTGTGCTAAGTGCTGAGGATATTTAAAAAAAAAAAAAAAGGCAAACCAGCCCCTACTCTCAAGGAATCCACAGTCTAAGGGGGAGAAAACAAGCAAACAGCCATAAATTTTGGAGATGGGTTGTAATCTATTGTTTAGAGGAAACATAAAATAGGTGGGATCACAGACTTCTAGGCAGATATTCTTTCCATGACACCACACTATTTCTATATATAATACCTTATCTTAGAAATAATGGTTGTTCCCAACAAATGACACGTTTTATAAACTGGTTTAATTACAAAAAATTCCCTAGAACCACTTTTTATCAAAAACAAAGCAACTTTAAATAGCAATTTGAAGGAAAAAAATAAGCAGAATTAAGAGACCTAAAGTTATCCCGTTGTAATTTGTTATTGAATGCTTTCTGCCAGGTCCCTTCTGGCCCTGTTAATTCATTCTTCCACACCTTGATTTTTTTTTTCCTAGCTATAGGGAAGAACATAGCATCTTATGTTTAAAGAGGAGTGGGTACCCCCTATAATGCCACCAGTGATCCTTGTGTTAGTGACAAGAGAAGATTAGGAAGTGATCTTGCTCAGAAGAGTCCAGCAGTCATGTTCATGTCCCTGGGGGCCTAGAATGGAAGTCAGTATTCCCACTCTGGATTTATTGGATTTATTTCCTTCATTGCACTTGACCTCCTTTACACAGTGAGAAGAGAAAAGAAGGGAATTTTTCAAACAGGCAACTACTGAGCACTCCCATGTGCCCGTTATACTATGGGATATGGGGGAGATAATGTGACTGGAGAGATAAGATGTATACAAGTGAAAATTCAGTAACAGTTCCAGAAAGTATATATTCAAATGGTCGTCACAAGTTTTGCTCTAAATGATTTTGCTTTGTTTTAGGTTCTTCCAGAAAGCAGCAATCTTCAGCTGTAGACAATACTTAAAAGGCAGTATCACCATCATAATTTTGCCCAGCTTAGTAATGGAAAAGACCCATTTCATAGTATTTTGAGCTATAAAAGAAACATTTTAGTCCAACTCCCTGTGATCCCAGTTGGGGTGTGTGTCTGGGCTCAGAAGGCTGCTTTTCACAAAATCTTTCTCTCTTCTGCTCCCATCCAGTGAAACCCTGGGTTCTTCAGTATCTGGCTCTTATTCCTCCTCTAAGGTTTAGGTCCTTCAGCACCTCT
Organism: Pseudochirops corinnae; assembly: GCA_028646515.1. NCBI lineage: Eukaryota > Metazoa > Chordata > Mammalia > Diprotodontia > Pseudocheiridae > Pseudochirops > Pseudochirops corinnae. Next base: position 165,537,668 of record CM053585.1, read on the forward strand.
ATAAGCATCCAGTCTAACAAGAGCAGTAACAAAACAAGTTTTATTTAAAAAGCAAAAAAGCCTTATACTTCAGGCCACACACAAGAAAATTCTTCCTTCCCATAAGGAGCTTATACAGTCCTAACTTAAAGTACTACCTTTTGATTTGGGAGTTCCCAGAAAGTTGACGTCTCTTCTGCTTGGGCCTGTATGCTCTGTTTGAGTCAGTATCAAAAAAGGGAAAGGTCCAAATTTTCTCTCTTCCATTTCTCCTCCATTTTTTGACTCTGAACCTCATTCAATCCTCAATTCATCCCCTTCTATTTCTCAGTTCTGTGGTTCTCTGCCACACCAATCTTTCCCACTTTGGTGCTCCAATGCTTTTCTGTCAGCTGAGCAACATTAACTAGCATGGGCTTCTTTGGAGACCAGCAGGCTTTTCTCCTGATCTATATGAGACTTGTCATGTCCATCAATTTCTACCCCTCTAATTGTCAGGCCAAAATTAGCACAAGCAGCAGAGAATCGATCTGTACTCTGTTGCATATCACTCTCAAGGTCTCTCTGAAGAATTTTAGTATTGATTGTGAGACATGGGAGACACTGGCACAGGACTGCCCAGAATGGCATGCCTTCATCAAAGAAGGTGCTATGTTCTATGAGCAATGCAGAATTGCAGCAGCTCAAAAGAAATGAGATGTACAAGTTTAGAGACATCTCCATCCTAGATGTTGAAGCATACTATTTGTGCCTGACCTGGGGTAGAGCCTTTCAAGCTCGTATAGGTCGAATCAACCATTGTCAGATACACTGTACTTTGACCCTGACATCATGATGTCATTTCGGTCATGGAGGACAACAACAACCTCTTGAGGAAGTCAGCCACATGGTTGCATAAGTTCTAAGTCAAAAAGCACTAAGTGCTTACCATGTACCAGGAGCTGTCCCACATGATGCTTTGTTATTGTTGAGTCAGTTCAGTTGAGTCTGACTCTTTATAACCCCATTTCAGGTTTTCTTGGCAAAGAGAGTGAAGTGATTTGTGAAGTGGTGCAAAGAACTACATAAACCAAAAACTGTCCCCATCCTCAAGGATCTCACATTCTAGAAGATAATGTTGATAACTAAGTACATACAAAGTAGATGGAAAGCAACCTCAGAGGGGAAGGCCCCCTGCAGGAGGTGGGATTTGAGCCAAATCTTGAAAGAAACTGAGGTTTAGGTAACTGGCAGATTCCTCTCTGACCTCCCTCTCCTTCTCGGGCCATGAAGTGTTATTCCCAGTCTGTGCCACTTGTGTCCCACAGGGTACCTTAAACAGAAACAATTCCCATGTTGCATGTGTGCCTCCATTGAACAAGGGGGTGGGGAGGAAACTTAATTTGGTATAATGAGAATAGTAGAGGATTTGAAGTTAGAAACCCTGGGTTTGAATCTTGGTTCTGCCACTTACTATGTCACCTTTGACACATCTCTTGGCATCCTCATCTATAAAATGAGAGGATTAATCAGGACAACCTCTAGGCTGCTTTCTAGCCCTAAGTCCATAATCCCACGATTTCCCCAACTATTTGATGCATAACCACTACACCCCTCAGGTTACAAATGAAATAACTAAGGCCCAGAAAAGTAAAGTTACTTGTCCAGGTTCACAGAGTTAATAAGTAATAGAGCCAAGATTCAAACTCAGATCCTGTGATCCAAAATCAACTGCTTTTTCCATCACACTATTAAATAAAAGGTGTGTGGAGTTTCTGGTAACTAGCCCAGAGTGCATATAAGTTCCTATTTCCAACTAGTGCCCCCAGGTGGGTTTATCAGTTGTTTCAAATTTGTATGCCAAATATTCGAATAGCACATTGTAAAATGTGTCCTTTCACACCTCCATTTAATCCTCACAACAGTTTGCTGTGGCTCAAAGTTGTCTCATATGTGAAATGGGGAAAATAAGATTTGGAAAGGGAAATGACTTGTCCAAGATCACACAGTAATTAGAAAAATAAAAGTTTAAAATAGTTCCTTGAGATTGAAAGAGAAAATGATTTTTAGATGTGTCTTCTTCTAGGAATAGTTCCAATTATCCCACAAAAGGACTGTTTAATCTATATGGCATTCCCCTCACTCTATCCCCATTTCTTCTCTAATCAATTCACTTGAAGTTTTTCACAACATTTTTTGATAGGCTGCTGAAGTTCTCTGTGTCTCAACTCTCCTTTCTGTACCACCACTGTTCAGCTAGCAAATACAAGTACTATCTCTGCCTTTTTTTAAGGTATTCTCTGTAACAGCACTGAGAGCCAATCAAGGAATCAGGGAGGTAGAAGATATTACCCTTTCTCCACTTCAGACTGGTTTCATTGTCAGTCCTGTGGGTTTAGGACCCCAGGAGTAGAGGTCACAAGATTTTCTTTGCTGTCCTAATCTTGGCATAATGTTCACATACAAGTGAACTAAATTATCTAAACTTGATCCATCAAAATCCTGAACGTTTTCAGTTTCAGTCTTCTGTGGCTTTCCTCTTTAACAAACTCTCCTTTCTGGTTTTCTTTGCTCTTTTGGTTCTCCTCCTACCTACTGATGGCTGCTTAGTCTCCTTTGCTGACTTCTCATACATGTCATGTCCACTAAGTGTGTATGTTCCCCAAGGCTGTCTCTTAAGTTCTCCTCTTTTCTCTCTGTAGTGAGACCCACCTGTGATTAGGAGTTGTCATTCTCTGTGACTTGAAAGAAGGCAGTATAGTCATCTCTAGTCTCTTCTCCCCTTACCCTTCTCCAAGGAAGAGTTTCATTCCTGCAAGGAGGGGAAGCAGGAAGTTGGGGCAAGAGGCTACTATGCTCTCCTGTTGGGGAGGGGTGTTACTGGGCTAAAAGCATATCTATCTGTTCCCTTAAGTTTTGGTCATCAAAGGGGTTATGATCAGGTGTGAGTCAACTTTGAATCACTGTCATTTGGGGGCAAGGGGGAACCTAAGCTCTAGATCCAAGGCTTAATCTCTTTCGTATCTAATACCAGTTCCACAATGAACACATAGCAAATAGCCAAGAAGCCCATTTAGCCAAAGCAGAGCAAAAGAGAAATCAGAGAAAGTTTACATGAGAGAATACATACTAAACAATACAGGGTAAAGAAGCTCTCCCACTGGGATCAAGGTAACTCAGCTCAACTGAGAGAGAATATTAGATCTCATTTAAGGGGGGAATTCTCCAAAGTCTCCAGAGTAGCAAGAAGAGAATAGGGACATGATGAAGACTTCCAGCTCCTCTCATGTCTTCCCAAAGTCTTTTCCTTCAGCAACCTGAAGTGGAGTTGGCCTCTTCCATCTTGTTTCTCAAAGCTAAAATCCAGGAACACCCAAAGCAACTCAGCATCATGAAGAAGACTCAAAGCTTGATGAGTCCCCAAAGAGGATTCTAAGGTGAATTTCACCTCTTTGGTGAAAGCTGGAGTGCTCAACTCTCCCAGCCCCTCACATAGAAAAGGCATTCATCTCCACCAGTAAAGAGTAAGTAATAGGCCTTGGGACAAGGGTCATATCACTTGATAATCTCAATAAACAAAATTATCACCTCTCCACATACCTCTGCCTCTCTGAGGCAGCTGGGTGACATAGAAGATCAAGGGCTGGGCCTGGAAGCAAGAAGTCCTGAGTTCAAATGTGATAGCAGATACTGTGTGACCTTGGGCCAGTCACTTAACCTCAGGGTCTACCTCAGTTTCCTCAGCTGTAAAACAGATAATAACAGCATGTACTTCACAAGGTTTTAAGGATAAAATGAGATATCTGTAAAGTACTTAGAATAATGCTTAAAATGGAGTAAGTGTGATATAAAAGCTTATTCTCTCCTTCCTTCCCTCATACCAAATATTCCCAAATCTATATATCCAGCCCTGGTCTCTTTCCTGGGCTCTGGTTTCCCATCACCAAATGTATACTAAACATTTTGACCTGAATGTCCTATAGACATCTCAAACTCGACATGTCCAAAACAGAACTTATCTCTCACTAACCCAATTTATCCAATCAGTTACCAAATCTTATTTGCCTTTCTGCTATATCTTAGATGACACAACTGGGTGGTACAGTGGATAGACTGCCGGGCCTGGAGTCAAGAAGACTCATCTTCATGAATTCAAATCTGGCCTCAGATACTTACTAGCTGTGTGACCCTGGGCAACTCACTTAATCCTATTTGCTTCAATTTTCACATCTGTAAAATGAGCTGGAGAGAGAAATGGCAAACTATTCCAGTATCTTTGCCAAGAAAACCCCAAATGGGGTCATGACGTCAGACTCAGCTGAAAAATGAATAAACAACATTGTCTTGGATACATCACCTTCTCTCCATTCACACGGTCACCATCCTAATTCAAGTCCTCATCACATCTCACCTGGACTCCTTCTAGGGACTTCTAATTGGACTTCCCTACCTCAAGTCTCTCCTCACTCCAACCCATCTTCCACTCAGATGGCAAAGTGATTTTCTTAAGGCACAGGCCTAACTACATTACCTTCCTACTCAATAAACTCCAGTGGCTCCTTATTACCTAAAGGATCAAATATAAACTCCTCTATTAAGTACTTAACACTCTTTACAACCCAGCCCCTTCCCATCTTTACAGTCTCAATACATATTACTCATTTTCCCATAATCTATGATCTCTACAATTTAAGCACACCAGTCTACTTGCTGTTCCTCACACATGCTTTGTCTTTTGTCTCCATGCATTTGCAAGAATCATCTCCCATCCCTGGAATGCTCTCCCTCCTAATTTGTGTCTGTCTCAATCCCCAGCTTCCCTCAAGAGTCAGCTTAAGTGCTATATCTTCCAGAAGGCCTTTCCTATTTCCGCCACCATCACTCCTGATGGTGACTTTCTCTCTTCGGATATTCCCCATATTCTGTAATTATCATTTTATATGCTGATTTACACATATGTTGTCTCCTCCATGAGAATGTTAGCTCCTTGAGAGCAGAGACTATTTCTGTTCTCTTCGTATCCCTAATGTTTATATTCCTGGCACATAATAAACACTAAAGAAATGTTCGATTCTAAGTGTGTTATCAGTGTATGTCAGTCCCTCGCTACAGTAAGATGGCTTTCCTCAATATTTGCTGATGACTGAAGAACACTGGAGGAGCTCACTATTTAAAGGCAAAGAAACCATTGCTAAAGTGAATAACCATCTTCTTGCTTTACGCTTTGTATATCTTGGGGTTTCATACATTAGTTTCCTATAGTAGAGTAGCTCGATAGTAACAAGTTATGGATACTGCACAGAATATTAGAGGTTTTTAAGAAAATGACCATTCCCATTTCCCTCTTGAAATTTTTCACCTTTAGTTTCATTCTCTCTAAAGATAAAACTAAGTATCAGAAAAACCTAGATCGGTATTAATCATCACACCAAACTTTTCTTAAAATACAATTGAGCAATTTAATCCATCACAGCATTAATATCAGCCCACTGTCAGGGTGAGACCCACATATTCTTTGCTATATACACATAGGCATGTAATATTTATATAAAAATAAATTAAGCTTTAATAATAGAACACACAAGTTTACAAATACAGCAGTTCAAAGTCTAAAGAAAAGCAGGCACAATAGGTTTTCTCTTCAAAATCCTAGACAGGTTTCTGGGTGCTGAAAACAAGGCAGCAGTAGAACCTAACAAATGGGGCATAATCTCTAAAAGAACTGCTTCTAAAAGAAGCAGTCTTGAGCCAAACCTCGACTGATCATCTAACAAATGTTTGGATGTTCAAATTCCTCAGAAATTCTGTCTGTTCTAAATCTAATTATCCATTCCTGTTGATCAAAACATCATTTCAGGGGTCTCAAGACATATATGAAGTAAAAATGAAAGTATTTCTATTTTACGGTTTAAGACTAAGAAGCTCCCTTAGATGCCATTTAAACATTGCCTCTCTCCATGCCAGGAGGGATTTTTGTGCAAGGGATTTAATTTGATTTGTCTGAGTCCTTTAGAATTGCCACAGGGTTGTGTGTGTGTGTGTGTGTGTGTGTGTGTGTGTGTGTGTACGTACACTGATCTTTCCAGGGGTCTGATACTTTATTGCCTCAACTATGGCAATAAAACAAATCATAAATTATTAGCATTCATTGGAACCAAAGAACTATCTATATAACGCAAAATCATTGATTTGAGAGAGATTTTATCCTTATATTTTAATAAATAGGCAAGGCTAGCTCTGAAAAAAGTTTTGAGTCCATTACCTTCACAGCTACCTTCTTCCAGAGGAAAATAACCGCATTAGTTACTAATAACTTAATGTGAATAAAATAATGTGTTACCTTTCCAGGCAGATTTTTTTTAAGGACTCACAAAAATAATGACCCAAAAGAATAAATCTCTAATGGTGGAATTTGGAGTGGCTGAGTCTTACTGGTGCCCTTCAAAAACTGAACACCACAGAAACATGCCAATCATGTTTGTGTTGTATGTGTTAATAGGTTCTGAAATTCATAAAACTTCAAAATAATAGTGAAGCCATACTGCAAATATCTCTGACGGGGCTTGGGCTCCTCTTCTGTCTGTGCTAGAACTGAACAGTAGTCATACTGATGTGAAGGACTAGATTAAGGGGAACCTTTGGGAGCTTGGGTGCTGTCCTGGGAGAAGGGTTTGGTGAGGGTTTGGAGAAGGGAGAAGGGAGAACCTCAGTGGTTTGGTTCAAAAGTAAATTCCTACGCCTTCTGTCTACTGCCAGGCTGAAAAAAAAGGGTGATATCACCAACCAAGGAGTAATTAAGCTGAGAGGAAAATGTGAGAAAGGAAGGAAAAAAGCAAGATTTGACACATGTAAACCGTGATAGGGATAATAGGGAGTTGAGAGCAGTTCCTGAATGATGCTTCACAGCAACATCTGGGCCAGGGCTATCCTTTCAGATGATTTGTGAAAGCTTTTTGGACCATATGAAATATTCTTTGCTCAGTAATCTACAGAATTAAAGATATTTACTTCATTAACCACCCTCCCCCACCCCAGTGAATATTCAACAAGTAATAAAGCCACATAAATCCATGCAAATTGGCTTGCACTGGATAAATCTGAAAGTTCACAGTTTTAGAAAAAAATGGATTACAAATCTTTAAAAGAAGCATTGAAGAGGTGGGGCCATTTCAGCAGCTGTTTTGTGTAACAGTTTTACCATAATGTGAGGCTGTGCTTTCAAAGGTACATCTTACAAAGAGAGTTCTGTGGTTAAAGGAAGGAGCCATTCTGCCCTCCCTGCACCTCCAATTCCACAAAATATGACCAACAGTTCTACTCATGTGCTCATTGCTGTGTTCCTCCTCCTCAGAACCATTTCATGACAATTCTTGGCAGCAGTGAAATGGGCTGGGCAATTAAAAAAACCCTTTTCTTCTAAGTCTGTGCTCAATTCACTCTGAATGGCAACTTACCAATAAGTGTTAACTATAAGAATTCCCAAACATCATCCTTTCCTAAAATAGCTTATTACAAATTATCATTTGCAAAATTTAAGAGGAAGTATTCAAAAGGCACCAGTGTAAGACTGAGAGGCAGCATTGGATAAGGTATAAAGGAGCAGCCCTGGAGACAGGAAGACCTGAGTTCAGGTCCTACCTCTCACATAAACTGGTTGTATAATCCTAAACAAGTCACTTAACATCCAAGTCCTATAGCAACTCTCTAAGACTATAAATTTCAGAGAAGTTGATGATTTGCATTAGTGAAGGGAGATTTCCATACCAGAGAGTTCACTATGCCAATGAAATCACAATAAAAAGTAAGGTTAAACATTGGTCAAACAGAGTATGAATCAAATATATACATTTTGAAATCCCAAACAATATTAAAAGCGCTTAATCATGAATTTCCCTCAGTACAAAAATCTTCAATGACTATGGACCAAGCTTTTCCAATCTGAATTTTATAAGGAAGCACACAGGATTCTTCTCTCTTCCTTAAGGTTTCTATAATGTTTTCATGTGCCTCTCCTGTCTTATCATCTTCCTCATGTTACTCAACAAATGTTCAAAAAGTTTGGTAAGGAATGCTCTTAAGAAATAATCATCTCCTAACTAACTATCCCTTGAAACAAGCAAAAGAACCAGAAAATAATCAGATTGAAGACTTTAGCAGTGATTTAGCCTCTTATGTAAGAAAGAGCCCACCTTAGGCCACTGCCTTCAAGCAAGGACAAAGATCTACAATACATTTTATTCTACAGCTCAGCTGGCCTATTTCTATCACCAGGCATGCTCTTGGCCTTGAAGTTTGGAGGGCTATAAAACTATTGACACACAAATAAACTGAAAATCATGCTTTCCTGGAGGCCCAAGCCTTAAAGGGAAGCATTTATTTGTTTGATCATCTTGTCAGTCAACAATCACTTTAAAAAGGGAGAGAGAGACTTCGAAACTTCCCTGACAGTTTAGATTGTCAGAAGGCCAATCCCTGTAATATTAAGAGCATGTAAAACATGTATTCACATGTAAAGTGACTCAATAAATCAATTATCCTAAGCTGCCATGTTAAATGTCTATTGACATATGTATAAGGGCACTCTGATTAACAGAAGTAGCAGCTGTTGCAAGAAGGAAGAGGGAAGGCTGAGACCACTGACAACGTGAGACAAGAAAGAAAACTTTTTTCCTAACTCCTCACAGAAGTGGACGTACACAAGGTAAGGAAAAATGGTGTTTCTTTTCAAATCAAAATCCTCAACCTCTAGCAAGTTAGCCACATAATGATTCTTGCTCATCTGCCATCAAAGTCATCAATTATGTGGTTAAAAGAAAATTGAGGTGTTTTGGCAGAGAAGCTAGCCTTGCTCAGCAAATACAGAAGGGTAACTTATGGAGCTTTTCCTTGCCTTTATTCAGGGAGGATTGTGGTACTGGACACAGAAAACAAGCCAGGTATCTTATGTATAATTTGTACAGAATATAAGTTAAAAAAGATATCAAATGGAGGAGAGAGGACAGAAAGTCACCATGGTGAATCCTGCTTGGTTCTTCTTAAGAAAATTCATTGTGGTGACAAGCAGCTCTTCAGGAGTGATGACTTCACAGATTTGCATCTTCTGAAGATCTTAGTAAAGTACTCTCTGTTTATCTCTCTTGTACACACACACACATACAGAGTCCCCAAACTGCAGGCTTGTTCTAAGAGTAGAATTTGCTGTTACTGACTCTCTTCTCCCTTAATCTTAAAAAAAAAAATAAGCCAAAGTGAGGAATTGGACTTAAAAAATCTGTGTAGTGAGGTAACAGAGACACCAAATGAATTTTGAAATATTCATCCACTAAATAGCAAGTCATATTGTTCATTACAGTCTAACTTTCCCTGTGGAAGTGAGATTTGTATTTGGAAAAGTTGTGAACAAAAGGTATTTCTGGAAGTTTGTTTCTAAGGGACAGAGGAGCTGAAACCGGGGCAGAGATGAAAGGACTCCCAGAAAAGCCTGTGCAGAGAGAAGTATAAGCCCCTCCCCTTGCCTTCAAGGGCCTGGGGTCCCCAGTATAACTGAATCCTTCAAGCTGGTAGTGGCAGGTCAGTGTTGCCTTACCTCCGGTTGCACTTTTCCTGATACAGCTGCAACTGATTTTCATTGACGTTGAATTCATTCACCAGGGCATCTCTGTTGGCATTACGTAAATTCTGATGAGTGTCATACAGGAAGAGTTGGTTATTCAGCTCCTCTTGCCGCCTTCGAAGCTGGCGACAGGAAGAATAAAGCTCTTCTTCACTTTCCTGAAAAGTAAGGTGAAGACCAGCAGACAGTAAAGATGAAGGCTCACAGTCATCTATGGAATATCAAAACTGGAAGGGATCTTAGAACTCAATTGGTCCCACTCCTTCATTTTAAAGAGGAGGAAGCTAAGGCACAGAAAGGAAAAGCTGATTTGTCCATGATAACCCAACTGTGTAGTAGCAGAGCCCAATCTGGAATCGAAGTCTTCCTCACTTGCAGACCAGGGTTATTGCCAATTTAAGACCACTGAGGGTCTATTTCTGGCCTCTACTTTCTAATCAAAATGGCCAACAAGGGGACTGAATCATTTTATGAAATATATTTTATAAAAAAACTTCACTGATTCAGATGATTTGGGGACCCAGGCAATATGAATTAATGACAAGGCTAAATTGCTGGTGATTTTCAAACAGCCATAATTTATATGCAATGACTTAGGAAAGGGCTAATCAGGTTTCTGTTTTTTAGTATATTGCTGAAATGGTCCATTATAACATAGTTAATTCTCATTATGTAAATCATAGGAAAATAAGAGCTTTTAAAGTACTTTAAAAAATTTGTTCTTGTTAGCAGTTTAAATATCATCAGCTTATCACATAATTAATTTGTTTAAGAAATGTTTCTTTATAGGTGCTACACAAAGGTAAACTTGAGCCCAGCCACTGCGCAGGTTATTATTAATCCCAAGTCAAGAGTGACTGAATAAATAAGGTACGAGATAAAGACACATGAACCCTGGTAAAATATTCTCCCTTAACTCCCAAGAAACTAAAGATGGGGCCCTTTCAGCAATTTACCTGTCAAAAGGGCTAAAAAACACAGCCGTACTGTATATATTATATTGGTCAGCTAGATAAATGCTCCTTCTTAAGCACCCATCATCCCAACGAGGTGACATGGACAGAGGAATTAAAACCAGTGAGGTATACTGCACAAGAAAGAAATGTAATCAATTCTTTAATACTAGGCCACAAGATGACTCAGTGGATAAAGCATTGAACCTGGAAGACCTGAATTCAAACCCCATCTCAGACATTTAGGTCACATGATTTAAACCCTGTCTTCCTCAAGTTTCCTTATCTGCAAAATAGAGATAATAATAGCACTTGTCTTGGGGGGTTGTTGTGGGAATGAAATGAATTACTTGTAAAAAAAAATACTTTGCAAATCTTAAAGGATTATATAAATGCTAGTAGTTAATTATTATTATTATTATCGCTCTTATATAATCTTGAAACACAAGCCTCTAAAAGAAAGCAGCAGTGTTTATTCAACACTACTCAGGACTGGAAATGTATAGCAGAACAATCTTAATCTTTCACATTATAAGTAAAATCCAGAAAGGGAAGAAAACCTCTATCTGCAACAGCAAAGAAGAGAGGAGAAAATGAAGATTCTTTGTCCTTCAATGTTACAGAAAGAGTTCATTCTAACAGTGACTAAGGGTCTTCACTCCAAGAACCAGGGGTACCTCTATAATGAAATGTCATGGAGGCAGCATGAGGTAACCAAACACCTGACTTGGAGTCCAGAAACCTATGTCCAAATCCTGCCCCTGACGTTTGCTATGTGGCCAAGGGAAAGTCATTTAAGCTGCACGAGCTTCAGCTTCCTTATCCTTAATACCTACACTATTGACCTCATAGGTTTATCGTGAGAACCAAAGGAGATAATGCATGTTAAGCATTTAAACCTTAAAGTATCCTATGTCAGCTGTCATTGTCATTATGAAACCGTAATTTTTGTGAACATATAGTTGTATTTGTTATTAAGCTCTTAATTTAAGCCCCCTGGAATAGGAATCAGAAGATACAGGATCTTATTTGGCTCTCTACCAAGTAGTTATGTGACTGTGGGCAAGTCACTGCAACCTCTCAGTTGAAAGGAACCTTTCAGTTCCTTCATCTATAAAATGATGGATCAGACAAGCTGATCTCTAAGGCCCATTCTGGCTCTACTGATCTATTTTCAAATTAGATCCCTTCAAATATGTTAAGACAATTATCATTTCTCTTCTGTAGCTTAAACAACCCCAGTTCCTTTAACTTTCTTTATAAGATATGCATCTCAGTGTCCCTCTACCTCCTGGTGTGCTAAAGAGACAAGGCTAGGGTGAAGGCTTTTGTTAGGTGGCACAGTGCATCAATTAATGCCAAATCCACATCTGTGTGTGTCTGAATATCAAGTCTGCTCAGTTATTTGATTACTCAGCATACATAACTTGAATTCAATCAACTTTTGTTGGTTATAAAGGATGAGTTTTTTAAATTATTAATATTATATCAACTATTAATTGTGAGTGTGAGGATTCTTCTGGGATTGTTCTAGCTCGTCAATGTCTTTATTAAAAGATATTGCCGAAATCTGAATACACAGACAGAAAGAAATGATACTTCCTTTGATGCAGGTACTATTCCCTTACCTAAGGTACTATGTTTGATCCAGGTACTGTGCTCTAGATTAAGAACATATTAGCAAGTCTTTAGCAATCACACTAACCCAGCCAAGTGGATACTCCACTTAGTAACATCATCCAAGGTTCTTAGCTTCCCTCATCAAGAAGTAATCAGTTTTCTCCCAAATATTTCTATCTTTTCTGCCATCTACAGTACCCAATGGACATTTAAAGCCTGCACAATGTGACTCCAGCCTACTTTTCCAGATTTATTATACATTATTCTTCTTTATCAACTCTACATTCCAGCCCAATTGGCCTCCTTGCTGTTCCCTCTATACGATATTCCATCTGTCATCTCTCTGCCTTTATACAGGCTTTTCCCCATTCCTGGAATGTATTCATTCCTTTCCTTTGCCTCTTAGAATCCCTCACTGCCTTCAGAATTCAGGCCAAGTGCCACCTTCAATGTGATGATTTTTCTGATCCCCCCACCTGCCTTCTCCACCCTGAAATTACCTTGTTCTGTATTTACTTAGTACACGTTTCATATTCACTTGTATGGGACTTGTTGTTTCCCCTCAAGGGCACTATTTTGTTTTTTCAATGACAAACACTATGCATGGCACAGAGCAAGTGTTTAGTAAATGCTTGCTGGCTGATTAATACCTCATTATTTAAATTGCTTAGAATTTTTCCTAATAGTTATAGTACTCTCATATAGCCACGTCCTCATTCAACCAGCACTCAAGGCCCTTCACAATTTTGTCTTACATCTGACCTTCCCAGACATATTTCAAAACATTCTCCTCCCATGTCCTCATTCTGTTGCTCCACTCAAGGTGGACAGCCCACTCTTTGCCCAACCTATACATCCTATACTTACCTTCCTCTCAGGTTTTGCTCACACTATTCCCTAAGCCTGAAATGCCCCTCCTTCCCCTTCTTTTTCTGCTTAGCCCCACCGCAAAGTTAGCAAGGGGATCCCAGCTAAATCACAGTAGAGTAACACTGAATCTGTCACTGTGAGGAATGTTCTATATAAGTTCATTTACCACATAACTGAAGCATACATTTTTAAGTACAGACTGCTTTGTTTTGTTTTTTAAAAACAGTATTTCTAAATGGAAATAATTCCATTTCATTATCTTCTGTCTCCTTAAACAAAGAATGCTAAAGATAATATAAACTTTCCTGATGACTCATTAGGGGTCATCATTATGAATATCAGTTACTGTCTTCAGCTTATATAATAAGAGGACCTTAGTTTGATGAAGTATACAGGGCTACTCTCACCCTCATTCCTCCCTACTTCTTCCCACTAAATAGCCTTAAGCTCCTGAGATTATTCAGTTCTGGTTTCTGATTTTGCTTTTTTTTTTTTTAACCTAGTCACTGTGCCTGCTCTTAGGACAACCTCCACCCTCACCTCTTCCCTCATCTAATTTGTTATTTTTAATCTCCTTTGGCCTGGGAAGCCAGATAACAAAGCTTGTCAGAATTCTGTTTAAAGTAAAATAAATAGGCTCTGAGTTTGGTGCACAGACCAGGGATTCTTCTGGCTTTCTGGTAAAGCCTTTCTGGTAAATTCCTTCTCAGAATAATGCTTTTAAATGCATAAAATATGAAGGATTGCAAAGGAAACCAATCATGTTGAAATAAAGTTTATCAATTGTTTTGTAAAACAAATTGCAAGTTAAGAAGTCCTGGTATAGACTTTGACAGCTCATTTAACTGCTCAAAGGCCTTTTTTTTTTTATCATCCTTCCTTGTTCTTGGCCAAGTTCTAGATCAGAAGTGTTAGATATGTAGCCTATAAGCTTCACGTGGCACACAATACTCTTGAGTGCAGCTTGAACCAGGTTAAAATGTTATTGGGAAATATTTAACAGAATAAATAAAAATACAATAAAACATAGACAATATTGCATTTTAAAACTAAGTCAACATGTGACCCACAAGGATTTTGATCTAGTTTAGTGGCCCATTTCTATTTGAATTTGACACCAATGGTCTGGATAGTTGAGGCTGCCCATGTAATTTGCAAATATATGAAGTGTTTCTGTAATAGCTGACGCATAACACTTTACAATTTACAAAAAGCTTTATATATGATATCACATTATAATATAAACCAGCTGCTGTAGCCAGCTGAGTAAAACAGTAGGATTTAGAACTAGAAAAGACTACAGCAATCACCTAGTTGTCCAACTGCTCATCTTTAAAGACTCTTGGGAAGAATCCAAGAAGAAAGTACAATCTGTGGCCTTTTAGGTGTTTTTTCCCCCCTCCTACCAGACTCCTAGTAGAATATACTAAGAAGGCTGAAAGAAGGAAGAAGTCCAAGGACCCATCAATGAACCTACAGTTGAAGGCATACCATTCTTTATTTTTTAGGAGAACCAAATCTTCTTCAAACCAATGCTTCAAATCCTCTGAGTCAATGAAGCTTACCAAAGGATAGTGGATTAGAGGAAAGGGCCCTAGTTATTCTGCTTACAAGTTCTGAACCACCCACAGAGAAAGAACCAAATGGGACCATCTCTGCTTTGATGGTACTTACCAAGACAGGACGCATCTCACAGAAAACCAGAAGGGAGGCCAGTTCAATATCTTCACTGTAACCATTTTTAAGAGGAACTGATCTAAACCCTGGGATACAAGAATAAAACAAACAAAAAGAATATGGAAGTTAAGAACCTTTGCTCTGGAGGACAACCAAGAGTTCACACACTGTTATCTACAAGAGCTGGGTGTTCAGTGCCCTCTGCAGTCACTGCATGAGAGGCCTTCTTGCCCTTTTAAAAAAGACAACAGATTCAGTTCAAACATAATTTCTACTATCATGATACAGGCTGGGAAAATGTACCTTTGTTGGCATCCTGGCATAGCAGAAGGATAGGGAAATACATTAACTTAGAGACTAAAAACTAAGAACTAAAAAGAAAAAAAGGAGAATTTAATGGTTATGGAATATTACACATTCAATTATAAAGAACAGTAGAGGTGGGGTTTTTTTTCTTTTTTTAGTTCCATCTACATTGCTGCTGTCAACAGGTTTAAAGAGATAATGAAAGACCCAGACTTTAGAAAGGACTTCTATATCCCAAAGGACAAGGGAGTTTCTCTCTTATTTTTAAAGAGTCCCATATAGAAGGGAATTTACAACTTTCCTAGGCAATTCATACCACAGCTGACCAAGCTTGCTGAAAATTTTCTTCTTATGTTCAGGCTAAATCTTTCCCACTCAAGTTCTGTTTTGTATAAGGTAGTAAAAAGAAACAAGAAAAACAATTCCTGGAAGTGGATTATTTCTGATCTGAGAAAAATAGAAGGGAGGGTAAAAGGAATACACTAACATAGACATGATGAATGGAGTAGAACTTGCCAATTCTCATAATTGGGGTATGTGAGAGAAGAAACAAACATGGAGGAAGGGGTAGGGAAGTGGGTATCAGATGAACCTCAGTCTTATCTGAATGGACAAAGGAGGGTTGAAAACACACATACACAAACACACATAGACATCTTTTGGTGTAGAAATATATCAAATTCAAAAGGGAATGAAATGGGAATTTGAGGCATGGGGAGGCATTAAGAGAGAGGATAATATTGGGAAGGGAAGAGTTAAAAGCAAAATGAACTTCCTAATCTTGAAGAGAGCAAAAAGAGGGGAAAACTGGAATCTAAAGGGATGTCCAACATTGTTTCTTACACATTGGGGTTAAGCTAAACAAATTGTGGTATATGAATGTAGTGGAATGTTATAATATTAAGAAATTACAAAAGAAAATCAGAGAATCCTGCGTGATTTGAAATTATTCCAAGTGAAATGAGAAGAACCAGGAGAACAATTTATATACATGGATAGCAGCAACACTTAAAAAAAAATTGGGGCAGCTAAGGGGTGTACCTAGGATAGGGCACCAGCCCTGGAGTCAGGAGGATCAGAGTTCAAATCTGCCCTCAGATGCTTACAATAGTCACTTAACCTCAAATGCCTCAAAAAAAAAAAAAAGAAGCTAAAATACTTAATTCTGATTAAAGCAGTAATCAACCATATCTCCAGAGGGCTTATGATGAAGCATGTGATGGGAACAAGGTACAGAAACATACATTTTGTTTCCCAGTGTGTGGATTTGCTTTGTTTCATTATGCTTATTGGTTACAAGGGGTTTTCTTTCTGTTTTTTTTCCTCTTAGTTTTTAGTTGGGGAGAATGAGGAAGAAAAAAAATGTTATTAATAGTGACACCCAAAAAAAGAGCCATTGAAATATTTTTTAAATGCACAGAAGAG
The DNA here is from genome assembly GCA_028646515.1 of Pseudochirops corinnae. Classification (NCBI taxonomy): domain Eukaryota; kingdom Metazoa; phylum Chordata; class Mammalia; order Diprotodontia; family Pseudocheiridae; genus Pseudochirops; species Pseudochirops corinnae. Next base: position 165,554,090 of record CM053585.1, read on the forward strand.
AACAGAAGGAAATTAGAATGAAGTATAGATAAGCAGGACAGTTCTGAAAGTAACCTGTAGTTTACTACATTCCTTTTTTTTCCCCAAAACAAGCAATGAGAAATGGAGACACATTTTCAAAGAGAATCCTCTTTTTATGTTTTGTAGTGTATATGGAAGCACTAGGGAAAGGGGGGAGAGGGACGAACTTAAGGTCATAAAAATAATTTAAATTTTAAATGCTATAGAGGAAAGAGCACTAGATTTGGAGTCAGAGGAACTGAGTTTGAATCCCAGTTCTGCTACTTGCTACCTGTCTCTGAACAAATCTTTTAATCTCTCTTGGCTTTGGTTTCCTCATTTTTTAAATAAGTAGCTTGGGCTAGATGACTCCTAAAGTTGCTATACGAAAGTCCAGGTCTTGTGATTCTATATGCAAACTTATTTCCCCTTATGCTTAGAGACCAAGAATGGGTAAAAACTAGGTAACTGTACCATCCAAGAGAATTTTTCAAATGCTTTTAATTCAATGTCAGTACCTCTATTTCTGGAAGTTGTGGGAAATAGGGAGAGTGCTCCTGAAGCTTGGCCATGAAAGAGCTTGGGCATACCCCTGATGGCATGTGGCCCAGGTTACTCTGAAGCCCAGAGAGTGCCAGCTATTAAATGACTTAGTATATTCCATTCAAAGCAGAGGAGATGAAAAAGACCATTTCTCCAGAATTATTATCTCTAAGTAAAGTGATCCAAGTTCCTATATTAACCTTTTCTTACTGATCTTCCTCTTCAACCCTGAAATAATTTTGATGGCTTACCCCTGAATCCTCTTTTGGGTCTTATCTGTCTTTGGCCAAAAGGCCAAAATGGAAATATTCAATAATGAAAAATAATGATGAGCCAACATGCATGAAATTCCCAAGAAACAACTTTTCATTAAAAACAGACAGCCTAGGTAGGAACTATTTTGTGTAACTACTTCATTCCCAGGGTCCCCTTTGCCCACTGAGCCATTCTACCAAAGGTGAGGAGGTGTGGTCTGTTTTTTAGAAAACGAAATAAACGCAGTTGGTCAAGTCTACAGTAATCCTGTGTAAAGGCATCTACCCAATGAGAAGCACTGTCACACAAAAGAGGAATCTGCTTCTGGCACAGATGTCCTGGCAAGAAAGACTACAGTACATACTGTTGCTAAAAGGGAAATGAAAAGTGCTTCCAAAGTCAAGCCTCATTGATTTGGACTAACTGGGGAGAAAGCCAATCTGGATCAGGAAAACATTTCAATTACAGGAATTGTTTTAAATGCCGTTTTATTACTTTTAAGTACATACAGTCAGATGACTGAAGCTAACTAGGGGTTGTTGCCAAGTAGAGTTTCTTTGGGACTTACCCTACTCATGGACAGTGAAGTGATTTTTAATTAGAATATAAATAAACTGATACTTCTAACGCATTGAAAAAACAGCAAAAAGCCTAAGCATTGGCCATGAAATCTTGTTCATATTATTAATTTGCTTGGGAAATTCTTTTCACAGATAGTAGAGTAGGAAAACCTTAGTCATGTCTATGTCTAATTTAAGAGAAATTCCCTAAAAGGTTGGAATTAGAATCTATGAGATTTGTTTATTTAGGAAAGGGGTTTAGACAACATTGGAGCTTTATTACCTAAGAAATACATAGGAACCAGGACCCAAACCAAACCTTTGCTGTTCCAGGAGTCTCCAATAACCTTCAGAGAGATGAATCCAGTCTTTGTGGAAGCAAAGAGTAGAATAAAGTCGGTCTGCGGTTTTTCTCCTGAACATACAGTAGGCTGAGGGAAGGCAGTAGGATACCAACCTCACAGAGAATTCCTATATTACATCTAAGCATAGATTGTCTGTTGATGTCATTTGTTCCATATGGCCCAGCTATACCAGACATTTATTCAACACTCAACAAACATTTATTACATGCCAAGGTACTGGGGGTAGAAGGATAAAAAAGAAGCATTCCCTGCTCTCAAGGAGATTACATTCTACTGGGAAAATACAACATATATCCAGAAGGGTAAACACAAAATTTTACACAAATTTTACACAAAAATGTATAAAATGTAGATATAAAAGGAAATGAGTGAGATGGTAGCAGCAGTAAAACTTCAGGGAATTATGAAAGGGTTCCTGGTACCTGAGCTGAATGCCAGCAAGATAGTAGAGTTTAGCAAACATAACTGGGAAAAAAGGATCAAAATAGAGTTTAACTATCCATCTGCCCAGAAAGGCAAAGGGGAAGTACATAAGAAGTACTTTTAATTGTTTATACTAAAACAAACCTAATCATGATGGTCTGAACACGTCACTCAAAAAGTTCTAGTGGTTCCCTCTTGCTTCTTGGATACAGTACAAACTGCATTGTTTGGCATGTACAACCTTTCACATTCTTTTTTCTGCCAGCTTTTCCAGGCTTTACCACACATTACTCTCCCTCATGACCTCCATCTGACCTACTGACATCCATGATATCCATCTCAATGCCTGTAAGCTGTCTTCCCTTCCTACCCTTGCCCCTATACCTGGGACACACTTCCTCCTCATCTCTGACTTGTAGAATCTCTAGCTTCTTTTGAGGAGGAACCTATAGGAGGCCCATCTTTATCCTTCTACTTGCTAGTGACCTCCCCCTTTCAATATGTTTTGCATTTCCTTATCTGTAGTCCCCTTCTCCCAACAGAATGTAAACTCCTTGTGGGCAGGGACTGTTAAACTTGTCTTTAATCCCTGTACTTGGTACACCGCAGAGACTTAAAACTGATTATTTAATGCTTTTAAAATGTTTAAAAATGTGTTCAAAGTTTATTATACTATGTTATGGAAATGCTTGTTTTATTCCACAAATTAAAAATTAAATTAAATTAAAATTAAAATGATTGTTGAATGAATGGTGTCAAGTAACAATTACCCAATTATAGAATTTTCCTGCAAAATATTCCACTTGCTGTCAGCCTGGAAAAGGGTTTGTGGTAGAGTGAGGAGACAAGGTGAATATCCTAATACAAAGACTTGTAATTATGCTCCTTGTTAGGAAAAAGATGTTAAAAGGTCAGAGGAATCAGCAAGCAAAATAACTCTACTTTGAGACTCTAAGGCAGAAATTCAAACTAACAGAATGACATGCTGATCTATGCCCAAAGTGAGATAAGAAGTCTGTTGAGAGCCTATATTTAGCTGTTTAATCAAATTTACTTTTACCTGATTTGATTCCTTTAATGGGATAAGTAGCATGTGCCAGAAAGTTGGGATCGCTGAACATATCCTCCTCATAAACAACAAAGCGCAGAAATGCAAGATTTGGGTCATAAATTTCAAATGTCACTTTCTCCTGAGTAGATGCCCAGACTGGACTCAGGCCATTATCATCTGGAATAGAACCAAAGCTCATAAGAAAGACTGTACTTCCACACCCATCTGGCCAAGACATTCATTCCACAGAAGTTTTCTATTTAGGTGCTTTTAAAAATACCTTGATACACACAGGAGGTACTGCAGGTTTAAAGCGATATAATTTAGCTTAGAACTCCACAAAGACCCTGTGCTTCCAGGATTTCCACAGCCCACAAAGTGTTGAATTTTCCCTCTTTCCTTGCCACAGGTCTAAGTCAGGGAACAAGGTGTTCCCAGGTGAGGAAAGGTATCAATTTTTACTGCCTCATATCTTCAATTCAAGACAATGGATACATGGTGTATCTGTACTATTACTGGGTGCCCCGCTCTCCCCCACTCCCTCCCGCCTCCCTCACCAAGGTAACTTCCTTGAGGAAGGAGACCGTTTCCTCTTTTTCTTTGTGTTCCAGCCCCTAACTTAGTGCTTGGCAGATAGTAGGCTCTCAATAAATACATGTTACATTGAATAGAACTAAGATCCTACTATGTACAAAGTATTATCCTTGGCACGTAAAATACAAAGATAAAGAAGGACGCAGTGCTTGCCCCAAAGGAGCTTTTAATATAATAGAAGGATGAGATAAACACACACATTACTAAATTAAGTTACAAGGGCTTTGGAGAGAACCGATGAATGAAGAGAGGTTCAAGAAAGGACGCCCGGTGGGACAGCATCACGGAAAGCTGGAGAAAGCACTGTATCAGGAGTCGGAAAGATGAATTCAAATCTGCCATTGGACACTTAACAATAATAACAACAACTTACTACATGGCAGGTGCTATACTAAGCGAGTAACAAATATAATCTCATCTGATCTTCACAACAACCCTGAGAGGTAGATGCCCATTTTACAAATGAGGAAACTGAGGCAAACAGAAGTTAGGTGATTTGATCAGGATCACACAGCTAGTTAAGTGTCTAAGGCCAGATATAAACTTAGGTTTTCCTGATTCCAGGCCCAGAGCTCTATCTACCACATCACCTAGCTACCTAGCTGTGTAACCCTGGGCAAGTCACTTAACCTATTTGTTTCAGTTTCCTCAACTGTAAAATAGGAATAATAAGAGCACCTAACTCACAAGGTGATGATCAAATGAGACATTTGTAAAAGTGCTTAGCACAGTGCCTGTATGTAGTAGGTGCTTAATAAATGCTTATTCCCATCTTTACTTGATGAAGGAGGTAGCATCTGAGCTGGGCCTTAAAGAAAAGAAAAAGTAGTCCTCCCACCTTCCTCCCTCCCCTCCTCTGACCCCGGAGCTAAAGGAATAAAGATACCTCCATGTACAACTCCCTTAGTATTATTGTCCACTACACCTGCCAGGAGTAAAGAGAAGAATAAGGGGCAAAAAGGATGGAACAGGTTGGGGACAAGTCTGGAAATGCTGAGAGACAAGGGCTTAAGAAAGACAACGAAGACAAGCTGGTAGAATGACTGAATGAATAAACAAATGAATGGATGAATGAAAAAGTATTCAAGCATGTACCAAACATTTCTTTCTAATTCCCCAACCACTGTAAGCTCAGGGAGGGATCTCATCAGTGAATTTATGCAAATGTCCTTTCCAATATAAGACCAAAGAATTGCATCTCATATTTCAGTCATGTTTACTCAGGACCACAACCCATGCTCTTTCTTCTACTCGTGATTATAACTACTCAGAATGCTTACCTCCTTTCCCCCCATTCATTCAAATCTTTTTGGAAGGAGGTGGGATTTAAGCTGAACCTCAAAGGATAAACAAGAATTGAATAAACAAATAGGGCGAGTAGGGTGGTAGAAAGAGTCCTGGAATTTAAATCAGAGGACCCAAGTTCAAATCTCAGCTCTACAACTTACACAGTAATGAGCTGCTGAAAGAGTTTTTTCACCACCTTATCTTTTAAATGAGAGGGCTGAATTGGATATCTGAGATCCCTTCCAGCTCTAAAATTTTATAATCCTTTGAGGACTCAATGAACATTTCAAGTGGGTACCATGGCAAGTTCAGAAGGCTGAAGGAAGCGGTATTGCCACATGAGCATGGTTGGAATAATGAGCCTGATTCTCTGTCCTACAGGGCAGAAAAGAGTCATGCCTCCTCCCTCCTTAAGCAGCTTGGCATGAAATCTCTCCTTTTCACTCTGATAACTGGTCTGTACTATTCATGTGGCAATTAAGCAATTAAGAGTGTCATTTCAATCTTGCTATTTAACTTTTCATATATCAGTATCTGACTTCCCCAACTAGACTGTGAGGTTCAGGAAGGCTGTAGCTGGGTCTGGGATTCACTGTATCATCCACCCTGCCAAGCATAAGGAGATGGTCAATAAATATTATTGGATTTTAACTGAGATTGCGAAGTTATAATGGGTGTAGTAGATAGAACAAAAGGC
>CM053585.1:165560364-165609520 GCA_028646515.1 Pseudochirops corinnae
ATGGCAAACCACTCCAGTGTCTTTGCCAAGACCCCCCCCCCAAAAAAAAAGATCTTGAAGAGCTGGATGTGACTGAAGTGACTCGACAACACTTCACAGGGTTGTTGTGAAGGTCAAGTGAGTTAACAGATAAAGCATTTTGCACACCAAAAAGTGCTACCTAAATGCTACCCACTATCATCATTATTATGATTATTACTAATGCTAATAATGAAAACCACATGAGCCCAAAGTCAATTATATACCACCCTACCAGGGAAGGCACACCCCAAGCAATTCAAGTATAAACTAAGCCAAGAAGAAATGTTGGTTTTAATACCCATTGTCAACATCCCTGCTGCTCAAATGGTCCTTTCATTTCCCCCAGAACAATTCCTAGCTCACGAGGGGAAGAGAATGTCCTCAAAAGAATCTGCAGAGGACACAAACCCTTGTTTGAGCCCCAAATCTGCTCAGAAGGTGTGATTCTCCCTCCAGACTTTGATGCTGAAGGCTCCTGGATGAACAGGGATGCTTGGTGAACCCCAGGGGATTTGCCCTAATTAAGTCAAGTTCCCCAAAGGCTCCAAGGTTTCTCTCTTGAGCTGCCCAAGATTAAAGGCCACATTCATCAGGGAAATCCTATGGAAACAACAGTTTTCTATAGAGTTCACTTAACCTGTGTGACTCTGAGTACTGCCTCTGGTTAAAGACATGGATGGAACTGCTGGCTACAAAGGAGTTTGCTTCTATGTAGCACAGGAGAAAGGAATGTCTCACAGCAGAGGTTCAAGCATTGAAGGTCCATGTACTGCAGGCCTTGGCACAGCAGGCCCATGTCTTCGAGCTCATGGTACAACTCCAGTCCACACAGGCAGTACTTACCCCATTCCTGTACCCAGGAGAGGTAAGTGCCCAGTCTACTAATCAGGCAAGTCCCATGAGACAATATCACAACTTCTGAATGATTTTTTGGGCCAGAGAGCCAGAGACTGAGCTGAGATCACCAGACTTCCTACCATGGCAGGTGCCAATAACACTTGCTAATTAACACAATAAAGGAGCACACCACTCAAGACAACTCATCAATAGTGACAGAATTGCTGGATCTGGTGTCAGGAAGCTATGGGTGCAAAGCCAGCTTAATAGCTAAGTGACTCTGGGACTGTCATTCAACCTCTCTCAGCCTCAGTTTCCTCATCTGAAAATGGGAATAATAGTAGCATCTACCTCACAGGGTTGTTCTGAATGTAAGTGATAAATATATGTGAACCTTAAAGTGCTAAATAAATGTGTGCCATTATTATTAGCTGCTTGGATCCAGCTCACGCTAAACAAGTATGAGGCCTCAATCAAAAACATATTTTTTAAGTGCTTCAAAGATCCACAGCAGAAAGAAATTGCCAACCAACAGATCCAGTAATTGTGAGCTCCTTGAGAGCAGAGACTGGTTGTTTTAGCCTTTCTTTGTTATCACTAGTGCTTTAGCACAGGACCGGTTGCATCATAGACACTTAATAAATACTTGTTGACTGACTGACTGGCTATGCCAAGTCCTCAGGTTCCTCTTGAGCAATGTCTTTGCATTATAGCTGTGAACATTAAAAAAAAACAAAATCTCAGACAGGAATGAGTCTACTTTCCTCAGAGACTCTCTCTGGAATGATCTAGCTTGGTTGAGTTCACTAGACCATTACCAGCCTCAGTCAATGCCTACAGACTGAAAGCAAACTGGATGTTCAGAGTTTGAAGCCCAAAAGTAATGTGAGTCACATGATAATAGTTAAATAATCATTTTTCTTCTGTGTGCAAACTCAGAAAGTTGGCATCCACACACCTTGCAATTGCTGGCATCTGTTTTGGATGATTTAAAAGGGTAGCCAGGTGGTGCTGTGGATAGAGCACTGGGCTTGGAATCAGGAAGACATCTTCATGAGTTCAAATTTGGCCTCAGACACTTCCTAGCAATGTGACCCTGGGCAAGTCACTAAACCCTGTTTGCCTCAGTTTCCTCATCTATAAAATGAGCTGGAGAAGGAAAAGGCAAACCATTGCAACATCTTTGCCCAGAAAACCCCAAATGGAGTTAAAAAGCGCTGGACATAACTAAAACAGCTCAACAACAGCATGATTTAAAAGAAAGTCTGGAAGATTATTAGCATACTTACTCACTACAGTCGTCTTGAATTTGTTATTATCATATTCAGTTCCACAAACTTCCACCTCTATGAATGGACAGGCAATGCTTCTGCCAAGCTTGGGTAGATGGCGAGCCCCCAGGACCTAGGACACAAAGGACATCAGTCATTCCTGGCCCCCCTCCCTCTAGCGTATTCTGCATTCTTCAAAGCACTAACCACAACTGTGAATGTTAAAAGCTCTGCCATGCCCAGAGAAGCTACTCTTCTCTTTGATGTATATAGAACAATGGTATGACTTCATCTCTTTCTAACATGCCGTGGACTTTTAACTGAAACTCTTCCTCCTGAACATCCCATCTCTGTTGCGGTTTGTGGGGAGAGCTGATTAGACATCCAGGTATTTCACTGGCAGCTGCTTGTTAGCTTGGATGGCCCTTCATCTTTAGCACATCAACACAGATGCCAGACTACTCTCCTTATTCCTTGTGCTTCTATCTATGGGGAGTGTGGCTAGGAAAAATCCCTGGGTGCTGGCGAGTTTTACTTTTGTTGTTCAGTTGTTCCAGTCATATTCAACCCTTCCTGACCCCATTTGGGGTTTTCTTGGCAAAGATACCGGAGTAGTTTGTCATTTCCTTCTCCAGCTCATTTTACAGATGAAGACATAGAAGTAAACAGATAATATTTTTTAAAAAACACTTAGTACAGTTCCTGGTACACAGCAAGTATCACATAAATGTCTATTCTCCTCCACCCCTAAGAAAGTGACTAAAATGTCCTTTGACTCAGAAATCCCTCTCTAAGATACCCCCAGGAAAGTGAGATATTTTTTTAAAAAGGTTTTATACATGCCAAAATACTTATAGTGGCACTTTTTGTAGAAGCAAAGAATTGTAAATAAAGTAGATGCCTATCAATTGGATAATGGCCAAATAAGGTCATTTGTGGAGGCTGCTAGGTGGCACAGTAGATACAGTGCTGAGCCTGAAGTCAGAAAGACTCATCTTCTTGAGTTCAAATCTGGCCTCGGGCAGTTACGAGCTGTGTGACCCTGGACAAGTCACTCAATCCTGTTTGCCTCAGTTTTCTTGTCTGTAAAATGGACTGGAAAAGAAAATGACAAACCATTCCAGTATCTTTGCCAAGAAAACCCTATATAGTGTCACAAAGAGTTGGACGACTGAAAAAAATGACTAAACAACAACAAATGCCCAATATCTTTGTTGATGTTTTGCTGAACTTTCCCCCCTTCTTTTCTATTTTTTGTTAAAAGGGATAGCTCCCTGGGAGGGGAAGGGGAAGGTGGGAGAGACATACTGGGAAATGTAGGTGACACAAAAACAAAAGATAATTTTTTACAAAATTAAACCCTTTTGTTACATGAGTTTGATTTCTTGACTTCCTCAAATTTTGTGAGAAACTCAATGCAGGCATTTTATTCCTCTCACAGTTCTTAGAAGAAAAAAAACTCACATGAAGACAATGTGCTCACAAACCATAGGTGAAAAGAGAAACTCTGACACCACCATACACCACAACGTTTTTCAATGATAAACTCCAACTAGGAACTCCAGAAAGAGTAAGACTGGATTTTTTTTTTTAACCTTTGGGAAAAATGGCTGGGGATTTGATTTTTTAGTTTCTGTTTGTTAGTTTTGTTTTGATGTCTTGCTTTTGCCTGCATTTCCTCAGAAGTCAAACAGATTTCTGTCCCATGACAGGCAGACCTGCTGAGCTATCTGAGCCACGGCCAATCAAAGTCATCCCACAATTCACCTTCTCTAATGAGAACAGGGCATACACAGTTCAGGCTCTTGGTTTCTGAATACATGTCCCCTAAAGCCACTGTATAAGCCACTGAGAGAAGGAATGTCTTTTTCCCGAACAATATTTGTTGAAATAAGGAAGAAAATGCATTTCAGCAGAGAATCCAATAGTTACATGCTGAGAAGTGGTAATTTCCCCATCAAAGGCAAGACTTCCCACTCTCCTAGCATCTTTTACAGCAAATGGGATCCCTGACCCTGGGCTCTGTCCTGCTATTGCCTTCAATGTCTAAAAGGAAAGAACTGGTTTTACCTTCACTGTCAGGGTCATCAGGATCTTCCTTTGTGATTCCAGGGGTGTTGGATCATAGTTTTCATTCCTCATGCTCTCAGGCTGCAGGACATAGCCAGTCCGGCCATTAAGTGCAAATAAAGCATGATTCAGCTGCATATATTTATCTGGGGAAGAAATGAAGATGGTGCAAATAAAAACAAAACATTCTGATAATAAATCAAATGAGCCCACACAGGCCCTTCAGCTTGCCCAGGGTAGGTGAGGGATGGGCAGGTCCTGTCTCAATGGTCGGAAGTACTTCACTTTAATCCTGAGGTTCTAGGATGTAGTCAGGTTCTCTCCAACCTCTAGAGCAGGGCTTCTTACTCTTTTCTGAGGCATAGGACCCTCTGATGAAGTCTAGTGAAGCCAGTGGACCCCTTCTCAGAATAATTCTCTTCAAATGCACAAAATCTCAGACAAGTCTCAGAATGATCCAGAACCCACTCTGGGGAGCTTTAGGTAACTTCCTCTTTTACTCAATGGCTTAAGTGGTCCTGCTCTCAATCAAGTCAGTGTGATATCCTGAAAAGAGCACTAGATGATGTATATGTATATGTATGTATGTATATATGTGTGTGTATATGCACACATACATACACATATATAAAAAACATTTTATATATGTGTGTGTATGTATGTATATATATCTCAAGACACCTGAATTCTAAACCTAACTCTGCCACTAGCTAAGTATGTGGCCTTGGGGTGTACCTTCATCAAGAGCTGACTGTACTAGACTCACTGCATTTCCTTTTAGTGACAGGGTTATTAGACTGGTTGATCAAAAGAATACTGGAGACATAATTCACCAAGATCTTAGCAAAAGACTTAAAGTCTCTCATACAATTCTTGTGAACAGGAGGGAGAGATATTAGCTAGATGATAATACAGTTAGGTATATTCAAAATCAGCTGAATGGCTGAACTGAAAGAATAGTTATTAATGGGTCTGTGTCAACTTAAGAAGAGTTCTCCAGTGGAATGACCTAGAATTTTGCATTTGGCTCTATCCTATTTAACATGTTTTCAAATGACTTAGACATGTAACTGGCACCCTTATCGAATTCATAAAATAACTCAAAGCTGGGAGGAGTAGTTAACATTTGGCAATTAAGAGAATGAGAAACCCAGAAAGATCACTGGAGGCCAGAACAACAGGCCAATTCTAACAGGATAAAATTTAATTGGATTGCAAGCACAATATGAGTCAAGTACAAAACAGAAGACAAAAAAATTCATCTGATCTTGTGTTACGTTAAGAAAGGTAGAGTCTACAGGATGAGGATGGCTATAGTACCATACAGTGTAGTCTGTCCTAGCTAGACAGAGCATATCTACAGTATTGTTTTAAGTTTGGGATACCACCCACAAGCAAAGCCATTGATAACATGGGGAACATATGGTGGAGGGAGACAATTAAGATGGTGAAGGGTCTCAAGTTTATGCCACAGAAGGAGTGTTAAACTAGGGAAGTTTAACCTGGAACAGCCATTGCATGGACAAGGCATTTGATTTAATTCTCCTTAACTCTAGAGGGAAGAGTTTGGAGTAACAGGAGGGAACTGCGAAGAGGCAACTTTAGGCTTGATGTAAGGGAACACTTCCTAACAATTAAAATATCCCCAAGTGCAATGAGAAACTTTGAGAGGTATCAGGTTCCCTTGTACTACAAGTTTTCAAGCTAACGGTAGAGAAGCATTATTAGAGGTGTTATAGACAAAGTTCTAGTCCACATGTAAATTGGACCAGACAGGCCCCAAAGTCTCTTTAACCTGTGAGATTCTGTAAAGTCACTCTCTCACTCTGTGAAATGCATTATCATCTAACTGTGTTTATTAGAGGTACTTCTCTGAGTCATATCTCTTTACTAGACCATATACTCTATGAAGCTAAGCACATCTTTACATAAATCCTAGAGACTATAAGCTCTTTGATCTGTCTTCTTTGGTCCCTTATAAACTGCAAATCCTATGAGGGCAGGGACTAGGCCTCATGAAAATGAGCTAGACTATGTTTAAACTCACCTAGCACTGTACTCTATACTGTTCCAGACTCCCATACTACCATACTCTTCCATACTATCATTGCAGGTAATTAATGTTTGAGTGAATAAATAAAGGAATGAATGAACAAGGGAATTAGACTAAATGATCTCAAAGAGCTTTTCTCATTTGATAGTCTTAGTATTTGATGCCCATACCCCTTGCATCACTGTCTTCTACCAACAGGTTCACCAGTCCCATATGCTCTTCCCCATGCCATTCTGTCCTCCCCAGTCACTCCAACATTCTCCCCATCCCTAATGCCTCTCTTCCACCATTATTCCAAAAACAACTGAAGAGTGCTTAGCAGCACCTAATGGTTTGCTTTCTAATATGCAACACGTTAGATTGGCCAGAAGATAATTTAATAGACAAACATTTCATCTTATCTCCAGTTGGTCATTAAACCTAGCTTGATGGTGCTCTATTTCTTTCTGAGCAGCAGTACCGCATCTCTGGTCACTGTTTTGTCTGACTTCAGGGGGCTGTATGAGCTCAGCAATGACACACCCTACACAAAGTGCTCAGTAGGCCACACTCAGTTTGAAAAAACAATGCATCCCTGGAGACCCCTTACCTGCCGTCTGGAAATTCAGAGCAACCATCTGAGAGCCACAAAGCCACAGTCGAAAAGGATCATAATTTGATGAGTCCACCCTTTGGCCTTTTGGGTAGACCCGAGTCAGCCCCTTTTGATTGTACTTCAAGAGATCAATTGGCTTCTGCCTAACGATGCTGTCAGCCTTGGTCTCCACGAAGGAGCGGATTTCTCTGAAATCAGGATTTTCTGCACAGACATATAGGAAAGGAAATGAAATTGACATTTAACTTCAGAAGTGTGACACAGTCACAATCACAGCTCAGTCCTAACTCACCATGCAAGGACTGGATGCTGGGTCTGAAAGATAAACTCTGGCAATCTGACAAGACTATTGCCTTGGGCGTACCACTGCCATCCCATTTTGTAACCACAGACATTAGTTACCATATCCCAAGACCACTGCCCCACATTCTCAGGACATCAAAGCTAGGCGAGCATTTTGAAAAATTAAATGCCTGCCACAAAGGTAGGACACTTTCAGGGAAGGGGGATGGGGAGGATGGGAAGAGGGGGAAAGGGCAGGCCTTGCTATTACATAGATCCTAGTATAAAAGTTCTTGGCAAACCCTCCCAGGTCAGTGTATTACTGGAAATACTAGTGGTCTTATATCAGATTGCATACTATCTTGGGAGGGGGGAAGAAAAGGAGGGGGAGAAAATTTGAAATTGAAAATCTTATGGAAGTGAATGTTGAAAACTAAAGATAAACTAATTAATTAAAAAAATACTAGCTATCTTAGAACACTGTTCCCTGTAGCCTGGTCATATGACATGGCCCAAGGAGACTGTACCTGCATTTTAGAGCAATTAAATCAATCTAATTCCACATGTGAAATATAGAAGGAGAAGCTTGCTACAGAAAACCCTCATGAGTGCCATTGCTGCCTGTCCCACTAGCTTGTTGGGGAAGGCAACTCTGCTCCACTGAATTACATTCTCTCCTGGGGTAAGGGTAACCTTGACATAATCTTGATAAGTTACAAGGGATAGCATCGGACAGCAGAAAGCACTGGGTTCAAATCTAACTCTGCCACTTGCTGGCAAGTCTCTTCATCTGTGAAAGCAGATGTGCCTCAGTCTCTTCATCAGTGAAAGCAGGATCAATAACAATTGTACTGTCTGTATCACAGGGCTCTTCTGAGGATCAAGTGAGATCATGCATGGGGAAGAGCTTTGTAACCATGAAGTACCATAGAAAAACATAGAGTTTTCGGCATAATTTCTGTACTCTTAATAAAGTTCCCTCTAGAACAGAATTTCATTTTATCATAAAAATCCTGCCTGTGACTGGAACAGGCTCAATGAACAAGTGACATAATCCTGAGCCTTGCACACAGTGATAATAATCACTCACATTTATATAGCACTTTGAGGTTTAAAAAGTGCTTTCCTAGTAGGCACCCAACAGATGTTTGATGAATAAATGAACAGGCAACTCTGGTGTACAGACTGCCTCTGACTTGGCTCTATTGACCATCTGCCAGGAGCCAGATGCTCTAAGAGAGGAATGGTCATGCTCTCACCCGCTCCTTGTCCCTTCCCCACGTTCAGCCCTGCTCCATCTTGCTGGTCCCTGAAAGGAAATTAATAATAATAATGGCTAATATTTACACAGCATTTTATAGTTACAAAGCATTCTGTAGACATGATCTCATTTGATCCTCCTAGCAACCCTGTGAACTGAGTAATGTAAAGATTACTATTCCCATTCCAGACAGGAAAAAGCTTTACCAAGGCTCAAAGAGGAAGTGACTTGCCCAAGGCTATATGGTAGGCAAAGAGCAGAATCAAATCCTGAATCCAAGTCATCTGACTTCAAGACCAGGGCTCTTTCCACTAAATCATACTGCCTGATGGGTGGACAGGACAGGCAGGAGTCACATGGCTCCTGTCTTTTATACCCATCTTCCCTGTGACCCAGTGCAAGACAAGGCCATATGTGGGAGGAACTGTCATTCTGCCTAGAGCACGTTTCCATATGCAGTCTAGAAATTCCAAATGCTATAATATTGTTCTTCATCAGACTTAAATAAGAGCAGCAACCTAGGAATGAAGCAAGATTAAAAAATGAAGAGATTACCTAAATTATCCTTGGTTTTACTTGTTGGCTTACAGTAGACGACTAAGTCAGATAGTTCTATGGCAATTGATTGATTCTTCTCCCAATACTTCATGTTGGTCTCCTGTTTGGAATAAAGATATCCCAGTCACCAATTTTCATGATCAGCACAGATTTCACCAGGCCTTCCTTCTTGCAATGTTGTGTCTCAATGATAGTGTCGAGGGAGTCAGATTTTTCATTTTAGGATTTTACTTTTTAAAAAAAAAGTTCTCCATCTCTTCCCTCCAGGTCTGAACTCTTTTAAGGCCCTGGCTAATTGCCTTCAGGACCCACACCTACTAGTCCACACTAATGAGCTTTATTCTCAGGACACTCTTCTTTCAATATATAACTGCATGTTGAGAGGGCAAAATTCCATGAGAATATAACCCATATTTCTGAGTAAAAGTATCTTTTAAATGAGCACCCCCCCCTTCCTGCTCCCTATACCCCAACCTGTGACTAATCACTGCCTTCAGACCTCACTCACATACAAACTAATGAAGCTGCACCTCATTCTTGTTAAAAGGGAGAAATTATTACTCTGAGATGAAACTCCAATAGCTTCTGCAAATACTCTAAGGATGGCTGCTCCAACTTTGTGGCAAAAGCCCCTCCCACCCCAGCTGACATAGGAAGGAAATTAATTTTATCTATTACTGCCTAGATGTCCCCATTAGAGGCATTACCTCCACTCCTTCCCCTCAGAAACTGGACTCTGTCCTTGGAACCAGAGAACTTTGATAGGCCAGCTCTGGTCCATTTTTGCTCAATTATGAACCTCCACAGGTCTTCATTAGTTCAAGTCTGGATGACTGCAATAGTCTACAGATTAGTCTCTCTTTGTGGAGCCTCTACCCTATTCCAGGTCAGCCTCCATTCATCTGTCAAAGTGATTTTGGCCTAAAGCATAGGTCTGGCCATGTCACTCTACTCAATAATCTCTAGTAGACTCTTATTACCTCTAGGGTTAAATACAAAATCCTCCATTTAGCCTTTACAGCCCTTCCTGCCTTTCTAGTCTTCTCACATTTTACTACCCTCTCTGTAGTCTAAAATTCAGCATCATTAACCTTATTGCTTTTCCTCACATATGACACTCCCATGTCCTGACTGCTACAGGCTGTCTCCCAGGTCTAGAATTTTCTCACTCCTCATCTCCATCACCCTGACATCTCTAGCTTCCTTTAAGACTCACCTCAAATTCCACCTTCTCCAAGAGACTTTTCCTGGCTCTCCCTGCCCACTGCTAATGTTTTTCCTCTGACATGACCTTTTATCCTATAAATATTTTATGTGTACATAGTCCTTTGCATGTTGTCTCCTCCATTTAGGATGGAAGCTCCTGGAGGGCAGGGACTGTTTTTGCTTAAGCACCTAATAAAATGTTTGTTGACTTACTTACTGGACATCTCTCCTCTTCAAGTGGTGTCATCCTCCGTTAGAATCTAAGTTCCTCCAAGTCAGGAACTGTCCTGCTTTCTATTGTTTTTATTCCCAGCACTTATCACAATGCCAGGCACAGAGAAAGTACCTAATAAATTCTTTATCTGTTCTAAGCTAATATATTCAAGTTTAGGAAACTCTGCCTTCAACAACCACATTGCCTGGCTTTCTGCCGACCTTTGGAAGCCAGTGAATTCTCAAGCCTCTCAGGTCACATAATTCACTGCAAATTGTTGGGATCACTGCAAATTAGGAAAATTATAGAAGACTGAGGCTCCCTGCTACTGAGGCTGAGGCTGGTAGATTATTTGAACTCCAGACTTCTGAGCAGCAATAGGGGCAAAACCAATTGGGCATCCACACTAAGTTTGGCACCAATCTGTGAGCCCCTGGGGAAGTGGGAAGGAATAATACCAGACTGCCTAAAGAAGAGTGTCGAAGCCCAGGTTGGAAACAGAACAGGTCAGAGTTTCTGTACTGATTAGTGGCAGGATCTACTATGAGCAGCCTCTGCCTTCCAGCCTGGGTGAGGTAGAGAGACTTGGTCTCAAAAAAAATAAAAATAAAAAATAGGCTAGAAATGGTTATTTTTGAAGGAGAGGTAAAACTGAAATTCCTTGCCTGGAATGTCGTGGAAAGAGTCCCTTTACTGGGAACAATAAAATTTGGGTTCTGTACCCCAATTCTGCCAGCAATTATGCTATGATATTAGAAAAGTCCTTTACCTCTCAAAGCCTGAGTTTCCAAGTGGGTGGAAATAAAGGAATTAGATGAAGAGATTGTTGGGTCACTTCCAGCTCTGTTTCTTTAGTCATATCTTAAGTTTTCCCAGATCTGGGACAAGAAGCAGGCCTTTTTTCCAAACATCTCCCCTCTTCTCCTAACAGCCTTCAGTCCTAAGCAGCTTTGGTCACAGTGGGTACATAGTCGACACTGGTGACTCATTTTTTGCTCTCAAGCATGAGGTTTTTTTATGTTCACATAAATGTAAAATCCAATTTAGGGGTAGTTTAGATCAAAGGGAGAACATGCCTAGCTTAAGTGGTTAGGATGATTTCAGGTTATTAAGCAGTAGGGGAAAAAAAGAACTTTCCAAGGAAATTACCCTTTATGCCATCAACAGAACTGCAGAAAGCCAGAGGAGACAACAAATAAATGATTTTTAAAATTGTCTAAGTTCCTCTGCATCTTACATTTGGCCCCATTTTTAGAGCAAGACCTTGGGCACAATGGAAATGTGTTTTAAGTGTCTACTACCTTTAGCCGATTCCCTCTGAAGTTGCCATACTCTAGTATCAGACCCAATTCCTGCAGAAATGGTTTCAATTGTCCCAAATAGAATATAAGCCTGGGAAAGGAACAGCTCAGTCTGTTAAAGACAGATGTGTACTTCTATGACTAACAACTATTAAAACATGGAGAGAAAAAGAGTGATGTGGCCCCTGAGGATGATCTCTACAGAACACTGTTGAAAGGATCCCTGAAGTACCAATGATTCTTAAGGTACAGCATTGCTATCATAAAAGAAGGTGTATGCCTCTGGATTTCAAGTCAGAGAAACTAGGTTCAATTCTGGTTGAAACTGGGGCAGCTCTCCCACTCAACAGCTGTGTGACCTTGGGTAATTCACTTAACCTCTCTAGGTATCAGTTTCCTCATCTGTTAAATAAGAGGGTTGGACAGATGAGGTCCAGCTTCCATTCCAGTCCTACATCTATGATCCAATGAGCCATGAAGATTGCCAGGTTTGCAATGAACAGCCCTGCCACATCATGCCTAATATTGTTCTCCACTTATGAAGCAAGAGGTCAGGGTGAGAGCCTTTGAGTCGGACTCCAAGGCTTGGCCACATCTCCAAGGTGACTATCAAAGCACCATCTCCAGAGAAGTGTGAATGAGGAAAACTTCTCTTTAGGGTGGTTTATGGCCATGGTTCTCAAAGGGTGCTTGCTTTGATTGCCCATGGACAAGTCCAAAAAGGAAGCACAAAACACGCTGGTGTTTCAGGAACTGTCCCATTCAACACAGAGGTGGAAGATAGATGGTGTACAGGAAGATGGTTGCAATGGAAAGGACAATGGATTTGAAGTCAAAGGGACTATGATTAAATCCCAGCTCTGCTAATTACTACCTGCATCATGTCTATTGGATAAATCACTTTTAACTCTCCATGACTCAATTTCCTTGTCTGTAAAATAGGGAGATTGGACTAGAGAGCATCTAATGTCCTTTCCAACTTTAAATCCATGATCCAATGACTGCTTTATTGCTAGAAATTCACCCACTGCAGCTTTAGAATAGTAAGTGGTCCTTTAAGACCATCTAAGGTTAAGTTCTTCCTAGGTTCAGGGGCTTCAATACACTTATTATTATTATTTTTTCAGGGGGGAAGGCAGGGCAATTGGGGGTAAGTGACTTTCCCAAGGTCACACAGCTAGTGTCAAGTGTCTGAGGTCAGATTTGAACTCAGGTCCTTCTGACTCTAGGGCTGGTACTTTATTCACTGTGCCACCTAGCAGCCCCAATAAACTTATTATAAAATACAATATAGTGATATGAAAAATCCTCAGTGATGAAGTAGGGCTCTCAAAAGTTCCATCAAACTACTGTTTTAGTTTGCTCCTAACTGTGCCTAAGAAACTACTTATCCTTCTGCTATTTCAAATATATTTAATGCTCAACATTTCTGAAAAGGGCCATTTTTCAACAAGTTCCTTTCTATTTTTGGCAGGGAGAAGAAATGTCAAACAGCTAAAAATCTACTTCCCCCCTTTCACCGTACTCTGTATGAGACAATGATTTTAATATTCTCCATATCTAGATACATAATCAATCAATTGAACACTCATTATTTCTAACTTAGAGGTTCCTTCAATGGTTAGGGGCCCATCTAATTATAATGTTCTGTTAAAATGTTTGGAACCTATTAAGCTATAAAATTAATGTGGCAGCTTGTCTTAATATAGATGGGTTGACCAACAACAGGTAGAATCATAGACCATCTAGTTGAACGTTGTGGACAGGCCTCCCTACCCTTGCCCTCTCACTCTCATGAAATCAGTGAGGCTCTGGAAAGACATTCCTCCACTTGACAATCTAGTGCTCACCAATGTCTGCAGCTGCCCCTCATGTGGTCTGACCCAAAGGTAGGAGGTTTCCCTCTGAATGCTAGCAGGAATAGCAAGAATTTAGGGCACAGTCCCACTACTCTAGACCCCTACAAACAGAACCCAAATAGCAAAGCTCAATACCACTGTTGCATTTTTCCAGGTGATTTCCCTGATGCTCTGGTACCACTCAAAGAGCTCTTCCACTTTGTCAGTCGCAAACTCTATGGGAGGATCATTGGGTTTCTTGGGTTCCAGGATGAAGACAAATGGCTTCTGGTTTTTTCCATGTGGTACTTTCACTTAGAGAGAACAAAAACAACAGTGTTCCAAGAAGCTTGGGGCACTCATACTACCCAAGCCCTATTTCAATCCCCAAGTCACCTTCCCAAGAGGTAGCATTCTTTATGGGACATGGGTTCTCAAGTACATGGATACCATCAATTGTCATCCACCCAAAGAAGGACATGTATGAAAATATGCCTCTATGTTTGAAGTGAATGGGGGGCATCGATAAAAGATGTAGTCCCATAACAGAAGTAGTGGGTGTCCTCCTTAAAATATGTTACTCAATCACCAGCTCATGGTGGCAGACAGACAGCAATCTGTAAAACTTTTACTATCATAGGTTATTACTTCTTAAAACTTAAATATTTAAAAAACTGATTCCTCCTCTTAGCCTTCAGCCCCTAACATTTCCAGAACCCTCCGTTTCTCTGTCTACTCTTAAGGCCATGGAGGACACATTTCTGCCTTGTAGTAAAAGACATATGTGTATATATACAGGTTTATATATATGCATATGTGTATACTCATATATAAATCATATGTATATACATACATATGTGAACATGTATGCATATATACATATATAAGCATATATTATATTTATTAAATCATAAATTTTTATTTATTAAATTCAGTATCGTTTGGATTGAGAAACACAGCCCTAAAAGCCAGTTCATTACAAGGTATTTTATGTTTAATGTGAAAATAGGCATTAATTAACAACCAAAAACCTTTCTAACGTTGAAATGAATTGGCTTGCCTCAAACCTTGGAAAAAGATGAAAATCTGTCCAAAAGAAATCCACTTTAGAGTAGATCTATTAAAGAAACAGCAGCCATAGGAAGAGCACCAGACCAGGAATCACAAAACTTTAAGAGGAAGGCAATGAAAGGTAGAACCCAGCTCTCCCCAACTCCTAATGCAATGTTCATTCTCCTACATCCACTGGTCCCACTGCCCCCACACTATTGTACCCAACAAATGATATCTGACCCTTCACACCAATTCCCCAGCTCCATCTGGTCACTGTCTAAAAAGGACAGGGAGTCAGAATAAGCCATGAAATTTAGGAATCACAAAAGTTGTCAGATTCCCCTCAGGAACTATCTTAAGGTTGTGTGGGAATTAATAATGAAGATTAGGACTATGACGATCACCCACCGACATTATAGGTGTTAAGATCCAAGATTCCTCTGCACAGAGATCCTAAAGGGTTATCTTCAATAATCTGTGGAGAAACAAGAATAGTTTCAAGAAACCTGGAAAACAATTTGCATTATTCCTAACTAGAATGCTAAAAACACAACCAGATTCAAAATCATACCACTGAACAGAGACATTACCCATAGCCTTGTTTAAAATTCATCCTCATGACATAGGGAGGTGGGAAAGGAATGAGGCACAGAGCTTATAGTGACTTTGTTGCTAGCAGAGACCTGAAACATTCACAGTGGGTCATTTTTCAGCTTGCAAAAATATGCATCATGAACTTTAAAGGAAATCTGGAGCCATTTCATTCAATCTGCTCTTTCCAGCTTCTCTGTCATCCTCCCTGACTGTGGAATGGGGCATCTTGGTTAATGTGCAGTCCCTATATGCGTAATGGGATATGAGCTCCCAATTTTCAAAGAATTCAAGCACAAGAGACTATACTTAGAATAATATGCAGCTTAATTTAGCCTTCCTCTGATTGTTCAGGATGCCATTTCAGCCCCACAGGGCACAAAGGTCATCATTATAAATACCAATCACTGTTGATAGTATCCTAGATTTAGACCTGGAAAGAATCTTACAGACCATCTAGCCCAACTCCTTTTTTAGCAGAATAGGAAACTGAAGCTGGGAAAGGTAAAGTAGCTTGTCCAGGGTCATTACGGTAGCAAGTAATGGAATCTGGGTTTAAATCCAGATCCGTTGACTCTACACCCAGAACTTTCCACTGTAAGAAGCTCTGGTCATGCGGACCTTCCAGTCAACAGAATGCTAGGCCACAGATAAGCCCTTATATTAAACTTTAATCCATCTCAGACCTTATTCACCTCTCAGTTCTACTTGCTACTTTGATTACTCTCAGGGTATTCTTAATGCTGGAACAACTGAGGTAGAAGCATTTAATCTGTAAGATTACTTTAAGCAGGGGACAGATTCCTACCATGGTCATTTTCCATCTGAAGGAAATTATTCTGTCCACTCAAAATCTTCAGGACAACATGATTAAAACAAAATTAGTTGGTTGCAATGACTCCAGAATAATCCAGGCCCTCCTCACCTCTCACTTGAACTACTGTAATAGCCTTTTAATTGGTTTCCCTACCTCAAGTCTCTCTCCTCTCTAATCCATCCTCCATACAGCTCCAAAATGATATTCCTAATGCCTAGATCTAGTTATGTCACTCCCATACTCAATAAGCTTAAATGGCTCCTTACTACTTCTAGGTTAAAATTCAACTGCTTTTATTGACATTTAAAGTCCTTCACAGTCTGGATCGTTAACTTGTCTTTGCAGACTGACTATCATATTCCAGTCAAAATGGCCTACTTGGAAATTCCCATATTCAACATTCCATTTCTTGCCTCGATGCCTTTGTATAGGATATTCTTCATGCCTAGGATTTTTGCTTTCATCATTTCTCCCCTATCTCCCTTTCTTCTTCTTGCTCAAGTGTCACATCCAATAAGAGAGCTTTGCTGATTCCTCCAGGGGTTAATGACCCCCTACTCCCCAAATTACCTTGTATCTATTTTATGTATATTTTGTTTTCATCATCTGTCTTCATGTTGTATCTCTATAGTAGAATGAAAGCTCCTTTGGGGCAGAGATTGTTTCATGTTTGTCTCTGTATCTTTAAAAGTGTAACACAGGGCTCGGCACTTTAAAAATGCTTGGTGATAAAATGAAATAATGAATTCATTGAACTATATTTTGATCATGTTGCATCTCTGCCAGGACAACATGGCAGCTCAAGTTAAATCTGTCTGTCTGTACAATTCATAAAAGGGTACAAGCAACTTCCTTGTGACCATTATCCAGGCTCACCTGTTTTTCCAGCTCTTCAAAATCAGCTGTTGATATGTCCTCCACATAATTAGATGGAAAATATTGCTGAATCCTTCCTCCATAATCACCCTTCCACCTAAATAAAGCACAGGACTATTAAGCCTTTGTGTGAAGGGTATTAATGATCCCTGCACAGCCATTTACTTCCCCAGCTGTTGTGCTGGTTCCCTGGTGAGATAAAAGCTGCAGCTGGTTACCCGGTCAAAGGCAGTCAGAGCTCGCTAGGGATGACAATTTCCAAAGGGAAATGTGGCTGCAGGGACTGAAGATCACTCGTTTTTCTCCCTCTACCTCTGCCCTAATGGAGAGAAACCCCTAAAATACTTCAGAAGAGAAGGTCAAAGGTCTGAGCTGTTGTGTATAACTGAGATGGCTAGCAAGGCTAGCAGAAGAACCACTAGTCCTCCCTGGGCTCTTGGGCACAAGGATGGGGGTAAGGAAAACAAGAGGTTCCCCATCCCCTCTCTAAAAGTCTTCTCTTAGTCCTTAGATTTTCCTAAAGTGCTCTCTCCTTTATAAGGTTCTCTCCTTTAACCCTTCACACTCAACATGGGTATCAGACTTATTGGCATGTATGTCCTGTCCATCCCATTAGACTGCTAGCTCCTTTGAGGGCAGGTACTGTGTGTTTTTTCCATCTCTGATACAGAGAAAAGAAAGCAGAACCAGGAAAACAATAGAGCCAATGACCATAACAATACAAATGTTATGAACAACAAAACTGCATGCTATGTAATTAGAATGATCGAGCCTGGCCTCACAGAATTGAGAAAATAAATGTACCTCCTTCCCCTCTTTCACAGAATGGGGGAACCAGGTATGGAGAGTAAGTCTGTGTGTTTATGTGTGTATATACACATGCATATACAAATTTACATGTATATATGAACGCACACATGCAGATATATACATGTATAGGTATGTCTGTATGTGTGTGTACATATACGCACACACATACTATTCCATACTTAATTCCCCCATTCTGCGAAGAGGGGAAGGAGGTACATTTTCTCACTTCTGTGAGGCCAGGCTTGATGGTTCTAACTATCTAGAAGGCAGTTTTGTTGTTCTTAGCATTTACATTGCTGCGGTCATCAGTGATAGTGTTTTCCCAGTTCTGCTCTTTTCTCTTTATCAGTTCATGTAAATCTTCCTGTGCTTCTCCTAATACTTCATTCCTTATGTACACCAATACATTACATTCATATATATATATATATATATATATATATATATATATATATATATATGTATATATATATGTATATATATATATATATATATACAAAGATATATAATATGTGTGTACATTTGTATACGTATGTAGTGTATAATCATGTCAGATATGATTGATATGTTGACCGGTTTTGCAGAACTGATTTCTCCCTTTCTTTTTAAATCCTAATTATAAGTAATAGCTTACCATGGAGGAGGAAAGGATATATTTAGATATTAAGTTGATACATGAGCAAAACATAACAATAAAAATGTAATTTTTTAAAGAAAAGGGAAAAAGTTATAACAGAGAGGACCCTAGTCATCCCTAAAGCCCAAATGGTTAAAAGTTATGCAATGGCTTTCTCTCCCACTCCCCCCTTTTCAATGAGGCTCACTTGGAACGGGCATTCCTGGCACCTTTTGGCCTGCAAAGCTACCAGGACCAATCTACACTACCTGAGAGGCCAAAGGGCAGTGTTCAGTCAGAGCTGAGCAACCACCCCTGAGCCTATGTAACACTTATGTAACAAAATACACCCAACTTCACTAGCTCCCCATGGACACCCTACAGGGGGAAGGTACAGGAAACCCAGCCCTGGGCCTGACATGGTTCCTAAGAGCCAAAGGTGCCTTCAGCAAAGATCAGAAGCAGGGAGAGCCTATGTGGGGCACAGTCTTACCAGCCACCAGGCTCCTTGGAGACATTGTGGATGAGGGCCCCCCGACAGAAGCTGAGCTCATCCCCACGCTTGGCTTTGTAGTCATATAAAGCCTTCACGGTTCTCTGGGGCTTTTAATGAAAAGAAAAAGAAATCAGTGAGGCGGGGGAGGACAGGCAGGAAGAGACAAAGAGAATGAAGGGGAGGCTGGTTAGGTCCCAATCGATAAGTCCAGCTTCTTGAGCCATTTGACTTCCTTCTCATTAAGACTGAGAAGGCTTTACTTCAAGGCTGTGGAGTGACATCTATTGGCATGAGCATAGGCCAATGCTGCCTAAGTATTTCCCTGTGTGGATGCTGAGCTGCTGGGACTCAGAGCATTCATCTCAACACTGGCAGCAGTGGAATTAGCAGCTGTCATTATTCCTTTTCCCAACACATGCATAAAGGGAAAGACAACACAAAAATGGTCAAGTCAGTTCCATATCCCTGCTGGCAGCAGTATGATTTGGGAAATTCTCAAAGAAACTGTATTTTCTGGCAATGCAACAGTTCCTTCACCTAATTCATGCCTTTTAAGTTCTTTTACTCAAGTTAGTCAGGCAACTTATCAGGGCCCATGTAACATGGGCAGCATTCCAGCAATCTGTCCCTTTCTCAGAGGATGACTGAGAGGCAAAGACAAGAAAAATAAGATTCTCTCATAATACACTATGAATTCCTACTGCAGACTTTCTTGGTTGGTTTTGGATATGAGTAGGGCACAGCAAAGACAAGCAGGGAACTCAAGAGCAAGTTCATTATTATGACCCCAACTCCCCTAGCCTTCCTCTAAGAGATTTTTCTCTTCGGTGGGTGCCAGATATAAAGAACTCCTGCCCAGAGATTCATGGAGATAGACCTGAAAGGGCCTACTGCTACATGCTCTGAGCTTCTTGATGAAAATCAAACCAGGTCAGTATGCTCTGAGATTTTAGAAGGAAAGATACAATATAAACACAAAACATACTAGTAGATCTTCTTGGTTTTAAATAATTGAGCATAATTAAATCTGAATTTCTAAAACTGAGGAGGAAGGAAGCAGAAAAAGACCCTTAGAAAAAGAGTCTCCAGTTCTTAAGAAATGATTTGGAATCACAGAATTTCTAAGAGAGAAAGGACTCAGGGACCAGTCAGGCTTAACTCTCCCCCAGAGAAGAAACTCTTCTTGAACACACTCCCTAAGGGGTCATCCAGCCTTTGCCTGAAGGCCTTCATGAGAAGGAACCTGCTACCCTTCCCAAAGCAGCCCAATTCACTGCTCTTAGGAAGGTTTTTCCTGACATTAAACCTAGATTTGCCCCTTTGCCACTTCTACCCATTTCTCCTAGTCCTATCCTCTGGAGAAACCATTAAGATCCTTCAAAGAGGAAACTCCCTAGAGTATATTTAATATGTCACTCAATTATACCTCAGTTTTTAGGAATTCATTCTTACACTTTCATATAATATCACTGTATTTTTTAAATACAATCTCAGAATTTTGATAATGCCACTTAATGAGCATAGATCATAGATGCCAAGGTGAAAATAACAACAAAAATTCCTCTGTAAACTTTATCTATATGACAATGGAGCAGGAGACAGAATGGCCAAGGAAAAGACTATGGCCAGCAACTGTTGGGGTGTGAACCCACGCAACAAAATGGACATGAGAACAAGAGTTAACATTCTCATTTGGGGACAGGAGATCAGACAACCAGAGAATTTAATGAATATCATCAGCCAATCCAACTAGCATGTCCAAATTATAAAGACTTAACTAGAAATAATTTTACCTAAACTTTCTCAATCAAACCCTAGGATTTCAGCAAACCAAAGCTTCATTGGCATTGTATGTGTTTGACAGTTTGACATTTCATTTCTGGGAAAAGTTTGATTTTCATTTCTCCCATGTTTATTTTTCTCCACAAACATTCTAAAGAAAGGAAAAAAAATTTTAATTTGAGAAAAGTAAACACTGTACCATCGAGGGGTTAATTTCACTGGGATCCACATACATCCTGACATCATAGAGTGAATTTATGTCCCTTTCCTGAAAAAGAAGAAACCAAGAAAATATTTTAAAGTGGAAAGATATACTATGCTCTCCTGGTATTCTTTGCATATGATGAGATGGCAATTAGCATCTGGTAGCTTCCTCTCCCTTGGGAGAACACAGAAGGGATATATAAAATCTGGTAAGGGAGTTAATGACCCACAGGAGGTAGTCATGGGTGGAGATGAAGAGAATCACAGATGTTCCTGGAGCTGGCAGACCATGTGAAAATCTTGCAGTTTTTCATGGAAAACAATACAAGTACAGCAAAAGGTTAAGTGTAGAATTCAATGATAATCACAAACTTAACTGAACACACACACACACACACACACACACACACACACACACACACACACACCATAATAGGAGACTGGAAACTAGGACCTCCAAATACATAAGACTTCTGTGCCTCTCTGAAGCGGTGTAGTGTAACACAGAATTCCAGAGTCTGAAGGACCTTCAAGAGCCTTCTAATACAACTCAGATAATGGTAAAAATTATTATCTGACCTACAGGAATGGCCCAGAGAAGACAGAAAGGTACTTCTATAAGTAAAATTTTCTATAACAATTCACACAAAATGACATAAAGCTTCAGTAAACGGAGGAGGTGGGTGTTTGGAGGAGAGAATGCTATTGTCCCCTCTACAACATGTATGACTAATCGTCATCCAGCCTAGAAAAACACAATAGAGGACAAACCTACGATCTGCCTCAAGCTGCAAATCCAGACTCCAACGTTTACTAGCAAGGCGACTGAGCAAGTCACATGACACTAGCCCTAACATCCTCATTGATAAATGAAGATAATATAGAGTCTGGAGCCACTAGGAGGCGCAGGGGAGAGAGCACCAGGCCTAGAGTCAGGAAGACCCGAGTTCAAATGTGACCTCTCATACTCTTGCTAGCTGTGTGACTCTGGGCAAGTTATTTTACCCTGTTTACCTCAGTTTCCTCATCTGTAAAATCAACTGGAGGAAGAAATGGCAAACCACTCTGTTATCTTTGCCAAGACAATCCTAAATGGGCCATGAAGAGCTGGACATGACTGGAACAAGTGAACAACAACTATATGAAGTTCACGCTTCTAAAGCACTTTGTATAGTGCCTGGCACGTGGCAAGCACTATGCGAATGACAGCTACCTTTCCCATTATTCTAGCAGCTTTTATATAGTGCTTTCAGGTTTACAAAAGACTTTAGAAACATTATCTCATTTGGGTTATCTCACAATACCCCTGACCCCCATTCTACAAATGAGGAAACTGAGGCAGAGAAAGGTTAAGTAACTTGGAGAGAATCACACAACTAGGAAGCTTTTGAGACTGGATTCAAACTGAGGTCTTCTTGACTCCAGGCCCCGCACTTTATCCATGGCTCCATCTCAAGTGAAAATGCTAATACTATTTACCTTGCAGATTTACCACAAGGAACACATTTCACAAACCTTCTGGTTTTAACCACTGTTGTATGGATTGGGATCTAGGTCTTGAGCTGAATTCAGAGCTACAGCAACCAGGAGGTCCTGACATTCGTTATTAGAGAAGAGGCTTAAACAGGAAAGATGTGCTTGGAACACGCACATTGTGAGAGGCGAGAGAAGGTAAGAAATAGGAGGAGGAAATCTGAAAACAATTCATTCACCCTTCAGAGTAGAGAAGAAATAGATCCTGTTAGGCAGAAGAGGAAGGAAGGGGGTGAGGCATAAGGAGTAATACAAAACCACACATCTGCAGCCAGATCTAGATGGAATCAGGGACAGGGAGCTAGGGGAGAAAGAAGTAGTAAGAAAAGAACCACAGAAAGGGTAGTGAAGAGATGAAGTGGACCGTATGTGTGTGTGGCCAGTAAGCACATAATTTTCAAGCAGTTAAATGGTCCCGGCTCACAGGTTTAAGGGTGCCCGCTTCTAGGTTCGTCCACCACACTCAACAATTAGGTCAATGTGGAGGAAAGTCTTGACTCCATTTGCCTCCCTTTTTGATCAAATATTGGGGGGGGGGGGGACATGGGGGCCTAGGGGACAATAGCATTCTTCTCTTTTCTCCAAATGGACATGTCCCTCGTTTACTGAAGCTTTATGCCATTTTGCGTGAATTGTTATAGAAAGTTTTATTTCTAAAAGTGCCTTTCTGTCTTCTTTGGCCCATTCCTATAGGTCAAATAACAATTCTACCTTTACCTATCGTCATCTACATACACATATTTATGCATATATGTGCATGCATGCACACATTCACACATACATACACGCATGTACACTTTTTTTTAACTAGGTTTATAATTTCATCAGTAGAGGGAGCTCCTGGTGATGAACTTCCTCCATGTCTTAAGATAAGAACCTGTTCTATAATCAACAGTCTTAAAGGGTTGTCTCCAGGGTCCCACAGCTAGTATGAAGCAGAAGCAAGACCTGAACCCAGGTCTTCTCAACTCTGAAGCCAGCCAGCACTCTATCCACTATGCTATGTCGTCTCCCAATCCCTCCATGCTCTGCAAACTTATTATAAAGCGTTAATTATAATATTACTGTATATATGGCACCTTCCCTCCAGCACTGTTGAGTGGTTTAATAAGGCAAAGTATATAAAGCTCTTTGCAAAACTGATAGTTCCATGGGAGTTACTATTATTATTTGTCACTTCATTGACTATTAAACAAAGAGCAGAGGAAAAGAAGGTAGGGCACTTGCTGCCTACATGATAGCAGAGCTTCAGGTGGTACATGTTACCCCCCATAACACCCCGACACATAAATTTGGGCATATATGAGTAGGCAGCATGTTCAAGCAGGAGAAAAGCTGGATTTAAACCCAGAACAGACTGGCTCTGAATCCAGGCCCAGCCATTTAACATCTCTGTGACCTGGGGAATGTCACTAAACCTGCCTGGGCCTCAGTTTCCTCATATGTAAAATTCAGATCATGGTCTAGCTCAGTCGTGTCAAATTCAAATAGAAATGGATCCTGGAAGGTATATTGACTCAGAAAATCACCAATTCACTTTATCCATGTCTTACTGTATTTTTATTTTATTTGGTTAAACATTTCCCTATTACATTTTCAGTTGTTTCTGGCCTCACTTGAAAGTGTTGGGGGCTATGTGTTTAACATCTCTGGTCTAGAGAGCCTAGCAGGTCCCTTCCAGCTCTAAATCTGTGGTCCCTTGTGAAGGCAGTCGGCAGATAGCAACACAAAGCAATTTAATAGTAACCTTCATGCCAGGCTTGAGACCTGGCAAACATAGGCTTTTGGCTCTAAAACTTCAAAGATGTACAGAACAAACTTCTCACCCAGAATGAGTCTATCAGATTTGACTAGATGACAACATTTTTCTTGTACTGAATCCCAGAAAAGAGGATCACTCACAGTGTTGTAACGCTCCAGCAGCTCTGGAGTTACGGGATAGCGTAGTCTCATCTTCCTGTAGAGCGCATGCTTTTCATAATAGCTGACCAATTCCACCAAACTTTCAAAGTAAGCAGACGTCCCCAGCACAAAGTGGTGCCCATCTTTATTAATCCTGCAATGTTTCACTTTTCCCTTGGCTCTGGAGAGACAGAATTTCACAGGGAGGCAAGCATAGTTATAACTGCCGCAATAACTTTAGCATCCTCTCTTCCCCCCACCAGAGCTTTAAGACTTGGAGTTTCACCATCAATCCGTGGTTTCAGAACATAGCCCCAGGCAAAAGGAGTCAACATGAAGAGACCAGGCCCCAGAAAAATGAAGTGCATTCCTGGGACTTTCTCAGAATGGTTCCCAACAAGTAGTAAAACTATGAGAGGCAGCATGGGGCATGGAAGAAAAGGCTGGATTTGCAACTGGGTGATCTGAGTTCGAATCCCAACTACAACACTTAAAGTGAGTGACATGGGGCAAGTCTCTGGGGTAACCAGATGATCTATTAGTTCCCTTTGGGTACTAAACCTAAGATCTGTGATCCATCACAGTAGTGAGTTAAGAGATCTAACCAAAGAGATCTAACCATAACCATCAATCTCCTTTAAAAAATAAAATAAAATAAAATTTTCACTACAAATATTCTTGATCCACATGGGAAAACTGCCAAATAATAGCAGTTGTAATGAAGCATGATATAAATGTTAGTTAAAGGATAGTGTAAGTATTATTAACCCCTTTTACAGATGAAGGAACCCAAGAAAATGTTAAAGACCTGCCCCTAGTCCCACAGCTAAGAAGTGTCAGAGCCAGAACTCAACCGGGTTATCTTCGAATTCCAGGGGTCTTTTCACCATACCATACTATGTCTCTGAAGTCATTAAACCTCAGAATTTCATCAAGTCAATAAGCATTAAAACTGTACATGAATGTTCCTGAAAAGAGATGTCAAATTACCAAATATAACTTCTTCCAAACTTCATTTTCCCCCAAGTTCCTTTACCCAACATCAATAAGAGAAAAAAAAGTTTATAAAAGTCTGTCTTTTAGGAGACAAACAAATAGCCTCAAAAAATAGAAAACAGCACTGATTTTACTAGGTCTCACATAGAGTAGGGTCACAGTTCACTATGTCCAAGACCAAGAAACCTGAATGAATAGCTTTTCAGAGCAACAGTGAGAAAAGAAGGGTGGAACTACCCCAACATGTTTGGGGTCCTTCCTATTCATTTCCCCCTCACCAGCTCATTCTCCAAGGGTCATCTGGGTCACCATTAGACAAATTACCTCACCTCTAACAGCCTAAGTTTCCTCATCTGTAAAATGTAAGGAATAATGACACTTATACTGCCTTCATCAAAAGGTCACTGTTCAGTATCCAGTGACAGATAATGGATGTGAAAGTGCCTTCTAATTATAAATTGGGTGCCTCAGAAGGTAGTGAGTCCCACTTTCCTTGGAGGTCTACAAGCAAAGGAGTATGACCATTTGTCCAGTGTGTTATAGTTAAGAATCCTTTTCAGGTATGCATTCAACTAAAAGGCCCCAGAGAAACCCTCCAATTCTGAGATTCTATGATATATAAGGTACTATTTATTACTGGACAATGATGTGCTACTAATAGACAGAAGGAAGGAAGGCAGCGAGCTGGATTTCATCTGGGAAATTGTATACTGACTGCAGTAATCCCAAGCAGAGATCCCTAAAGCAATAAACCCATCTTCTGGATTCCAGCATGTTCCCATATAGTTACAAATCATGGATTGCTACAATCTCTGGAGAATCAGAATCACACGTGACCTAAAGGGTAAACGATGGAGGGGAGGGTAAGCAAGCTGCAGCATAATCTAATGAACTATAGAAATGATATCAACCAGGAAAATGTATGAGTATAAAAGAAGATGGGCCACTCACATAATGAAAACAGAGGATAACAGAAGTACAACCTGAATGTTGCATTGTTTGTGAAATAAAAAGACCTAGAGGAAGGGCTCTAATACACTGGATAGATTGTCTTTGGAACATCTGTGGGAAACCATAGACTACAGGTTGGAACGGAATGAATGGGCTGTGATGTGTACAACTGGAGAGATGATCACATTTCTAAGAGCACACATAGTCAAGAAAATAAGATATCTCTAAGTCAAGATCCACTTTCTAACATCTCCTCTTTTCAAGTTTCCAGAAAACTAAAAAGGACCTAACCAAAGACCCTAGACAAATATATCCAAACAGTTCCTGAAAGGCAACAATGAGTTCAGCTCCCCTACACCAATGGGGTGATAAATAGGTGATAAAGAGTCACATCAAAAGCCATATACATGTATGTCCCCCATTTCTAGAGAATGAGAATACAATAAAGTACCCTGAGACAAGGTCAATGACTTTCTCTTTCTTTGAGAATTAAGGAGGCACTGTACTGACATATCAGGCCTTGGAGTTACCGTTATGGATCTCACTTTTCATTGTGCTGTGAAACATTGAACTGCCAGATAATAAGCTTCTTCATAATGAAGATGCAATTGTATATTATCAAACTATAGCACCATCTCTCTTCTAATCTTTATTATCAATGTCTTAAGAAAGTAGCAGCTAACTATGAACAGCCTTAAGGAAGGAACTAGATCCTCTCTCACTCTGAAGTGCCCAAAGGCAGCAGAGAAAAACAAGAAGAATCCAAACCTTGATCTCACCCATGTAATGTGGTATGTGAAGGGAGATCATGAGAGTCAGGTGAGATCACACTGAGAAAAGCAGTGGGCATTTAGGTGACACCTATTACAAAAGTAGCTTGTCCTGAGTGTCTGCTTTTGTCTTTACCCATGTTCTGTGTTCTCCTCTAAGTAAAATCTTATGCATAATGCTTGTGTCACAAGCAGCTTGAAATTTCAGGTGCATAGTACACTGTACCAAAGGGTTAGTCAGTGGTGACCACAATACCTTCTGAATTCTTCCCTATTTTCTGAGACATACCTGGGTCAGAGGTGGAGAGATCTTGACAGTCAGAGGCCAGATAACCTTAAAACTCATTCCTTTTCTTCAACATAAGTTAGAGAATACCAATGGGAAAGAAAGATTCTCTGTTCTCTAAGAATTATGGGGAGAATCACCTAAAAAGCTTTGTGGTTTTTCATGGGGAAGACTTCATAAAAATCCATCCTTTTCATAAAGTATCCAAGAAAGCCAAGGGGAATCCACTGAAAATATAAGTCCTATTTAATGACAGCTAGAAGACTCCATGACTTTGACTCACTTAACCTCCCAACAAGCTGTTCCCTACACATGGGTTTGCCCATAAACTTACCTGAAAGTAATGGCATATGCATCTCCCCCTTCTCTTTTCCTAATCAGGAAGGCTCCATCTCGGGGAATTCTCATCAACATGTCTTCAGCTTCTCCTCTGCTCAGGCTATCATAGTACCAACTGCAGCATGGCATTGGGGGCGGGTGGGGGAGAAAGATAGACGAGAGATTCTAAAGCTTGTCAACTTGCCAGTCAGCCAGAGTAACTGGTGGCAGTGTTTCCTAAATTATAGTCTCAGAAATTACCATATAAATTATGTATTAGATTTCCCCATCTTGCCTCACATGACAGCAGTTTAGGGAAAAGAATACAGCAACATATCAAATTCTTGGGTAAAACATCAGCATGGCTTGTCTGCTTAAAGCAACACAAAATAAATCAGCTTATCGTTACAAAACAATACAGCCCAGAACTGCCATGCTGGTTATCACAGAATGGCACATTAGCTACAGCTTCTGTCCCAAAAAATGTGAGGCAAAGGGCACAGCCAGAAGGATTTGCTTATTTTCATGTGTGTATTTGTGTGTGTGTGTGTGTGTGTGTGTGTGTGTGCTTAAAGAAGGAAAGCAAAAGAAGGGGGAAAAAAAGAAAAAAACCACAAGAGAATGCAGGAATAGTTTTAAAAACAAGAAGGATTATCCAACATGAGCTGCTTGGTAATCTGAATTTTAGCAGAGTGATGACTCTTTGTTTGAGGTTTATTTTCCTCCATTCTCAACATCAAAAGGCAGGACCAATCTTTGGTGCAATGTATGGATAAAAACTAAGGTAGAGACTTCAAATTTTTTCATTTTCAGAGAAAAGAGCAAAGAACTCTGTTAAGAGGAAATGTTTCCATGCCATAAGTAACACCTGGAAACCAAACCCCATGTTGTTTCATCTGTAAGAGAGAAAAGTAAAGCACTTGGAAACCATCAGGTGGATGCTAAGAGAACATGCATGAATTTAAAGGAGAACAAATGTTCTTGGGCAGCCTGGTATGAACCAGTATTGAGCTTTCCTGGCTCTACCAATATCTGTCTTACTCTCTTAGTCAGAGAACTGCTCTATGTTCTACCTTCCATACCCCACATCTGTTTATTAATGGGATGAGATATCTACATGCAAACATTTCTGGGCCTCTGCCACCCCAGGAGGCTATAATTAAGCCCAGTCTGGAAACCACACAGATGACGCCCACTTTTGAGCACATAGCCAGAGCACATGGCCAGACATACGCTTTTGATTCATGAGGATTGGGGTTAGGCACTGGGTCTGTCAGACGAAGCTCAAATTCTGCACATCTCAGATGGGCTTCTCGGTAGTGTTGAATCAAGTCATAGATGCTGTTGAACGTGAGGTTGTCAGTCAAATAATACTTCATGGTCCCTCCCTCAGGAGTTGACCGTATTCGGCAGTGCTGGACTCTGCCTGATCTCCTGAAAAGAGAAGAGGCATATCTTTCAGGTCACATCACTTTCAAGGTTACCCTTCTGTCTAAAAAGGAAAACTTACTTTTAAAAAAAGTAAACAAGGAGACTCCAAATGAATTAATTCTACCCAAACAAATATAGGTGCGGTACTTAACAGGTAAAAGGACAAAAGCTTTGAACACTTCCCAGACATGGTACCACAGGATATGTGTGTGTACATCTATGTTTGTGTGCACGTATAAGCAGGCTTTTCTGACCCCTCCAACTGCAACTACTCTTTGTCCTTATGGTGGGTGGGTGGGTGTGGGTGTGTGTGTGTGTACATTTTGTATAGACATCTGCTTGGCCATATTGACTCCCCTGAGAGAATGAATACCTGGCACATAAGTGCTTAAGTAAATGCTTGTTGACTGACTGCATGAACCTAAAAGGCTGTTGTTTCATCACCTTGGGAAAACTCCTAGTGTGGGAACTCCCTTCAGCAAAGAAAATCTTAATTCATCTATGATTTGGTAGATTAAGTAGGGAGTTAGCTAGGGCACACAGTGGCTAAATGATTTGCTCAGGGTCACAAGGCTAGCAAGATGGAATTTGAACCCAGATCTTCCTGACTTCAAGGCATTCTATTATGCCATGCTGCTTCTAATGTTTACGTGCATGTGCACAGATACATATACACAACTATATATTGTTCAGTCATTTCAGTCATGCCCAACTCTTTGTGACTTCATTTGGGGTTTTCTTGGCAAAGATACTGGAGGAGTTTGCCATTTCCTTTTCCAGCTCATTTCACAAATGAGGAAACTGAGGCAAACAGGGTTAAGTACTTTCCCAGGGTCACACAGCTAATAAGTGTCTGAGGTCAGATTTAAAGTCAGATCTTCCTGAATCCAGGACCTGCTCTACCCACAGGAGCACCTATCTGCCCCATATATATACTTACATAGAACACACATATATGTACACATATAGATATACATATACACTCAGAGTTCTTAACCTGGGGCCCATGGACTTTTCTAAATATTTTCATAATTATATTTCAATATAATTTGTTAGCCATATTTCAATATAATTTGTTTCCTACATATTTTATTTTATGCATTCAATATTATTCTGAGAACAGGTTTATCAGCTTCGCCAGACTGTCAAAGGATTCCATGACATAAAAAAGTTAAACACTCTGGTTATATATGTATCTGTATGGATGTCTAAATGTATGTATGTCTAAATGTGTATATCTAGCTACACACACGTAATTGCATCAGCAGTTCTCCTAAGTTTTAAGTTGCAGAGTGGGTGCTAACTTGATTTGAGAGAGGATGTTTTCTCACTGAGAATTCCCTAAATCAATGAAATCATGGGTTGGGTCCGAAAACAAATGAATGAATGAGGAAAATATAATACATGTAAGAATGAATAAGAAATCTTAGCTGGATTCATATTCCCACACACAACAGTGAAAACTACAGAACCTAACACGGCTGTGTTAACTGTCCTGGCACTTCCACCTAATCCTTATTTTATCTGTTGTTGTTTGTCCTTCATTCTCAAAGAGGACCAATGACATCAGAGGAGTGATGTCTTGACTTTCAAGTGAACTGGATTTAAGTGAAGCATTGCTGCACAAAGCCATCAGCCTCACTCTTTCCTCCAGAGTCACTGGAGTCCAGGGGCAAGACATTATGTCAGGACAATGAGCGACAGCCCAGTCATTTATCTACCAAGCAAAGGGATACAATGTCTCCTCTGCAGACCAAGTCTTGTCTTCCAGATTCAAAACTGACATCCAAGGGCATCCAGATTTCTACCTGATTAGATACTAAGCTTTCTGAGCAGACTCCCTTCTCAGAGTACTTAACATTTCCTTTATCTGTGGACATGTCACATCCTCCAAGAGATGGTAATAGTAGGACCTTGTTAAATGTTTTGTCTTTGTAGCCCCCATTATCTACCCTACTATACAGGTATAGTAGGCTTTTAATAAACGTTTGCTGAAATGACTTGAATAATTCTGCAAAATTCAGAAATATGTGTTCTTATGATCAAAGAAGTTTAACTTGCATACAAAAGCAAAATTCACCTTTTTGTTTCCATAGCTTTAGTCAGGGGAGCATGGTAAGCCCTCACTTTTAGATGCAATGTGCTCATTCCTCAACACTGCAACTCAGAGGGGCCTGTCAGGAAATAGCACCTTGACTAAGTGGATATTGTTATTCTGACTATTGGTTGGGACACTGGTAGAAAAATGTAGCAATGACAAACAAGGAAAGTGGCTTCAAGAACTTTATTTGATAGTGCTGAAACAAGAGTCTACAGAAACGCAGAGCTGAAAAATGTAGTCATTTTGTTTTGTTTAATTGGACCTGTGATCTCATTGGCGCAGGAAATTCCCAGTGAGGAAAATACCTCTGGTAATGAAAACCTCCAACTGCTCTGCTTCTTTGAGAATAAAAAGTCTGAGATAAATAAAAAATGCCTGAGTCCTGAGAGATGAAATGATTTGCCCAGAGTCACAAAGACAGTATGAGTCAGGTGTGGGACTTGAACCCAAGTCCTTACTGACTCTACTCACCATACACGTTGCCTTATGGGATAATTGCAGGCCTGCAATTATGCAGATTCCTAAAGAAAAGAAATTCAACTCTATTTTAAGTTCCTGGAGGACAGAAAGCACCTCTTATTCATCTCTCTACCCCTAGCCCAAGTTTGGCATAGCACAGAGAAAATGTTCAAGGAATGTGAGCTAAATGAATAAAGTGAATGCAATTACCAGAAGGACAGTGTGTAGTCATTAGGGAAAGTCTCGCTTTCACGGACTAAGAAGGTTCCATCCTTCCCCCCAGTCTCAGCACAGTATTCTTGAAGCAGTTTCTCAGCACTTGTTCTCTTCTCCATCTTCTTATGAAACCATTTCTCACCAAAATGCAAGTCAGTCTGTGATATATCCTAAATCACAAAGGGAGGTTATGTCATCTGCCAGACCAGAAAACTGTTTATGCAACTCCAACATGAGAACATGGCAGTTGTCTCCAGTGTTACCTTGGAACGGTGCTATGCTTAACAGCCTTTGCTGTCTAAGTTAACAAAATGCCTATTAAACCAGTCTATGACCCAATGGCTGGGGCCCAGCTGCCTACCTCAGGCCCCATGTGGCTGATGCAGCCTGGACACAAATATATTTGTTTTTGTTTCTCTGTGCTGTCTGGCAATAGGAGTATAGCCTGACAAACAAGTCAACCCCTGGCCCAAAGCTATTGCTACCTGCAATCTCTTGACTCAATGTACCATTTTCAATTAGAGTCAAAGTAAATCAACAAATACAAGCTGTGCTCACTCTACCAGGCCCCAGGGCTGAATCCTCTTGGACACACGGCAGAGGTTCTGCCTGAAGAAGCAGGACCTTGGGGCTATCCTGTAGTACATGGTCATGTCCCTTGTTATGAGGTTGGAAGCTCATGGAACAAAAACCTGGGGCATAAACAGTAGCTCAGCTACACAATCTCTTGAGCTGGGAAGAATGAGGACTACAATAGTGAGCATAAGCAGAATGCTTTATTTAATTCACTATGAGGACACCCCCACCTAGTGACAACAATGGGAAGTCCAGTAAAGCAGGAGAAAGGCTAGTCAGGTCTCAAGTGTGAAAACAAGAACTTCTGCTTCTGTTTGAAAAGGTTATAAAATAGGTTGTAAAAGATAAGGCTAGCGATATTGTCCTAAAAGCTGCTGGATCTCTTTAGTGATATAGAAGGGACTTAACCTTTCCTGTCCTTTGTGATACTGAGCTCCTCTACTTTGACACTCAGAACTCTATTGTTACTGACCTCAAGGAACACAGAAATGATGATGATGATGATGACAGCTAACACTTATATAGTGCTTACTATATACCAGACACTGTGCTAAGTGCTTTACAATTATTATCTCATTTGGCCTTCACAACAATCCTGCGAGGTAGGTGCCATTACCATTTTACAGATAAGAAACTGAGTCAGAGGTTAAGTGGCTTGCTCAGGATCGTACAATTAATAAGTTTTTGAGGCCGAATTTTAACTCAGGTCTTCCTGAGCTCTATCTACTGTGTTACCAAACTGCCCAGACAGAAGAAAGAGGTGGGAGAGGGAGAACTGGGAAGGAGGATCCCCTTTCTTATTCAGGTTTGTAGGAAAACCTGTCCATTTCCCATACCTTTACTGAATCCTCCTCCACATTCTGCTCTATAACATCACTGAAGGACAGCTTCTCATCGGCTATGGCACAATAGTGACGATACCACTTCTGCAAAACAAGGCCAGAGTTGGTTAGCCTTCTTAAGTGAGAACCCCAAGCTAGTATGGCAACAACAGCTGGGAGTCTCTTTCTTGGATATTGCTCACACAAAAAACGTTTTCCACAAATTTTTTTCCTAAAATTGTTGTGCCTGAAGAAGCAAGCATTCTCATTGCCCCATGCTAATCAGCTCATTCCATCCTATTCTGACTTTAACATGGGCATAATCCTTTCCTCCAGATGCTTCCAGCATACAGACTGGATGCCCCTGCCCTGCATTTTGTGACTGCACGGCTCTCAGACCTCTGCTCTTCTTTTATGTTTCTAACAACCATAATGAAAACAATGCATAGTTATGGAAAAGGAAGAGAGGTTTTTATTTTATTTCTTTTTGTTCTAAAGCCCTCCTGCTTGAGCCTGCCAATAACATTTTCAGCACCACAGGAAGCAGCATTCAGACTTGCACAACTGGGTCTTATCTGATCAATGGATGATCCCATAAGTTCTTTTGGTCTTAAAGCCCTCCTGCTTGGGACTGCCAATAACATTTTCAGCACCATGGGGAGTGGCATTCAGACTTGCACGACTGGGTCTTACCTGATCAATGGTGTCCCACATATACAATTCCCCTTGCTGTTTTTTTTCCTCCTTCTTGTCTTCAATGTTGATGTCCACATCTCCTCTGGGACCCAGCTTCTTGTGCTAAAATGAAATACAATTAAGGTTTCTTCCTTGGAACCTCTCCTCCTTATCAGCCAGTAAATAAACAATTATTATTGAGTACGAAGTGCAGAGACTCTTTTGGTTGCTAAGAGCAATGAAAGAAGAACAAAAGTCTCTTGAGCCTCCGCTGCTCAACAGGGAAATACAAAATGCTTGGGAAGACCACCAAACCACCCCTCACCCCATCCCACAACATACACACATGGAGCAACATAAAAACAAAAACAAAGGAAAATATCAACACATACTGAACACAGTACTCTAAATGTGAACAGACCAGGACAGGCAGGATACATTGGAACCATTAACTTCCTAGCCGAGGACCTGTACTGCTTTCAATGCATTCTAGGATTACATTACTTTTTTGGCTGTTAAGACATACCATTAACTCACATTATTTGGCAATCCACTAAAACAATGAGGTCCTTTTCAGGTGAACTTCTATCTAGCAGTGTTGGACAACCTATACATGTAAAGTTGTTGTTTTTTTTTAATCTGAACATAAGGCTTACATTTATCTAGATTAAATTTTATCTTACTACGGTAGTGCTCCTCTCCACAGGGCTCTAGGAAGAACAATACACTACATGCACTCCATAGGTCTAATATGACTAGATCTTTTGGGATTCTAAAGATTCTGTCATCTTATGACCTAGTGGTCATAAGGTGGGTAGTGGTACAGTGGAGAGAGTGCTAGACCTGGAATTAGGAAGACCCGAGTTTAAATCTTGCCTCAGACAGTCACTACTGTGTGACTCTAGGCAAGTCACCTAACCTCTCAGTCTTATTTTCCTTATCTGTAAAAGGGGGATTATAATAGCACCTACTTCACAAAATCATTGTGAGGATCAAATGAGATAAAATATGTAAAGCACTTTGCAAACCTTTAAAGATTATATAAATACTATCATTATCCAGCATGCTAACTATCCTTTCTAATTTTGTTTCATCTACAGACTGAATATGCAAGGCCTTAATCTGATTCATTGACAAAAATTATAAATTATTTAGAGCCAAAAATTTACCCCCCCGTAACTAACGTTCTCCTTCCAGGTTGACACTGATGCATTAATGGCAACTCTGCATCCAATCAACCAGCCAGTTCTGAATCTACCATTCCACGTCTCTATCCGGTGCACAAGAAAAGCAAGATAGATTTTTGTCTTTGACACTGCTTAAGTCTAAATAAAGTAGAGCTACAGCATTATCCTTATCCACCAGTCTATTATCCCAGTTTAAAAAAAAAAGGATTGAGAGTGGTTTGGCATGAACTGTTCTTGATCAAAATTTCCTTTTATAAATGTTCACAAACCAGACCTTTATTTTTTTTAACAAATTTAGCCACACTGGTTTTAAAGCGGGAGTCAAAATGCTCCCTTTTCCTCATTGTTACTTCTAGATTCTCTCTTTGCTTCTTTTTCATCACTCAGTAATCTTTCCTCTTTGAAGTTTAACCAATTCAAATCATGGCAGCTTCAGTATACTCACATTCAGAGGACCTATTCTCTCTCCTTTTTCAAGGTCTTCAGCACCTGGTTCATCATCTTCCTCTCTTCCCCAACTCCTGCCTTTATACTAGTGGACTTTAATATCCATCCAGATGTTCCCTCAAACCCCCTTCTCTCCCATTTCCCCTACCTCTTTAAGGCCCATATTCTAATCTTTCACTCTTCCTGAGTTCAAATTTGGCTGCAAACACTTAGATGTGTGATCTTGGGCAAGTCACTTAATTCCATTTGCCTAGGAGGTATCTGGGTGGCTCAGTGGATAAAGTGCTAGGTTTGGAGTCAAGAAGACCTGAGTTCAAATTCAGCCTCAGACACTTACTACGTGACCTTGAGCAAGTCACTTGACCTGTGTTTGCCTTTATCCACTGCAGAAGGAAATAGCAAACCATTCTAGTATCTTTGCCAAGAAAACTTCAAGGATAGTACCGTCCATGGGGTCATGAAGAGTCAAACACAACTGAACAGCAATAAGATAGATATATAGATATACAGTTATAGATATCTACATATCTAGATATGCATAGATATCTATCTAGATATCTATTTAGATATATATAATATACATATACACATATACAACAGGCATCTATATTTTTAGATCTACGGAGAGAAACTTCCTATTTATGTTGCATATATTTTTATACATACTTATTGTACCTCCCCCATTAGACTGTAAGCTCATTGCAAGTAGAGATTTTTTTCATTCTTTGTACTTACATCTCTAGTATTAGCACAGTGCCCGGCACACAAGAGATACTTAATAAATACTGACTGATTTATTCCATAAATTGTTCCCCTGGTTTTGCTTACTTTCATACACATCAATTAAAATACTGTTTTTCTAAAACCACCTCTTTCATCATTTCTTATAGCTCAATAATATCCCACTACGTTCATATATCATTATTTATTTAGCTATTCCCCAGTTGATGTATACCTCCTTAGTTTCCAGTTCTTTGCCACTATAAGAACTTCTATAAATATTTTTGTATGTATAAGTTCTTTTCTTCTTTCATTGAAATCTTCAAGACACAGGTCTATTGGTATTATTGCTGGGGACATAATTCCAATAGGAATTATGTTCCAGAATTGCTGGACTGATTCACCACTCCACCAATAGAGCATTAGTGTTCCTGTTTTCTCACAGCTCTTCCAGTAATTATCATCGTCCTTTCTTGTCATCTTTATAGTCTTATAGATACAAGGTAGAACCTCGGGGATGCTTAAGTTACATTTCTTCAATTATTCATGATTTAGAGCATTTTTTCATGTGGCTTACTCCATTTTTTCAGTAACATATTTCAGCACACTGGGATATAGTTCCTCTTCCCTGCTGACAAACTCATAGAAGACTATAAGATACTCTTTTGCTATTTCTTTACATATTTTTGGTTTTCAACTTCCTTAATAACCATTTTTGTATGCTCCCTTTTGATTCAAGGATCATTCTCCTTAGTAAAGAAAACAGAAGCAATATAGGAGTTGAACGATTTTGCCTCTTCTTATCACTGTGCCATCCACCTCCTACATCCCGGCACTGCCCTCTCCCAAGATGTTTGTATCATCATTTATGTCTTTATGTGTAATTTTCCCCCGACAGAACATAAGTTCCTTGAAGGTAGGATCTGTTTCATTTTTGTCTTTATTATTTCAAGTACAAAGCACAGAGGTGTTTTGTGAAGGTCTACTGATTGACTAACTGATCTACCTTGTCCATATCTCTTATTTGACCTTCTTTCCCCCTAAAATAGCTTTTAAAACCTTTTCTTCCCTTTGTTTTACTTGACATTCTTTACCAGTCTCAGTTCACCCTTAACGTTAGTGATCCTGACACTATTCCTACAGGACTAAGCCACTTTTATCATCATCTTCCAACACTTGTCCTTGTTTCCATCTTCTGCCTTTTTAAATGTACATTGGTCAATGTGCTCCGTGCACATCTACATCAGTCTCTTTAGACAGCCCTCCCCTTTCTTCACTGGAACTGTTTTCCTTTGGGTCTTTACAATTTCATTCTTGGGTATTCCCATTTCTCCTGGGCTGACCTCCCCTGGGGCATTTTATCTGTGGGTACACAACACTGTATATAACACCAGGGGTTTGGCTTGTTGGGGTTTTTTTTAATGTATTGATCAATCTCACTGAATTTTTTCTTATCTTCTTCCTCTTTTTTCTGAAAAATTATTTGTTATAAGGGATGGCTTTCTCAGAGAAGGAAGAATCAAGGGGAAAAGCTAAGCAACGTAGAAAGCAAAAATATCCAAATATTTTTATTATTTTTAAAAGGGAACAAAAAAGCATTTAGGTGTGGGAGCCTGCCTACCTGAGGGGCATGATGGCATACTGGAGAAAGAAAGTCAGTCTCAGAGTCAGGCAGACCTGGACTAAAGATCTAGTCTAAGACACATCCTAGTTGTGTGACCCTGTGCAGGTCTCGGATCAAGGCAGTAGGTCACCAAGCAGGTGCAGATCTGCACTGGTCAAAAGAATTACCTTACTAAGGGTTCCCTATGCCAATAAAAAGGGGGGAGGGAGGGAGGGAGAAGGAGAAGGAGGAAAGAAAAGGAAGAGAAAGAGAAGAAGAAGAATTTAGGATTTTGCCTGCCTTTTCTTTGGACATCTGAAATCTACTCTCACAAGTTTTAGGGAATACGGTGGTCCAGAGGAAACAAGCAGTGGAATTAAAATTAGAAAAGACTCAGTGCCTCTGACAGTTATTAGTTATGTGACCACAGCTAGCATGTCACTTAACCTTGATAAGCCTCATTTTTCTCATCTATAAAATGGGGATAATAATATTCCCAAGACCTAGCTCATAGGCTTATCAGAATGATTAAATGAAACAATGTATGTAAAATGTTCTACAAATCTTAAGGTTGTAGATAAATGTCAGCTTCTCATATTGTATCAGATGATGTCTGGCTATTCTGTCTTTTCACACAATAAAGTCTAAGATGAAATGATCATCTCTCCCAAAAGTACTATCTATTCTATTTCAATAACCAGTTCTGTTTTTTCAGTTGGAATTCAGCTCCAAAATCATAGTGCCCCTTCCATCACCTTTTTGAGGAATGGAATCATGATGCATAATCACACTTCAAATTTCAGAGTTGAAAGGAACATCAGTGACCATCTATTCAATCCTTCATTTATTCACTCACTCACTATATCCAACAGGCATTTTATCAGGTGCCTACTATGTGCCAAACAATATGCTAGGTGCTAAGGAAACAGTCTTTGCCCTCAAGATTATATTCTAACAGAAGGAAACATGTTCACAGATAAGCTCAAGCAAAATATATGCAAGTAATTTTGGTAGATGAGACAAGACCT
Source organism: Pseudochirops corinnae (assembly GCA_028646515.1). NCBI lineage: Eukaryota > Metazoa > Chordata > Mammalia > Diprotodontia > Pseudocheiridae > Pseudochirops > Pseudochirops corinnae. The sequence goes on from CM053585.1 coordinate 165,599,137, forward strand.
CATGGAGGAAATAGCCCTTAAGTTGAAGCTTAGAAGAAGCTAAGGAATCCAGGAGGCAAAGGTGAAGAAGTAATACCTTCTAGGCATGAAGGACAGACTAATCAAAGGTACAGAAGTAAGAGATGAAACGCTATATAAAAAAGAAGCCAATTTGGCTGGAATGTAGTGTCTGAGGGGAAACAATATGAAAACTGTCTGGAAATATAGTTGGAACCAACTGTGAACAGCTTTAAATGCCAAACATTTAGTTGATACTTGAGGCAACAGGAAGCCATAGGTAGTTATTGTGCAGGGGGGTGATATACTCAGGCCTGTATTTTAGAAATGTTAATTTGGGAACTGAGTAAAAGATGGACTGGAGAAGGCAGAGACTAGAGGCAGGAAGATCAATTATGAGGCAACTCCAATAGTCCAGGTAAGAGGTAATGAAGATCTAAACTGAACTGGTGGCCACGTAAATGAAGAAAAAGGAATAGAGATGAGATGTGACTAATTGGCTGCATATGGGAGGCAGGCATGACACTGACCCATTAATGACTGCTCTTTAAGTCAAAGAAGGATGAATTTGAGGGAAAAGACAGTGAGGTCTATTTGGGTCATGTTGAGTTTGAGATACCTATGTGACATTCAGGTCAAAATATCTAATATGCCCATAAGCAATCTAGGACTGGGGCTTAAAGAAGAACAAGGACTAGATGTAGAGATCTGAGATTTATCTGCATAGAGATGATAAGCGAGTCTGTGAAAGCTGATGAGATCATCAAGAGAGAAAAGGCAGGGGGGGAAAAGAGAGGAGATTCTTCAACCAGGACAGGGCTTTGTAAGCCACTGATAGGAAGTAGGCCATGGATGATGAGCTAGCAAAGAACACTAAGACAAAAATGCCAGAGAGATAAGAGAAAAACCAGGAAAAGGCTATGTCATGAAAAGCTAAGGGAGGAGAGAGCATCCAAGGGGATGCAGTGATTGATCATGTCAAATTCTACAGAAGTCAAAAAGGATAAGGACTGAAAAAAGGACCATCAAATATAGTCCTTCTCCTTCACCAAAATGCATCCTGATTATTGCTTTACTTCATTATTTCAATGGATCTAGGATCTCAAGAGTAGAGATCTACAGCCCTGCTAAGCTTCTTCGTCTGGCATGAATCACAGAATGATCAAGCTCGGAGGGACCTTGGAGACCCAAGGGTTCTTATCGGAAGTTTTTCATTACTAAATGACACCAAGTGCTGATGAACAGGACATACCTTGATGACAATTTTTTCTTTCAGCTGGGCAGGGGATGGCAGCTGGTCGGCACTGGCTTCAGTGGGCTTTGTAAGGAGGAGGTCCCCAAACACTTCCTTAAACACCCTGGCCATATGGCGCTGCTGTTCTACACAGCAGTGCTCTTCAATGGAGAGGATCACAGGGAACCTGGGGAAGGAAAGCAGAACAAAGAGAGTAGACTATTGGTTCCCTTCCACAAAAGGAAGAGTGAAAACAGGAAAAATGGTCAAAAGTCCTTGTGGCCTATCCTGAACATTCTGGGCAGTTTCCATCTTTCATTCAGCTAAGTAGGAGAAGAAGCTCCTAGGACAAACCACAGACCATCTAGGATAGATAAAGACAGTAGTTTGCTTCCTGGGACCTCTGCTAGGGCTCCTTGTCTAGTGAGAAAATAAGGCCACTAAACGTAAACTTTGGCACTGCTTTTTGTTGTGGTTTTTCAGTCATTTTATTTATGTCCAACTCTTTATGGCCCCTTTAGGGGTTTTCTTGGTTAAGATACTGGACTGGTTTGTCATTTCCTTCTCCAGCTCATTTTACAGATGATGGAAACTGAGGCAAACAGAGTTAAGTGACTTGCCCAGAGTCACACAGATAGTAAGAGTAGTTTTGAACTCAAGAAGATGAGTCTTCCGGCCTCCAGGCCTGACACTCTATCCACTATATCACCTAGTTGCCCCTATTGCCTGAGATAAGGTTTAACAAGGGACTAGCCCTTGGATCCCAAGGCTGAAAATAGGGCTTAGGCAAAAGACTTGGACTGAATAAATAGATCTGCAAAAAGACCACAAAACTCTATGGAAGGTAGTGAGATCATCAAGAGGGAGAGTGTAGAAGAGTAGAAAGAAGAATCTTTGACACAGATGGTACCCTGGTCAGTAAGCTCTGTCTTCTAGGATCAAAGGCTGGGTAGAAACAGTTTGGTCCTTTGTAGCTCCAATGTCTGGGGAGCAAAGGATGTAGGTATTTTAAATATTTTCTGTAAAAATTTTACAATTGTAGGTACACTTTGGGTCCTACTAGTATAAATATGCCCATAAACCAGAATGAAGAGGAATGGAGAGAGGCAAGGTGGGTTTTGGGGTGAGTAGCCTAAAAAAGGTTTTTTCCTATGCTCAGTTTACAAGGAAGAGCTGGGATGAGGACGTGGTAGTAGGTAAGGATAAACTATGAAAAGTACAAAATTGTCTCTGATTCAGAAACTCTCAGTTCCAGACTTGGCCAGATGTCCCATCTACCTCTTTTCACTACATCTCTCAGAGCTGGTATGAAAAAAATGCTTTAGAAGACTTAAGGCTCTCCAGGGAAGGAAGTCTCCCTTACATGTAATCACCATGATCTGGAGATACTGAAGGAAAAGTAAGGAATAAAAAAAGCAAATCCCTCCATAGGCATCTGGTTACACCTGAGCTCTCTCCTCTTCCAAGTGGGGCCCCCTCTCCCAAGTCAAAGCTGTAAAAACTGCAAGCCTACTGTGAAGAGACAAAAGCATGGTCTCTGATGGCCTGCACCACATCATCGAACTTGATTTTCGTCGTCCGAGTCCAGCCATGATAGATGATCGGCTTCCCATCAGGCCCATCCCAGCAATCTACTGAGGGAAGAAAACACATCATTTTTACCATGCTAGTCATGTGCATTACATATATGAGATCATAATTGCAGGGCAAAAAGCCCATAGATGACCCACAAAGGAATCACCACAGTATAAGTCCTTGGATTTCAGGTAGGATGATTACATTAGAGGGAAGGATGTGTCTGCTCAGCTGGATGGGCTTTAAAAAAAAAAAAGCCTGACATTTAATGAAGCCATAATATAGAGATTTGGGAAGTTTGTCCAAGAAGAGATCCTTGCCTTTTTAAGGGTATCAACAGTCCCTAAACAACTCTAACAAGAGTTGAGATGAGAGGAAGAAAACAGGAAACTTCCCCCAAATTTGACTACATGGGCAAGTTCATGCCAAAATCCATGCTCCCCAAATTTTTCTCAGCCTACACATGCCATGAGCTCATTGGGATACCACAGGAATGAGGAACACTATTCATATGTTCTCCCTAATCATGTTTATTTTTATACACACATACACACAACACACAGAAACACAGCACAAACCTCAATACTAGGCAACCTGCCTCCTCTCTCTCCAACAGTCAACATTCTCTATCTTAAGTCAAAATCTTGCACAGGGGAATGAAGAGAACATGATATGTATCAAAGATTCCTTAAGGATTCATCAAAATGCCCCCATGCACAGGGACAGAAAAGTGACCTATGTGACTCCTTAGCATTCATTAAAAACAGGGTAAGAATCTGATTTTCCTGCAAAATACTATACAAAGGAAAAGCATGGAACATCTCTTCCTCTTTCAGAAAGATCCTATCTGCAAGAAAAGCTTCCTAAGGAAGAATTCTAAAAAGTCTAAGAGATTGTGAGAGTTTAATGAAGGCAGGGATTATGTCTTATTAGCCTTAAAATAATACCTATAAATAACATTTGTATGTCTTACCACATTGAGCATCAGAAATTACACGTGGTAGGTGCTCAGTAAATATTGATTGAATATATAAGCATCTACATGTGTTAGCTGCCTTTCTCCATAATGACTTACACTCTATACACCGGCAACCCATTCGAAGACATCTAATGTATGATTCAGTAGAAGATTCACTTCGAAGCTGGTCCCCAGTGAGGTACCTGAATGAACAGAGCAGAACCAGTTGTGTCAAAGAGGTCATAAGATAATGTCATTAGAATCATCTCAACATTAAAGCTTCTGTCTTATAAATGTGTTCCTCTTAGTTTGAGAACCAGAAATAACTCTCTATTTCACAATTAAGACGAGTCCAGTAAACTCATTCACACCAAGGAGATTCCACAAAGTTGGACAAGTTTGCTTCTATTAGTCCACGTGTTGACACTGTTCATCAGGTAGAAGGGAAACTAAGTCTGGGGTGCACAGTGATTTACTAGGAATCTGGAAGCCCTAAGTTCAAATCCTTCCTCAGACACTTATCTGTATAATCCTGGACGAATTACTTAACCTCTTTATGCCTCAGTTTCCCCATCTGTAGAATGGGGATGGTAATACTAGCATATACTTCCCAGGGTTGCCATGAGGATCAAACAAGATAAAATTTACAAAATGCTTTGCAAACAAAGTGCTAGTATAAATGCTAGCTATCATCATTGCCATCATTATTATTCACATCTTCTTCATCATCTTCATCATCATCATGTAATACTAAGTGAAGAAATTGCCAAACATGGGAATAAGTGTGACCAGGCCTCTGTTGTGTGACAGAAAACGACAAGAAGAGAGCCAACCAGCCTATAAATCTACGTGCTGGGCAAGCAACCCATGCCCATAAGTTTCAGAGATGAAGCACAGAGAGCAGCCTTGCTCACAACTCACAGTGGCTATGAGCCAACCACATGATGACAATCAGTCACAGCTGCAAGCAGTAAGCACTATGTTGATTCAGAAATGGGTTAACAAACAGACCAGAAGGGAAAGAAAAGATAAAGAAAAGAACACAGAATAGGTACACAGGGCTGTTTATCTCTGATAGTGCCTCTGCCTTCTGAAATGGCCATTCCTAGAGAACACCAAGGCAGTCAAAGGACTATGGGATTTAGCACTGGAAGTCACAGAGTGCAAATCCATAATTTTACAGAGAAGGAAATTGATCTCCACCCTTCTGCCCTCCCCAACCTCTCCCTCTGAAATGAAATGACTTCACAATGTTTCCAAATTAAGTCTCTTTGGCCTGAGATGTTTGACAGCCAAGTGGCCCCACAGACAGAACAGAGGGCCTAGAGCTGGAGAGCTCTGAAATCAAATTATCAAATTCTGACACAGACACTTATTAGCTGTGTGACCCTGGGCAAATGACTTAACCTCTATTAGCCTCAGTTTCCCCATCTATAAAATGTGGATAATAACAATAACAGGGTTGTTGCAAGGATCAAATGAGATAACATATGATGTGCTTTTTAAACCATAAAGCCCTATATAAATGCTAGTTGTTAGTGCTATTATCATAATTGCTTTCTTCCTTCATGATCAGTACCTAAGATTGTGTTTTTCACATGATAAGAGCTTAATAAATAGGACACAATAGGACAGACCAATGTTACACGTTGACCAACTGAGATAGCTGGAGCAATGTGATGCAATGAACTGGGATGATCACTTATTATTCTGAGTGGTTTAGGGCAAATCATTCAATCTAGTATCCCATGGGATTACTGTGTGCTCAGCTCAGGTATCCAAAGAGGAGGAGGGGTGAAGGGAAACAAGGGTCTCACCTCCATTACTAGAGCTAGAATAAAGACCCTTCCAAGTTTAAGACAATATGATCATAGATTTAGAGCCAAAGGTCCCTCAGTGACCATCTAGTCCAGACCCCTCACTTTATAGATGGAGAAACCAAGCAGAGAAGCAAAGTGGTAAACATGAAGAGTGCTAGGTTTGGAGTCAAAGGACCTGAGTTCAAATCCTGGTCCCTTGTGAGTCCTTGGAAAACTAATTCACTTCACCTTTCTTGGCTTCTGTTTCCTTACCTTTACAATGAAGGGTTTGGACTAGATGGCCTCTAAGGTCCATACCAGGTCTAGATCAACAAGTCTAGGTAAATAAGTGCCCAAGATCACACAGAGAATTAGTGGCTGAGACAGGAGTAGAACCCAGGTCTGCTGCTTCCCAAACTTCTTATGTTCCTTGTGCCAAAGCTGAGAGTCAGGTCAGAAAAGGGGATCTAGCAGAAAAGACCTATGCAAGGCACTGCCATACATGATCACAGATGATGAAGTGGCTGAGAGGATATAGCAAGTCCCACAAAACAGGCTCTGAAAAACTCCCAAGAAATTTCTAGAGTAGATGGAAATTACACCAGTTGCATAAGCAGTTTCACATGGAAGGCTGACTCCCAAACTCCACACTTTAGATCTCACTACTATCAAAATCTACTTTTAAAAATATAGACTGAGATGGTCCACAAATCTTCTTCCCCAGAAAGACCACTCCTTAGAAAGGTATCTGGGAGTAAAATATGGTACCTGAATCTGCATTAATACCATTAGCCCAAGTGTAAGGATTTACAAGGCTAATTTAGCAAGGTTAATAAAATCAAACAGGCTCAGCTCACGGAAGCCACTGCAATGGTTTTTGTTTTGGTGACATGTGGTATATACACCTGAGATGCACCCTCAGGACCCTTTACGAAAAGCTGAAGGCAAAAGATTCCATCTAGTACCTGCAGGGACACTGACTATCACAGGCTGTGGCATTTGGAAGCGAGGTACAATCCTAATAGAAGTTGAGAGGACCATGGCACATTCAGGCTACAAGGAACCTTAGAGCTCATGGTGTCAAGAGTAATTATCTGAGACCCAGAGAGAGGAGGCAATTTGTCCAAGGTCACAAAGTGAGTGAGTTAGGGGCAGAGCCTGAGCCAGAACCCAGGTTTTCTAATTCTCAATCCAGGGCCTTTTTACCTCAACAAGGAGGGCTGAACATGATCACAGGGCCACATGAAATGGACAAAATAAAGGACTGGGCCCAGCATCCATAACAACAGCCTTGAGTTTTTCTGTTATAGAGACATCTGTCTACACTAACTACCCCATGATCTATACATTTCTTTGGTTAGTTTAATTTAAATGTTGGTCATGACAGGCTTACAGGCAAGATGAGAAAGCCAGTGTAGAGTAAAGCAAGCTTGTGAAAGATCAGGCAATTCAGAAAAGTCCCCAAACAAGCAGGAAAGGCAGAAACCTTAATCTATAACTTCCCAAATTTCTAATTCTAGGTACTAGTGATCACTAGTTTACCTTATAAAGGAACCTTGTAACTTCTTTTTCATTTCTGAGATACTGCTGAGGGATGATCCACACGTACATAGCATAAATACAACTTCCTAATTCTTTTGATGCAAGTAGAGAGAATATTTCAGTGCTATTGGAAAATGTCCAATATCTTACACTAACCAGCCCCAACCTCAAGAAAACTCTTTTAGACCCCAATTAGAGAAACTTCAGTCTACCTTACCACACTGGTAAATTAAATGCCTTCGAAAACTATCTTGATTTTGCACCCTTATTAATATTGTTGTGTTCTGAGCTATCAAGAAACTTACGTGTTATGAGATGAAGAAATCCAATAATGAGACAAGGGGTTATTCATGTCTTGCATGTCAACAGTATCATATTTATCGTCCCAAATGCTGTTTTCTTTTGAAAACAGGTACGTAAGGAACTAAAAAATAAAGCAGAATAAAAAAAACAAGAAAAAACTAAGTCAACAAATATAGAAACTGATTATCAACGAGAATGGTAAGCGGCCAACTCTTAACAATAAGAGATTTACCCACAGAGGGTCAATAAGCCCCAATTTCACCAATGATTTCAACTTCTCTCAATCAGAGCATCTAACCAAGTGAGAAATTCCCTGATATGGGTGGGTTTTCTCCTTCTTTCCTTCTCCTTATCATTTCTCTATTTAAATTATTAACAAGCCATGAAGGAGCCTCAAGAAAAGTAGGTGGCAATGTTAGAAAGAGTCTGTATTAAGATACAGAAAAAACAGTCTCTACCAATAGAAGTTCCATGTCATTAACTGATCTGTGTATTGAAATCATTTTAAATATAACTGAAAAGTCATCTTTCGAGAGTTAAAAAAAAAACTACACAGACAATAAGGGCATTTCACACCAGTGGGAAAGAGACTCATTTACTAACCTCATCGACAAACAGGAAAGGCTCAGCTGTTTCTCTCATAGTGTCATCTATAAATTTTGTCATCCGCTCTCTTACTTTACTTAGATCCTGCGCCCAGATTTCCTTAAAACAAAAAACACAAAAAAGGAAAGAACCATCACCAAAAAATGACAAAGGGAAGACGTGAATTTTCTACCAGAGTTTGGAGAAAACCAGCTATGCATCTAAACACAGAGGGGCATGAAGTTGTTAAATTTTAAAGTCTTTTGTATAATCAAAAAAATGGGCAGGTAGATCTTGTGGTATCAAGAAGAATCAAAGAAGGCTTCTGGGTGAACCCTCTGTGGCACATTTAGGAAAGGACCTGGACAAGGATGGCTACACAAAATGGGCAGACACTCACAAATTGTGATCTCCATTGTTGGCAGAAATGCCCACATTCATGAGACCAAAGATTCACTGGAGAGCTACGATTTCCTAGAGTCCAGCTCACACCAAGGCACTGAAGTTTACCAAATACTAACAAAAACTTCAAGGTAAAATCACTAAGTTGTCTACATTATGAAGCCATTGGAAACATTTTAAGGTATTTCAGAAACAAGCAGATGTGATGAAAAACACAACCCTACTGTTTCTCTTGCTAAGTCCCAAGTTCTCTAATATCTGTACAACATTTCACCAACAACGTAGTATAACAAAGGAAGTCAACTTTTCCTAATTCTTCCTGGTTTTAGAGATTCTGAAGCTTTTCTTTGTATTTATTGAAATGAAAAACAAATTTGTGGCCAGCAGTCTTTATGACTGTATGGATGGACCAATAAACCCGTCAAGGAGAAAAAGACAAGGACAGATACATATAAGATAACATTTAAAAAAAAATTTTCCTTCAACTGACTAGAAATGGAGGAGAACAATGCACCCTTCTACCTGTTTTTGCAAATGTACACTGGTTATTAAGGCAAATCAGTTGCTTCTGTGTAATAATCCTTTCATTTGGATGCAGTGCCAATAAAGTCTTTGCATACTGGGGGACAATAGGTAAAGTTTGGCCAAGCTTCAGTCAGGGCTTCGGTAATTCATGGCCAAGAGTTCCTTTCTAAGTTGCTATAATTCCCTATTCCCACTGCCTCCTATCCCCACCCCAGCAGACTTATGTGTTTATTTAACACTGGCTAGAAATTGTATCAGGTGTCAGCAAATTTACTAATTGCATTAGGGAATATGACAATCTCAGTGCTGAAAAGTCTAACACGCCAAGATGTACAAATTTTCCCCTTGGGTTTTTTTTGGTCACTGGCCCATTGATAGAAATGAGCCACCACTGAAAGCCTCCTAAGAACAGCAACATTAAACTCTGATGCCATCTGTGAGGCACCCAAGCTAATGTTCTCTGTAAACAACACAAGTATGACCTTGGGTATGTCACTTGCTTCCCCAGGCTTTAGCTACAGCAGGTGCTAAAAGGCAGTGGCATCAAATTTAAATAGAAACTACACATAAGGGTCCTTGTGGTAGCATATGGATTTAGAGAGCCACAAGTTAACATTACCTCCATTTAAAGTATTTTTATTTATTTTGCTAAATTTTCCCAATTGCATTTATCTGGTTCTGGCCACATTCTTGGGCAGGTGTAGAGGACAGATAGAGTACTGGGCTCACATCAGGAAGAACTGAGTACAAATCCTCCGTCTGACATTTACTAGCTGTGCAATGCTGGGAAAGCTTCACTTCTCAGTCTTAGTTTCCTCATTTATAAAATAAAGATAATAATGGTAATAATAATTTCATAGAATTGTGAGATTCAAATAAAAAATGTATGTAAAGCACTTTGAAAATCTTAAAGAACTATATAAATGTGAGCTTTATTAAACTGAAAGCAATGGATTAAATGATCTATGAAGTCTCCTTCATTTCTGAATCTTCAGCTTTAATAGGTTTTGATGAGGGTTTCAAATGGATAAAAACACAAGAACTGCCCCACAGGGCCATCCCTTCGCTCCTTCTAGCCCAGGACTCATTTTTGAAGGGATCACCCCAGGCTTATGCCAAATGGGTCTATTCATATTCCCCCAAATACACTTGGCACTTCACCATCTTAGTGTCTTTGCTCATACTATTCCTTGGCCTTATAGCCATCATTTCCCTCCTAGACCTCAGTTTCTTCCTCTATAAAATGAGGGGGTTGGTTGTAAGGTAGCTTCTAAATCTAAATCTATGTTCCTATAATGTCTTACCTGGAACGCCCAAAACTGACCCTTTAGTCTATGAAAATCCTATTCATTGGATGATGGTGGCATAGCAGCAGCAACATATTGCAGCTCTCACACAGCCAGCCCAAAATACCCATAAAATAGGACTCTAAACCAATCCTAGAACTCCAAAACGTACACAAAG
>CM053585.1:165610020-165631086 GCA_028646515.1 Pseudochirops corinnae
ACAATGAGAAAGTATTTGCAGATCCTATACATGATTGCACACCACCATGGGGGGGGAAATGGAGGGGAGAAAATCTGAAACTCAAGTGATTGTGGAACTGAATCTTGTAAATTAAAAGTAAATGAGTAAATAAATTAAAAAAAAAAAAAAAGCCCTCTCCTATCAGGTTTCTCATTAAGTCACTGTAACCTTTCTCCCAGTCTTCTGAAATAGAAGGTTTTACTGCTTTGTTCCATTATAAAAATACCTCCAAGAAATTCAAATGTAGAGATTCCTGAATCACATTGCTGTGACCTGCTCAGTCAAGCCAGAGGAGGTCAGGCAGGGCCAATACTACCCAGCCAAACCTGTCTCTCTACCCTGGTTTCTGCAAAATTCAACTGAAACTCAGTAGCTCTCCTCAACACATTCATAAACACTTTAAATCAATATGTGTTGGGGTTTATGGTTCTGATTCACACACCTGTGGGGCCCTGAAAAAAAAAAAATCAAGGCTGGCCCAGATGTTTCAGGATAGCTCCCACCCTTATACTCCACCAAAAGCTCTTGATTACCCTCTCCTAGCTTGCTAGCAACTGCACAGGAAGAGGGAAAGGCATGATAAGGCTGGGAAATGCAGTTAGATATTTACAAGGAAGAAAGAATGAAACTATCAGCTAAATTTTGGTGTCTGAATTCTGTGAAACTTTAATTACCTAGGCTTTTCCTTCCACTTCATCTCACTAAAGAAACCATACTGGGGAACCTCGTGGTTATAATTACCTGGACCTGGACAAGGCTACCCTGCTCAGACACATATTAGGAAAGAGGAGGGTAACCAGGATGGTGAAGTGAAGGACCCTGAGACCATGCTCTATGAGGATCAGCTGAAAGAATTAGGACTGCTTAAACGAGGGAAGATATGTCTGGGACTAGAAGCCAATACCATAATATCTACATTCAAGTATTTGAAGGACTGACTCCCCTCAATCTGAGATATTAGACTTGGCCCCAAAGGGTCAAAGAATGGAGGATAAAGAGAAGCAGTTAAACCATTCAAGCTGTACACCAATGGAATGGGCTGTTTTAGAAAGCAGTGAGCATAGAATATTTAAATATATATTTTTATACATATATGTGTAAATATTATATTTCATATTTACATATATATATATTTGTGCCTAATGGTAGCCATTGGGGAGGAAGGAAGAAAAAAGAAGATAAAAATTTACATGATAATTTTGTTGTATATTTGAAAGGAATACAAAGGTGTACGTGGTAGATTTTCAGTTTCGTGTACAATTGCCTTTTTTTATTTTACTGTTATGGAAATACTTGTTATATAAAATTCAAAAAATAATAAAATAAAATAATGTTTAAAAAAAAAGAAAAAAGGGAAAGCAGTGAGTAGCCCCTCACTGGAGGTTTTCAACCAAAGACTAGATGATCACTTGGCATGACATTGTAAGGCACAGATGTCCCATTGCTGCCCAACATACTCCAGTGTATGACCTAAATCAGATTAAAATATAACTGAGAAATATTTAACAAAATAAATAAAAATACAGCAGAATGTAGATAATGTTAATATGTGGTTTTTTATAAGTCGATATTCAGCTTGCAGAGATTCTAAGGTATGATTTAGTGGCCCCATTTCTATTTGAGTTTGACACCACTTGTAGTAGGGCAAACTCCAGTTCAGGTCCAGGTTGGACTAAATCATCTCTGAGGTTATCCTTCTGTGATTCCTAAGTTTGCCTTTAGTCTATCCTTTAAGAAAAAAAAAAGAGAGAGAAATATGTTAAGTAACTAAATCTATCAACAGATAGGAGAAGGCTATTTACTTACTTAGGAGAACCCAAGTGACCCTTTCCAGACAAAGGGTGCAAACAGAGAACAGCTTCACCTGAGGGATTACTTTATCACAATAATAAATCATTCTCACTTTTTCATTAACCAAGACTTCAGTCACACATGGATAACTCTCCAATTTCTCCTATATACATCTTGTTTACACATAGTTTTACATTAAGGACCTTAAAAGACCAGTGATCCAGCAGTTCTTAACCTGGGTTCCATAAACATCATATGTGTGTATATATATATATATATATTTATATTTATACATATATATGCATATATGTACATATATATATATATTTTATATCTGTATTCTGACATATTGGCTTCTTTTGTAATCCTATGGATTTTGTTTTATACACTTTAAAAAAATTATTCTGAGAACAGGTCCATAGGCTTTACTACACTGGCTGCCAAAGGACACAAAAAAGAACCCCTACTCTATCCACACTTTCCACTGTGCTCTCTAGAATGCTTGCTCCATATGTAACAAACTAGCTTTCATGTTCAATCTTTCTCTTTCATCTTCTGATTCTCACTGAGAACTGGTTTCCTCCTGATGGCCTGGTCTCTCTGGCCTCCCTTTCCAGCAGTACTCTCATTATCCCTCAATTCACTGGTGGAGGTGGGAGAGTCAGCATTCCCCTTGCTCCCCATTGTTACCTCTAAGCCCATCCTCAACCACCATCATTCACTAGCCTTTCCTCCTCAGAGGTTCTTTTAATCCATGTCTACAACCCAATCAAAATTCTTGGAGTTGTCATCTTCTGATCTCTAGGATACTATCTCTCTTTCCTCAATGAGTTCAGTGCCTGGTTCAGTTTTTCTCTCCTCCCTAACTCCTGCCCTCATATTAGGAGACTTCAACATACCTACTGATACTCCTTCAAACACCTTTAACTTCCAATTCCTCAATTTATTCATTTTCCATAACCTACTGCTCTGCCTCACTTTATTACACATAGCGATGGTAATATGACCTTGCCTTGATCTTGCCTTCATCCACAAATGCACATTCATGAACTCTGAAATTCCCTTAAATGGTCATAAATTATAACACACCACCTTCCCCTCTGCCTCGTAATCCCAAACCCTGTTGTTTCTCCTCACTATGACCTCCAACTCCTCAACCTCAGGCCATCCAGCCTAGCTCCATTATGACCCCTTAGTGAACCTTTTCTACTCTACAATGTCCTCTTCTCTTGAATATTACACCTTATCCTATTGCTGATCTCTCCCTGTTAAGCCTTAGCCTTGGATCAGTGCCACTATCCATTCTCTTAGCTTCTCTTCATGTGCTACCTAACAAAACTGAAGAAAATCATGACACTGTCCTCAACAGATCCACTACAAACTTAATCCTGGGAAGAGAAGTGATTTAGCCTTGGTCACACAGAGCCCTTACATGGCCAAGGAAAGACTGATTCCAAAGCAAACCCTTTAACCATTAGGCCACACAGCCTCTCCTGTAAACACATGTCTCGCTGTATATTTGTCTACATAACATATTTCCTATGTGCACACACACATATACACATAAACTTTCTGAAACAGAACCAACTACTATTTTTATAAACAATTTCCAGGGGTGGCTAGGTGGCACAGTGAATAGAGCACCAGCCCTGGAGTTAGGAGGACCTGAGTTCAAATGTGACCTCAGACACTTAACACTTACTAGCCGTGTGTGACGTTGGGCAAGTTACTTCCCAATTGCCCTGCCTTCCCCCTTGCAGGAAAGAAAAAAAAGCTTAGGGGTGGCTAGGTGGTGCAGTGAATAGAGCACTGGCCCTGGAGTCAGGAGAACCTGAGTTCAAATTCGGCCTCAGACACTTAACACAAAAACTAGCCGTGTGACCCTGGGCAAGTCACTTAACCCTAATTGCCCTCCAAAAAGCAAAAAAAAAAAAAAACAAACACAATTTCCATCAGCCTTTTACTAAGTCCAACAGGCCTGTATCTCATATCACTGACTAGCAGCACAATGCTAATATCCCATCACCAGCCTGGGGAAATAAAGTTTCAACAAGTGTACAAAGGAGCCTCAGGTCACCTGACTCTTTATTCAGCCTCTATCTGCAGCACCTAGCCCAGATTAACCCTGCTCGAACTCAGGCAGTCCTTACTCCATGCCTTCAAACAAGAAGGATGAAAAAAAACCAACCCAGATAATTTAAAATGAGAATTAAGGGAAAACATAACATGATCATTCAGATGATGGTTGTTCTTACTGATTTCTGTTGCTCAAACATCATCTTTTTGTAGAATAAGTGAAACTGCTCAAAGCTGAGTTCATCCTTGTATGCACCTATTTCCTGTGAAGGAAAAACAATAGAAGCCATCAGTCCAGATCCCAACCCAAACACAATTCCCCTGTACCCTGACAGCAAAGCTTAGCTTACAGTGTGTCAGTGACTATAGTCACACCAACCAGCCTGCTTGTGCTGGATCTTCCCCTAGCATTAATGAGCAGGAGAGAAGCTGCCAACGAGCATGCTCCTGAGGGAAGAGTCTGAGGAGGGGCTGTACTCATCATTTGGCCTCTCCAGGGCCCAGAGCTTAGAAGGCTGCAGACATCAGTTATGAGGAGGTACATCTCTCCTGCCTGAGGGAGGAAATTGTACCTGGAGTCCTTTGATCAACTCGAATTTAATTCAATTATCATGTATTGATTAGACATCTACTACATGCCAGGCACTATAGTAGACACTGGGGATATAAAGACAAATGAAACAGTCCCTACTCACAATGAGCTTACATTCTACTAGGGTGAGGAGGCATCATGAGCACAGAGAAGTAGATGCTAAACATATCTGACATAAATACAAAATAATTTTGATGAAAGGAGGAGAATGAAAATTAGGAAGGGGCTCTTACAGGAGGTAGCATTTAAGACAAACTTCAAAAAGAGATAAGGGAGGGGGCAGCATTCCGGGCAGAGGAAATAGGACAAAATCATGGACATGGAAAACGTAGTATCGTGTATGGGAAACAACAGTAGGCCAGTTTGCTGGCCAATCTAGTGTTTAACATGAGAATGAGTATGGAGTCAAATTATACAGGGTTTTCAACACCAAAAGGAAAGATGTTTGTATTATATCCTATTAGCAATAGGGAGCCACTGACAATTCCTGAGCACAGGAACAATATGGGCAGATCTGTGCTTTAGGAACATCAATTAGGCAACTGAGTAAAGGATGGGCTTGAGAGAGGAGAGAGTGGCTGCCAGAGACCAGTTAGGAGGCTACTCGGTGGCTCTTATGTATGACAGAACCTCCATGGCTGAGTTCATGTTGCTAAAAATAAGGGCCCATTGAGATCAGCTCTGACGCTGGCACTTTAAAGAATTAGATGAGAGAGCTCAGTCTCACTGGCTGCGGGGCCCTCACAGTAGCACAGGTATAGTAATGCTTCCATCATCATTTCATTGCTTTCAAAAGAATGTTTTTGTAAAGGCTAAAGAAAATCAGGTCCAGAATATTGGCCAGAATAGACCAGGAAAGGTGGAAATAGGCCCTGTTTGAGAAGTCCTGGTTAAAACAGCCCAGTGACCACTGCCCTCAAAGCAAATTAGCCACCTCTGAAGTTTCTCTGAGGTACTTCAGGGCAGAAAGAGATAATAAATCAAGAACTAAAGAGGCCTTTTATTTTGCTTCACCAACATTTGGAGTATGAGTGCTGAGCCAAGGTTTCTTGAAGCAGGAGTAGGAGGGTCCCCCCAGGCAAAGCGTTCACCTCAAGTTCAGCAAATTGGGAAGACAGCTCCATAACGTACCAGGAATTTGTCTTTCAGGAACTTGGCACTGCTAACTTTGAAGTTTACTAAAGGAAGAATGGTCTTCAGTTCTCTGAAGCTGATACTGAAAAGAAACAGAGGAAAGTACCTTTGTAAGTTTCCCAGGCTCCATCTCCAAGGACAACATTTCACTACTGATACCAACTGATAGTCAGGTCAGTTCTTCACATAACCACTGTGTTTGAGCCTTCTCCATAGGGAACAATCAGTCAATAAACTCTTACCAAGTGCCTACCACATGCTGGTCATGGTAAGGGATGCAAGATGACACAGGGTAAGGTCCCTGCCCTCATGATTAAATGAGATAATGTTTGTAAAGTGCCTAGCATTGTGCCTGGCACAGAGTAGGCACTATATAAATGTAAACTGTTGCTGGTTTTATCATTATTATTGTTTATTATTGTTGATGATGATGACGATGATGATGATGTTCAAGTCTCCACCACCCCCCAAAAAACTTCATGGGCAAACTTCTAGAAAGAACAGATTACATTCACTTTTTCAATTTCCTCATCACACATTCATTTTAGCTCCAGAGTCCATCACTCTATGGAGAACCACTCTCTCCATAGTGACCAATGATCTCTTCACTGTCAAAGTCAATTACCTCTTCTCAGGTCTTTTCTTCTAGGATTCGTAGCATAACACTGTTGACCCAACCTCCTTCTTGATTATGTCTTATCTCCCCCAGATTTCAGGGCATTACATGGTTCTCCTACCTGACTGCTGTGACTCCATCTCCTCTGATGATTCATCATCTTTTTCATGATCCCTATGTATGGGAGCTCCCAAATCTCTCGCCTGGACCTTGTTTCTTGATGCACACTTTCCCTTAGTGATCTGATTTGGCCCCAGGGATTCAAATATCAACTGAATGTAACTGTCTCTAGCCAGAATCTCTCCCTTGAGTTCCTGCCTACATCTCCAACTATCATTAGGACTTTGTATGTCATATTAGCACCTCCTGGAGTAGCGGCATTGTCATTTCTTATGGTAAACACTGTTCCTTCACATTAATATACCACACTTTGTTCAGCCATTCCCCAACTCATGTAAAAGTGCTTTGTTTCCAATTTTGTCACCACTAAGAACACTGCTATGAAAAACAGGTTCTATATGGGACCTTTCTATCACTGACTTCCTGGAGTGAATATATGCCCAATAGTAAGTAGCATTGCTCTATCATTTGCTTGGTATAAGCAAAACAAAGGAAACAAAACCAAGAGAACAATACATATGATGACCACAATGGCCTATATGAAAATAGCAATAAAAACAGGTAAGCTCAGATTAACTGCAATGAAAAACCTTGGTCCTATAAAACAAATGATGAAACACACATCCCTCCTCTTCCCAGAAAGGTGGGGTATTAAAGGCACAAAATTTAGCATATGCTGTGAGCCTTAGTTTCTTGTCAGTCAACAAGCATTTATTAAATCCCTACTATGTGTCAAGCATTGTACTAAGGGCTAGGATTACAAAGAAAGGCAAAAACAGTCCCTGATCTCAAGGAGCTCACAGTCACTCACTGGCACTCAGATGGTTGATGGCACCATCCATGAGACAAACTGTTAGCTTTCCTTTCTGAGTTATGCACTGGGCACAAAAGATGAGTTGGCAGAAATGAGGGAGAGAGTACAAAGAGGCAGTTTTAACATCAACCCAGGAGACATTAGATAATGACAAAACTACTATATTTAAAGACCAAGAAGGAGGCATTTCTGTATCATTCTTATCTCTCTAAGTCATTGCAACCAGACTGGGGTGCCCCTGAATTGTGTGAAGCAAATCTGCTACGATTTGGACTTGAATTAAATTTAGAACAAAGACATGTGCTCTATAAAACTTACCCTCTCCAATATTTCCAATATTCTGTCATTCTTGTCCCCATGAGACAAGCCAAGTTAGGTTTTTACATAACCACTGTGTTTAAGCCTTCTCCACAAAGGAAAAATCAGTCTATACACTTTCACCAACTACCTACCATGTGGTGGGCATGGTAAGTAATGGAAGAAGACAGAGTATGGTCCCTTATTTCAGGATCAAATGAGATAATATTTGCAAAGTGCTTAGCATAGAGCTCCATTAGTCACTATCAACAGGAATAGGAAAGAAAACAGGCAAAAGGAAGTCTGGGAACCTACCCATAGCTCATCTAGTTAAGTTCCTTCAGAAAAGCTCCAACCTTGGAAGGATGAAACTACCAAGGAAAGCAGATTTATTAATACCTATAAGAAGAAGTCAGGGATCAAGTCAAGGGATCTAGCAGATAGTATAGTGATGGAGCTCTGAAAGGCAGAGAGAACTCATGTGGGTTAAAATAGAACAAGGGGAAAGATCCAGTAGGCACAGTTCAGGTCATTACAGATCACAAGAATTGGTGCAGCTATACCTGAAGTTGGAGGAATAAACCTGAGCCCCAAAAGCAAGAGTACTCTGCTATTGTAGAAGTCACATGAAGAGTTACTGGGAAAACATCAGCATGGACTGGAGGCAGGAGACAAAGAGATGAAGAGAGCTGTCTGCAAGAATTTGAAGGGCTGTTATATAGAAGTTGGATTAGACACATTCTTCTTGGTCTTAAAGGAGGGAACTAGGAGCAATGGGTAGACGTTACAGAGGAAGATATCGGGAAAACTTAAGGATTAAAAATGTGTAAAAATAGAATTCAGCTCCTTGGACACAGTAATGACTTCCTCTTCACCAAAGGTTGTTAAACAAAGCTAGATAACCACTTATCAGAGATAGCTTACAAGGTTTCTTGTATAGTCACAAGATGAGATAGTCCCAAAGGTTTCTTCCAACTCTGAGATTCTGTGGTTATAAGAACCAGGTGCAGAACATACCCAAAATACTGTGTTCAGTTCTGGGTATCATACTGAGGGGCGCGGGGGGGTGCGGAGAAGGGCAGAAACTATCAACAAATTAGAATTCATTTCCAGAGAAAGATAACTACAACTAAAAACAATGTCACACAAAGAATGGTTGAAGTAACTCAAACAATTTGGCCAGAAAAAGGTGGAAAGATGCAGAATGGTTAGGAGGCAAGAGACAAGGACAGAACATATTAGAGTCAGTTCTGAAGCCCTGGAATTGATCAGGTCCTCTTCTTATAGGTAAGCACATCCCATTCAGTCCAGGGTATCTGCTGAAATAAGCCATATTCCCACCTACAAGGCAGCAGCTGCAAGGAAACAGCCCTATTCCTCAGAGTTTCTATTTATTCACCCTACATTACTTCAGCAGCAATTACTTTTACAAAAAGGAGACAAGGCTAGCTGGCACAGTGTAGTCAGGAAGACTCACTTCCTGAGTTCAAATTTGACCTTGGACATTTACTAGCTGCATGACCCTGGTCAAGTCACTTAACCTTGTTTGCCTCAGTTTTAATCACTCCGATATCTTTGCCAAGAAAACCTCAAATGAGGTCATGAAGAGTAGGACACAATTGAACAACAATCTACAAAAAACAAGTCGGTTCCCACCACAACTGCCTCTTCCCTTGTTCAGTAAGGCGTTGTGGATGACAGACACTGCAGAGCTGAAAATTGGTTCAACCATCTCGGATATTCACTTCATCTTTAGAATGTAAAATAAATTCCCTGACGTTTGGGACATCTGACTTTGCAAATATCCAGGGGACCAGAGCAGTGATATAATGAATGTTTGTTGATTAATGGATTCACATCCCATGTAACTGAATACCTTAGCCATCTGTCCTGACCCTTTTTCCTTTGTTATAAGAGAGGGTTTGCTGTAGGGGGACATTAAGGGAATATTAAAAATGACTAGCATTTTTTTAAAATGGTACCAATAAAACTTTTTTTAAAAAAGGAAAAAAGTATCCTAAGAGAAAGGAATGTCTTACCTAGAAACACAAGTTTGCTCTACCTTAATGAAGTGAATTCAGAGTCTTATCTAGGATTGTACCCGTCTATCCTCCAAAGAGTCCAGGACCAGCAGCAGAACAGGATGAGGACATAAGAGTGCTTGGTCCAAAAACAAGAACAGAGTTACAAAAGTAAGGCAGATATTTATCTGAAGCATTAATATGAGGAAGGAAGTTACAAAGAGTTGTCAAACACATCCAGGGACCACACCATGGCTCACAACACTCCTGAGCACTTCCTCAACCAGATTTAAATCCAATTGGAAAAATATTTGACAAAAATGAATAAAAATTCAACAAAACACAGATAACAATGCATTTAAAAATTAAGTCAGCATATAGCTGCAGGGATCCTTGTGTACAGATTAGTAGACCCCATTTCTTTGAGTTTGAGATTACTACTCTAGAAGACAGAACTAGAATCAATGGGTAAAAATTACACGGAGGTAGACTTGTGCTCAACAGAAAGAAAAACTTTCTTTAAAATCTCAATTGTCCAAAAGTAGAAAAATAAAAATGGGCTCCTTCATGAAATAGTGAATGCTACATCGATATCCACACTGAAACTGGACAAGCACTTCTCAAAAATACTACCAGAGAGAATCCCCAGCAACTAAGTGGTTAAGTGAAAGGCCTCTGAGCCCCCTCTTCTATGAAGTCTAGCTCTGAAGTTTTACAACTCTAGGGAGAAAACCTACATGAAAGCCTGGGACAGCCCGGGGCAGAAGCCAGCAGGAAGCTTACACAGTGAGAATGCCGGGATCCTTGGATTTAAAGCAGAAAGAGATCCTTCAGAACATCTAAGCCAACCTCCTCATTTTCCAGATGAGTAAATTAAGTCCCAAAGCCATGAAGAGTCCAAGCTCATCACAGAAGTAGTAACAGAACCAAGAATCAAACTCAAGTCCCTCACTCCAAATTCAGTGCCCTCTTGACTATACACCAAAGGTAGTTTAGTGAATAGGTAGAACCTTAATGATTAATCTTAGTCTCAAAGATGAGACTCCTTTTGATAGGGAGTAAAGGATGATGGGCATATATAGAATGCTAATACATTATCTGTTTTATTTAACTATTTTTCTTTGATATAAGAGAGGGCTCATGGTGAGGGAGCTACATATTCAGAAATACAATAATGGAAAAACAAAAAGTATTGATAAAGATTAATTTAATTTTTTTTCAAAGAACCTTAAGCTTAAATTAGTCTGAAAATGCTATTTCTTTATTTATAAATAACTTCTAACCCAACATGGCATCACAGATTTAGAGCCAGAAAGGACCTCATAGGCTATATAATAATAATTATGGTAATAAATAATTTCACATTTACATAACGCTTTAAGGCTTGCAAACACTTTACAAATATTATCTCATCTGGCCCCCCACAACTCTAGGAAGTAGCCACTAAAATTTTCCCCACTTTGCAGATGAGGAAACTGAGGTAGACAGGTTAAGTCACAGGGTCACATGGCTAGCTAGTAGCAGAAACCCGATTCAAACTCAGGTTGTCCTGACTCCAGATCCAGCACTCTAAGTACTCCATGTAGTCTAAACCATACATTGTTACACTTTAGGAAACCGAGACATAGGGATGCTCAGGATCAAACAGGTAGACGTATCTCCATCATATCATTCCTCAACGTCCTGACCACCCTTCTCTGAATGTTCTCCAACTGGTCAACAGTCTTCTAAAAGTGTGTTGCCCAGAGTCTGACAGGACAGAGCAGCCCTATGACTTCCTTCATTCTAGATTCTGTGCCTCTCCTAATGCAGCATGAGATAGCACTGGATGTCAGGCAGTATCACCCTTCTGGCATATGTACTGAGCTTGTCAGCAAATGGGAGGTTGGGGGGGGGGGGGCAGAGAAGGTTACCAGCCAGTCATATCTGTCCAGAGCCCCAGCCTTCCTCCAAAGCTCACATGAAAAAGTCACACCTGTTCCTAACGTACACCAAGGAGAAAAAGAGGACAGAGACTCTCTTGCCTCTATTCTTCCGACAATGTGGATTTTTTTTTCCTTGACAGCAGGAACATTTTGATGCCAATCACATTTTACCTACCAGTATTCAGCTTTTTAAAAATCACAATTATTTTTCTCCTTGGCTCATTATTATATATTCATTTATTCTTTTTTCTGCACTTCTGACAACATGACCCAACTGCAGCTATGGAATGAAAGAACATAACTTCAAACGAAAGGGGGTCATTTGAGTTGGCCTTTCCTTCTGGCTGGCTAGGGAGCAACCAAGGTTAAGGCGCTATTGTTTTACAATTATCAATTTACAATTTACAATTTACAATTTGCAAATCAGTTTACAATTATCAAACATATCTGGAGACTTTGAAATAAAGTGTAAATCTTTTAAAACTCAAATAGCTAAAATATTTCCCACAGGGGTACCTAACACCAGGTCAATTTGTTGGGAGGAGGGGAAGAAGGTGATCTGGATAACAAAACACTGGAACCCAATTCAGTCTGTCTTCCTTCTTCAAGAAATTAATCATATCATTACAGACAGGAATGGAAAGGTCATCATAAAATTCTAGCATCACATAAAGATTACAGCTTTAAAATTTTCAAAATACCTTAAATATAGATATAGATATAGATATAGATAGATAGATTTTATCACAGTTGCTCCTCAAAACTCATGTGAGATGGATGGTATTAATTAACCCTATATGGATGAAGATACTAAGGCAAGAGAGAGTAAGTGATTTACTCATGGTCACATAACTAATAAGTGTCTGAGGCGGGCTTCAAACCCAGGTCCTCTAACTCTAGTCCAGTGGTCCATTGATCAGTCCACACTGCCTCATTAACCAATAAGACATCTGTCCTCCTCCTGGCACCTTATTCCTCCACTTTCCATTGGGATTCTTTACCATACTCCACCCAAAAACAGCTGCAAGGTATGCAGCATCTGCTCCCAAGCCCCTTTGTTTCTCCCATTTCAGGGTGAGTTTTTACAGACCTAGAGATCTGAGTACTCTTCTTTTCCTGAACCTGTCTTTCCTAGCTTCCAACCCAATCAGCTGTCCCCATAAAATGAATTGTTAACAAAATGCTATCATTTCCTCAGAAAAACACCTGGCTCTAATGCAACACTAAATTATTCATTTTTGTTGCTGGGTGAAGAAAAAGTGAGGGCTCCCAAATAAAATCACTTTTGGAACAGAATGAACAGAAGAAATGTAGTAACATATCCTCTCTCCCCTAACAAAGCCATCATTCCAGTTCAGGGCCTCATAAGGACTCTGGCCTGAACTTTTACAACAGTCTCCTGATTGGTCTCTCTGTCTCAAGTCTCTACCTGCTCCAAACCACATGCCACAGCAGGGGTCTGACCAGGCCCCTCCCCTATCCAAACTCTCAGAATATAGAGACCTATAAAAATAAGACAATAGGGAAATTATTCCAGAAACATAAATTTCTTTACTTAGGTTTCTGAGTCAGTTAGAAGACAACTATGATGGAAGGTACTCAAGTATTTTTTTTTTAGTTCTACAACACAAAAAAGTCACTTAACCTCCTAATGCCACAGGCAGCTTTCTTAAACTGTGGGACAGGATAGGAACAAATCTGCAACAGTAGAAAGGGTCCCTCAGTGAGAGCTCCTGAAGCCACTGAAATCACAGAAATGTCCAAGATAATAAGTGTCTATTTGTGTACTACTTGACAGCCTACAAAAGCTTTTCATCAAGTTCTTATGATCCCACTACTGACTGAGAGACTATTACTACAAGGCCCTGTGCTTCTTGATTCAGTCAAATCAAGTCAGTAATAATCTACTAAACACCTACCAAGGGCTAGGTTCTTAGTCACTGAATGTGTGTGGCCTCGGACAAACTAAAACCTGGGAAAGATCTTAATTTAGAAAGCCCAAGGTCACCCACTGCATCCTGGGCCATCGCCAGTCCTCTTGACTTTTGTCTCGCCACTTGACTTTGATGACTATAGAGGAGAGGGTGAGGATGATGACTTTGCCCAGCTCCACCTCATTTAAATCCAATTTACGAACAAGTCAAGACGTCATCCTTGTGATGCCATTGGTCTTCTTTGAGAAAGAAGGATGAACAACAACAATAACCAACACCTGCTTTGCACCAGGTACTGTGCTAAGGGCTAGGCAGACAAAGAAAGGTGAAAATAGTTCCTGTCCTCAGGGAGTTCACAGTCTAACAGAGGAGACATGCAAAAAACTACATACAGAATACACACGCACAGGATAAATTTAAGGCAATCTCAAAGAGAAGTCATTAGCATTAAGGTGAATTGGGAAAGCCTTCTTGAAGAAGATAAGATTTTAGTTGAGACTTAAAGGAAGCCAAGAAGCAGAGATGAGGTGGGAAAGCACTTGAGGCATGGGAAAAGACATGGACTATGGAATTTCATGTAGGAGGAAATGCAAGAAGACTAGTATCATGGGAACGGAAAGTACATGGAGAGGAGTGATAGGTAAAAACACTGGTAGGGTAGGAAGACGTAATAAATTTCCTGACAACCCAGAGACAGAGAGATTACTGCTGGTTAGGGTAGAGGTGGCAGTCAAAGATGATTGAATGAAGGTGACATTTGAGCTGGGCCCTAAAGAAAAGGTAAGAGATTAAAAAAACGAGATTATTTTTTAGAAGATGATAATGGCTGAGGTGGTGCCAGAAGAAAACTGACTCTGAAAAAGAAAGCTAGAAACAGAGGAAAGAAAAATTTCCAGGGGCTAAATGCTGAGGAAAAGCCCATGTGATGGTGTCAGTGTGGGAATGCCAAAGCAACAACCCCAAATCACAATCCTGGATCACCCAAGGCCAAGAAAAATGCACCCTGGGTACCAGAATCTCCCAGTTTTGCTCACAGCTCATGAATCACCTACAAAGACAAAACAATCATAGAATAAATCTTTGACCTCAAAGGGGGGGGGGAGGGTTGCCAACTATATTTGTAAATTCCTTGATGTTCCCAAATAAACTGAACAATTGAATGTTCTCTTATTGCTGACAAGAAATAAAACTTGAAAACCAAACTGACTGTCTCCCTAGTATTGGGAAAATCAGGGCAATACTTCCCCCAGACGCAAAAAACAGTTGCTTTCCTCTGGAACCTTCCAAAGTTCTCCCAGATGGTCTAGCTTAAAGCAGACTAACTACAGAGAAGGAGTCAGGCCTGCTATCCCAGACTCCCTCCCAGGGTGCACCTGAGAGGAAGAGCAGCTCCAGGACACAAAGGAGACAAAGACTACTTGAAGAGACCCTAAACCCCCAAAGGAGGCTACTTGGATCCTAGAAACATAACACAATGTAAATTCTTTTACAAAAGAAATCCCCTTCTGTTACCAGTAGTGGGATACTGGCACCTAGGCTAGATCAAAACAAAGTCTTTCCATTATAAAGGGGTCCCCTGAACCATAGGGTCATAGGAATCATATCTCTAGAGCTAGAAGGGGATTCAGATACAATCTAAGGAAATTAAGGCCAAGGGAAGTTAAGTAACTTCCTCAAATTTACACAAGTAGTAAACATTAGTGCTAAGATTTGAATCCATCCCTCTTATTCTTGCCACTCTATTCTTTAATTGTAGTATTTTAAAATATCTACTACTTAACTGACATGGACACTCCTTCTACTGACAAAGACCACAGGCCCTAAGATCTTGACAGACAACTAATGTCGTAACCAAAAAATTCACTGGTAATTAATCATTTGATGAGCTGCCTTCCTGAGCTGAGTTGGGTTGGTTTTATTTTTTTTTTTTAATGAGGGTTATCTTACTAAAATTTTTCTTTCCTTCATCTCTTCTGTTTGCTTATATCCTGCATTATTTAGCA
This sequence comes from Pseudochirops corinnae, assembly GCA_028646515.1. Taxonomy (NCBI): domain Eukaryota; kingdom Metazoa; phylum Chordata; class Mammalia; order Diprotodontia; family Pseudocheiridae; genus Pseudochirops; species Pseudochirops corinnae. The sequence continues at coordinate 165,625,365 of CM053585.1, forward strand.
GAATTTTTATTGTTCTTGAGGTGGTTTGAAAGAGAGCTGGATTTGGCTAGAACTTCACACACCTATCAATGCTAAGAGCCCAGACAGATACAATGACCAATACCAAGACTGTATCTAAAGTTTGCATTCATCCAGCTCAGTAAAACCTAAGAGATTTTGTTTTCCCCTGGCAGTGCCTTCAAAGACTCACAGTCATTTCCAAGCCCCCTTGAAATTTTAAAGAAAAATATCAGTGATAAAGAGTCTTAAGAAATAGTAAACATCCTCAGGCTCTTTCCAGGGCTGGTGATGATGTATGCCTAGAACTACCTAATATTCTCCTCTCCATAAAATATGTTTTTATTCTCTAATATATGGAATGAGAATTAGAATTCCAATGAACCAGAAAATAAACTGTAAAACATTCTTACCTATTTCTCCGAGTTTGATCTACAGAATAAATTTGCTTTCTTAGCCAGCTAGAAGAAAAAAAGAGAGACAAAAATTAGGAAAATAGCAAAATTCATCGACACTCATGTTAGAACAGGTAGCTAATTCTGTCACTCCCAGATCAGGTAGCTTTTTAGCTACAAACGCCCTTCTCACAGTTTGGGGCTATTTTAAGAGATGCTTAGCATCTGGAATAAATAAAACGATAAGCCTGTTGTCCTCTGCCCTGGTCAAACCCCAACTGGAGCTTTCATGTTCAGTTCTGGGAGAGATGTTTTAGGAAAGACATTATAGACAGTATGTCCAGAGGAATCTGACCAAAAGAGGGTGAGGACAGGAGAACATGCCCTATGAGGATTGATTAAAGGAGCTGAGGATGTTTAGCCTGAAGAAAAGAAGACTTAGAGAGAGAGAGAGAGAGATAACCGACTTCAAATAACTGACAAATTCTCAGGGGAGAAGACATTCTGTGTAGCTCCAGAGGGAACATCTGGAAGAAATAGATGGAAGGTACAGGGAGACACACTGTGGCTCAAACTAAGGAAGCAATTCCTAACAATTACTGCTGATCAAAGACCGAAGAGGCTGCCTCACAAAAGAGTAAGCTCTTCATTTCTAGGGGCATCCAGAGAAATGGGATGATACCTGAATGAGATCCTATAGGTTATAAGATTGAACCAGGTGACTTTTGAGGTCACTTCCCACTCTGGCTTCTATGAATCACTCTAACAAAGTTAAATTCAAAAAAGCTCATCAGAAGATGCTATAAATTTAGATGCTTCAGATTAACCTTTTTTTTAATCTTCACACATAAACATTGAGTTTAGAGACTGAAAGTCCCAGGTCTTTAGCAGCCCCTACAAAATGACATCATGGAGAATCTCACCTTCAGGACCCAGGGGACTTGATTCCTTACTGGTCAATGTTTTCATTTCAACTCTTAGTCTAATCCTGTATTGGATCACCACTTTTTTTCATTTAATATCATTCAAGTGTTTTGTTCTCTCTCGGTTTTAATGATTACTGATCACAATATATAAGGCCATTTGATGCAAGGAAGAGAGAGCTATCCTTGGACTCAGGAAGATATGGATTCAAGTCTTGCCCTTGACAAATACTAGTTGTGTGACTGACTTAAGTCCTCAGTTTCTTAGAGATGACTTTCTAAGAGTCTAAGTTACAGGGTGGACACTGATATACATGGATAAATAGTTTCCTCCTTTGGAGTTCCTTTTACCAATGAAATCAACAGTCTGGATCCACAAAGAAGCAAACTGAGCACAACAGCATGGGGATAAAATACTATTTTTGTATATGATTAGATAGCATTCATTATTAAGTATCCCCTCTGGATTCAAGTAGGTGGGTTTGAATCTCTCTCTACATGACAGCTTCCCCAAACATCCCAAAGTAAGTAGAAGAAAAAAGGAAGGAAAAGACCAAGTACCTCTCAATAATAGCTGGCGTTGAAGCACTCTGAGCTTCTTGGTGCAAAATTGTCAAGCCACAAAGCCATTTAGTAGCATCTTCCTTGGAATCCGCTGAAAAGACAAAGAAAGGATCTGTTACATGGAATGCCTGATGGGTGACCCCATTCAGGTGCTTCTGCTCTTGAATCTCTGGGCCTGTTTCCTGACAGATGTAGGCAAAAAGGATCTCCTGAAGTCCCCAACTTATTTCAAACCATGCCGTCCCATCCCATGAAAGCATGCAGTAAAGGGCTAGAGATGCAGCATATGGCATGAAAGTGAGCCAAACACCATTGTTGGGAAGGCAGTGAATTTAGAGTCAGGACACTTGGGTTCCCATTCATGCTCTGCCACAAACTACTGTGTGACCCTAGTCAAGTCTAAGAAAGTATCCCCCATCCCAGCCTCTACCAAACTACCTTCTCCCGTTTACTCTGGCTTCTATTGTAGAACAGGCATATTATGGCCCCAGGAAATCATCCAAGAACATGACACCAGCTCTCAACAAAACAAGAAGATAAGAGCCTAATTATTATTATCCTCATTTCGCCCAGGAAGAAACTGAGGCTGAGGAAGGTTGCATACCCATCCCCCATAATGGCTTCTCAGGAACCAAAGCTCAGAGCAGTGAGAATCCCCCATTTACCTCTTTTCTCTTAAAGGCTATCAAGTCTCCAGCATCTTACCAACCAAAAGTAAGGACAGATACTGCACTCTTATGTAAATGAGGTCTTTTTTCTCCTGGAAAGGTTTTAAGTAACAATCCAAAGAGAGGCTAAACATTGGAAAACTGGGGTTGGTGACTAGGTGATGAATTTTAGCACCACAGAACCTCATGACACTATTAATATACCATTCTACTATATAATTAATTTATATCAGTGGAAAGAATATCCACACCCACTAAATCACAAATATTTTGAATTACTGAGACAAAAATGGTTCAGTCATGAGGCAGCACTAAGTCGGTCAGTCTAAATGTCAGTACTGAGAAAGGCCTTAGGGATCATTCTGTCCAATCCTCATTTTTTGTTGGTCAGCGTTTCAGTCATGTCTTCATGACGCCTTTGGGGGTTTTCTTGGCAGAGATACTGGAGTGGTTTGCCATTTCCTTCTCTAGCTCATTTTACAGATGAGGAAACTGAGGCAAACAGGATGGAGTAACTTGCCCAGAATCATGCAACTGAGATCAGATTCAACTCAGGAAGATGAGTCGTCCTGACTCCAGGTTCAGTGCTCTATCCACTGTACCACCTAGCTACATTTTACAAATGAGTAAACTGAGAATCAGGGAGGGCATGTGACTTATCCAGAGTCATATAGTGAGTCAATACCAGAGATAGGACTAAGACTGATTTCTTTGTCTCTGTATCTAGGGATCTTTCTGCTATCATTCAGCTAAGCAGTAGTGCAACAGAAGCAGGAGAGCAAAGAGCTAATTCATATAGTTATTCATTAATATGTCAGATACTACTTCTTCCAAAGATCAATTACACAAGCCAGTATCAAATCTGAATATATTTTATTCTGGGAAAGAGGTTGTTGCTTCACATATCTGTGTTTACCGGATAACTCAAAGCTGCCCTTAAGCATCCAAAGGTCTTTTTAAAAATTTTAACACTTTGTGTGTTAGAAGTCCTCCTATTAACGAGTGACAGGAGATTACAATGCTGGGTAAAATGATCCTTCAGAGGAGAACTAATTCCAAAAGGACAGCTATAAACAGGCAGCAAGATTTCATAACCCAAGTAGGGAGCAGGGAGGGGATGGTTATAAAATTTAGTATTTCCCATTAATGACTCACATTTCAATAGTCCTTTAAGATTTACTAAGCAGTTTCCTGGAATGTCATATTAACGCTATAGTGGGTAAATGGTATCTATGAGCCCATATTTATTCAGAGTATGTCTTTAGTTCTTCTGTGCTGTTAATATATTCTTCCTGCTTTTAATCTGCTACCTTATTTTCCCTCAGTTTGAAATCAAATGCCAAAAGAAGTGAGGAAAATGTGGATACCCTTTGATCCAGAGATCCCCCAGCTAGGCATATCACCCAAGGAAGTCAAAGACAGAAAACAAAGGTCCCAAAATGTTCCCTTTTCATAGCAGCAAATTACTGGAAACAAAGTAAGGACACATCAACTGAAACAACTTTATCTAGTAAAAAGAACACTTAACTTGGAGTCACGGGCTCTTCATCACCTATATCTACCACTTCTTACTTATGTGACCTTAGCACCTCTCTGAGCCTCAGTTTATTCATCTCTAAAATGGGGGTGCTAGTCTCAATGACCTCTAAAGTCTCCTCCAAATCTAGATCTATAATCTTATGGTTAAGGAAGAGTAACTGTGGTCTATGAATGTAACAGTGTATATACTGTGCCATAAGAAATTACAAAAATGAGGAATTCAAAGAAACATGGGAAGAATTACATGAAATGATGCAACAATATAAAAGCAAAGAACAATAAAACAAAACCGTATGTTATGTAAGTAAAACAACCACACTTGCCCCTGGTGAAAAAAAACTTTTTAATGCACTTCCCTTCTTTATTGAAGGAGAAAGTGGGCCAGAGAAAGGAAGAATTATGGGTATGTGACAGGGCATGGAAGAGTACTGTCAGAAATAGTCAACATGTTGAGCAGTATTACTTCAGTGCTTTTTAATCTTTGCTATAAGAGAAGGCTCATTAAGTGATAGATGTCAGGGAGTACATTAAGAAATAAATATATAAAAAATTAAAAAGCATCAACACAATAACAACAAAAAAAGTTAAAATTTTAGATAAGTATACTAGGGCTAGAATAGAATAGAATAAGCTGCATGTGCTTTGTGACAGCTATTTTCCTTGCTCCAGAGAGGCCTTTTTCATTTTCTTCTATAGTCAACTGTGTCTCACAGGCTCAAGGTTGCTAGAGTTCTGACTCAAAGTTAAATGTGTCATTACCACAGACTCTTGCCAATTCTTAGCACCAGTAACAGCAATACTTCAATACTTGAACACTTTGATAGAACCCTTATTTTGGGTACTTCTTCCACCAATAAATACCACAACCTATGCAAGCCTCCTCCTTCTATGTAATTCTCGTCCATGTCCTCACATAAAATCCTCTGTAGAGGATCTACCCAGCATGCTGGAGACCATTTTTATAAAATTTCATTTATATCTTTTTTTATATTACCAAAATTTTCTCAGTACCCTCCCCCTCTTACCTCCCAAAGAGGCATCCCATATAACAAATACTACGCTTAAAGAAAAAGAAAAGAAAAATCAGCATCGTTGATCAATACATTTTTAAAAATTCTGTAAGTTTGTACAATGTTCCACACATGGAGGTGGGAATATCTTCTCATATCTCTTCTTTGAAGTCATGCTTGTTCTTTATAATTTTGGAGCATTTACTTTTGATTGTTTTTGGTTTTTTGGTAGCTCTATCCAATTATGTTACTAGATACTGTTTTCTTGGCTCTGCTTACTTTGCTCTGCATCATTTTATTTAAATTATTCCACATTTCTCTACATTCAACACATTCACCATTCCTAACCGGACAGTAATATTCCCTTACATTCATGTACCATAATTTTGGTTAGCTCTTCCCCAATCAATGAGCATCTACTTTTGGTTCCAATTTTTTGTTTATTTTTGATAAATTTTTTAATTTTCAATTTAAATACAAAATGAGAAAAAGAAAAAACTTCCATATACACAACAGACCATAAGAGAAGATTCAATATAAGACAATAAATTTCCATTTCAAGAAAACCTATATAACAAATACCATACATTGTTTTCAAAGCTCCAGCTTTTTTTTTTTTTTTTTTT
>CM053585.1:165631586-165703739 GCA_028646515.1 Pseudochirops corinnae
GGAGATTCATCCTGCCCTACCGAAAAGTGACATAGGACAGAATAGACTGGGGGAGGGGGCACACACTGGGATGGCTGTTTTGGGGCGGTGGGTGGGGGAAAGAGGGGGAGAAAATATGTAACTCAAAATCTTGTGGAAATGAATGACACAAACTATAATAAAAAATTAGAAAAAAAACAACTGGGCCTCCCTATCTTATTAAGACTGGAGGTGCAAGGGCCATTCACTGGCCTCCCCAACTCCTGTTCATCATGGATGCTTTGACCATTGCTATTTCTCACCTGGATCAGTATAACCCTCCTTGGGCAGCTTGTGGGATCCTTCCTGAAGTCTCCCCCATAGTGGTACTAGATTTAGAGCAGCTCAGAGCTCATGAGTTCAAACACTTAATCACCCTCAGCCTGTTCAGTTTCAGAGACTTCCCACATCAGCCAGCCACCATGCCTAATTTACAGATAGCTTTTTTTTTTTTTTTGCATTTTGGAGGGGGGAAGGTAGGGCAATTGAGGTTAAGTAACTTGCCCAAGGTCACATGGCTAGTTCTGTGTTAAGCGTCTGAGGCTGGATTTGAACTCAGGTCCTCCTGACTCCAGGGCTGGTGCTCTATTCACTGCTCCACCTAGTTGCCCCATAGATAGCTTTTTCTGAATTTAGCTGTGAAAGGGAGGATATACAGTCTGAGTTTGAGGGAATAATATGGTTAAATGAAGGGCTTGTTTTGTTTCTTTTCTTTTCTTTCTTTTAAAAAAAATTATTTATTTATTTTTGTTAGGAAGGAGGATATGTGAAAATGCTTTCAGGCAGCAAGCAAGTTACTAGTGGATAAAGTAAGGTTAAAAATTAGTGAGCTAGAAGAGATGATGAAAGGGAAAATTTGATGGAGGGGATGGGATCAAGGGTACAAATAGAAGGATTGATGTTACCAAGGAAAAAAGCTTCCTCATTCTTCAAGATTTGAGCAAAGGAGGAGAAAATGGGGGGTAAGGATTGGGGTGATGTTCATAACATCAGATTTAGAGCTTGAAGACACCTCAGGAGCCATCAAGGTCAACTCCCTCATTTTATGGATGAGAAAACTAAGGCTCAAGGAGGTCACATGACTTGCCCAAAGTCATACCAGTGATAAGGACAGAGATGAGATTTGAGGACAAGCCCTTTGGCTCTATATCAATGCTCTTTCTAGACTAATGACCCAGAGATTCAAGGACTGGCCTCCAGCAAAGCAAAATAGAAGGGCTTAAGCTTGGGCAAATCTTTTCGATAATGATCTCATTGCTGAGAGCTCTGACTTCAGAGTGAATGATCAAAGGAAAGACTGTGAGTATGTGGGGGGTATAATGGTCATGGAATTTAAAGATCCCCCAGTATTGGCTTGGTTTTCAGGTTGAGTGTTGAAACCCAGAGCTTGTGAATCCCACTTGTGGGATGAACTTGTTGACATGAAGAGGAGCTGGTGCCGTGGATTTAGAGAGAAGGCCTGAGCAGAAAGAGGCAGAAGAACTTTTGGGGAGCAGCATCGTGGAGGCAGAGAGAGAAGAGAATTGCCGGGGGCCAGAGTTGCTGAGAGAGAGAGAGAGAGAAGAGAGAGAGAGAGGGAGTGAGAGAGAGAGAGAGAGAGAGAGAGAGAGAACTGCCAGCTGTAGCTGCCTGGACTGCTGAGGGCCAGTTGGAGCTGCCCAGGACTTTTGAGAGCTGCCACCTGGAGTTGCCAAGAACTGAGGAGGCATGACTGTGATGCTGGCATTTAGTTTGTCTGTTTTGATGTTGTTTTGCCAGATTCATCTGCTGGTAAAGGACAGTGCTGTTGTTGCAGAGGTCCTGGAACATTGCTATTGGTTCAGAAGCCCTGAAGGAGGATTTTCTTGTTGTATGTTTACAGAAATTCTGGAAGAGTGTCTTGCTGATGTTTTCAGGGGTCCTGAGACTGTTTTGCAGGCAGAGAGTAAATTGATGAGGACAATAGCAGTGTATATTATGGCTTTGTTAAGCTTTGTCTCTCCAGGAACACAGTTTGCTGAGAACTTGCCTTGGGTCAAGATGAAGAAAAGACCTCTCCTGCTTGGGGGGTAATTGATGATAATTGTAATTCAGTTGTGATCCAGGAGTGGAGCACTTTGATTTTTTGTGCTCTGTGACTGACCAAATGAATGTACTTTGTCTATGACTGGAAACTCGTCTCCATTTGAGAAGAGAGACTTTGTGATTGACTAAATGAATGTACTAGCCAGGGGCAGGGTACTTTGACTTTATACTTTGTGACTGAATTGAGATACATTGTGATTGAATTGAGAACTTATTACCAAATCAACGTACTTTGTTTATGATTGGAAACTAATCTCCAGTTGAATAGAGAGAAGACTCTGTGATTGACTAAATAAATGTACTGCCCAGGGGTGGAGTAGTCCTTGGACCTTAGACTTTGTGATTGAATTGAGGACTTAACTAAATTATTGAATTACACATGGTCAATGCTGTGCTTTAATTTCTTCTTTTCTGTGAATGTTTTGCCTTAATTTATCACTGAATAAATGGAGAGTTACTATGCTGGTATTCCAAACCTTGGAAGTTGCCTTTGTTTGGCATTACAGGAGGTGAGGGCAGAGAAGGGGCTACTGTCAAATATGTGATTACATTAGTGTAAGAAACTGATGCTTAGTAAACTCCCTCTACAAATGCAGATCTGTAACTGCTTTGTAATTTATAATTTTAAGAGATTTTCGTGGGGGACACTGAGAGATTAAGTAATTTGCCTAGGATCCCATAGCCATTAGGATCCCATAGCCATTAGGATCCCATAGCCATTAGGATCCCATAGCCATTAGGATCCCATAGCCATTAGGATCCCATAGCCATTAGGATCCCATAGCCATTAGGATCCCATAGCCATTATGTGTCCAATGTGGGACTGGAGCCTAGGTTGGGAAGCAGCCTTGTACAGCGGAAACGATGATGGATTTTGAGGCAGATCCTGACTTTTAATCCCTGTTTTGCCATTTACTACCTGTGTGACCTGGAGCAACCTCTCTGGGCTTCAGTTTCTTTTTCTGTAAAATGAGGAGGTTGGTATAAATGACCTCTAAGAAGCCTTTCAGTTTTAAATCTATAATTCTATGACTTAAACCTACAATTCTATTGACTTTCTTTCTGAGTCTAAGGATAACACTCTTTCTCTCTCTCTCTGACTCTCTGAATCTGAATTCTACAAGTTTAAGTTCTACACACAGCACCACCAGCACTGGGTTTGATTACTTTAAATTTGTTTTTAGACTTATTTGGGTGTGAGGAAGTAGCTTCTTCTCATATTTTGTATATACTTTTAAAGATATATTACAAATTTAGTATTAAACATAAAAGATAACCAATTCAATTTGCTTCACAACTTTTACATTTTGAAAATGAGTTCCAGCACTTAAGATGTCACAACTTTAAAATCATTCTCATTGTCTTCATCAATATATTTTGTCCATTCATGCTTATTCACTTTTCTTTTTTTTTTTTCTGGTCATAGTATATGCTCTGTTTGCCTAGCTCAAATTTTTTCAATTTCTATTACTTCATAAAATTCTTTATCCTATGTATCTTTCAGTTTACTCATAGGTCATCTTACCAACAGCCTTTCCTCCCAGATCACAGATGTTGCCCTGGAGTTTATAACCTTTTCACCTCAGAAACTCTAACCCTGGGACCCACTGTCTTGACTGGTGAGTGCCTCATATGGCCCAAAACATCTAGGCTAGCTCCAGACGTGCTTCACTTTATTCCATAGCCATCCTCTGACCAGCTATCTTGTTATACTCATACCCTTCTCTCTGGACCAGTTTCTAATTCTGGAACAATATTCGAATTATTAACATCATTACTATTGTAAGGAATGTGTCAATCCATGCCTCTGTGGATCCTCTTACCGCCCCTGTAAGTTTTCAAGTTAAAATAACCTTGTTTGGCCATCATTTCCCTGTGTCTATTGTCTCCCCTTAAGAATTTAAGCTTCTTTATTATGTATTATATAAGAATATAACTATATTATTCATTATTATACATAATATATCATGTTATATATAATTATATTAATATATAAGAATAAAAGCTTCTATATTGTATACAGGGATTGCCTTTGCTTTTTTATTTGTATTCCCAGAAATTTGGATACTTGGCACATAGCGTCTAATAAATACTCTTTAATTCATTCTTAATACTTGTTTATGTTATTTACTCATTTGTATTCTCATATTTGTACATTAAGTTTTTCTGGTATGCTTCTTTGATAAGTGTCTGATATCCCAGATAGCAGAGAACTAATTCAAGTGTGTAAGAAGAGTCATTCCACAATAGATAAACAGCTAAAGCATATGAACAGGAATCTCTTAAAAGAAGAAAATCAAACTATCAATAATCATATGAAAAAATTCTCTAAATTTGAGAAATTAGAATTAAAATACCTCTATCTCATACCCACAAAATTGTCAAAGTTGGCAAAGATGGATATAAAAGAAAATGACAATTGATGAAGGGGATGCAGGAAAATAGGCACTTTAACAAACTGTTGATGTGGTTGTGAATTGGTCCAGCCTTTCTGGAAAACCATTTGGAACTACATTGAAAAAGTCACTAAATTCTTCATACCTTTTGATCCAATGATATCACTGTTAGAGGGTTAGTCCAAAAATAAATAAATAAAAGAAAGAAGAAAAGGGTCCGTATAGACAAAAATATTCATAAGGGCACTTTTTGTTGTAGCAAAGAACTGGAAACTGAGGGGTACTTCAACTAGGGAATAGTTGAACAAATTATGGTATATGAATGTCATGAAATATTATGGTACCATAAGAAATGATAAAAGAGATGAATTCATATTAATCTGGGAAGATTTACATGAACTGACACAGAATGAAGTAAACTGAAGCAGAACGACTTATACAATGACTACAATATTGTAAAGACGAGTCATTTTGAAAGACTCAGGACTTTTGATCAACACGATGTCCACACGTGACTCCATCCTTATTTACCGATTAGTAGTCCCAATTCTGTTTAAAACCATTATAATAGAATAATATTGTCCTTTAAGAAATAATAAAAGGGATGGATTTGGAGAATCCCAGAAAGACTTGCATGAAATGATACAAAATGAAATGAATGGAAACATTTTAAATAAGGATGAATAATGCTTTTACTACCTGACAGAAAAGTGATGAATTAGCTATGTAGAATGTGAACTACATTTTCAAACACATTCAATGTGTGGATTTGTTTTGTTTGATTATGTTTATTTGATACAAAGATAATTTTGACACTTTTTGGAGGTGAAAGAATTGTTGTGGAAATGGAGTTAGTGATGAATAAAAAGAAGTGAAAAGAACATCAGTAAAAATGTTTAAAATATCCAGAAAAGAAAAGAGAGTTAGAGGGAGACACAGACAAGTAAGCCATCTTTGAAACCAAGGGGTTGATTTTATTATATATATTTTAAAAAAGCTGTACTAATAGATTTTTTTTGTTTCCTGTACAGTCCTTTTTTACATTCTTTGTATGTGGAAATGATCAGGTTTGTTGGTATTTTTTAAGTTCAGAATAACAAAATTAAAAATAAATAAAATATATACTTTTTTGGTTAATATTTTAGGGTACGCTTCCAGCAATTGAAAGATTGAGTCAAAAGATATGATTATTTTTCAGAAATTTACTGTACACTGACAGACTGCTTTCCAAAAAGATTCTACAATTTTAACTTCTGTCAGCAATGAATGAATGAACCTATTTTCTACACAATCCCACCAGCACTAGGTTTCATTATTTTAAATTATTTTTTACTTATATGGATTTGAGGAGGCAGTTCAAAGTGGTGTTAATTTCCATCTCTTTTATTAGAAAGTTTGAGTAATTTTTCAAGTGATTGTTACCAATTCATATTTCAAACTACATGCTTTTCTTTTTAACTACATGCTTTTAAATTGGAGAATGTTTAAACAAATTGTGGGAAATGACAGTATAATATAATCTCACCCTAAGAAGCAATCAAATGTGAAGAATTCAGTCAATCTACAAGCATTTATTAAGCACCAGTCACTGTGCTGACCATTGAAGATATAACGATAAAAGTGAAGTAGTATCTGCTTTTAAGGACTTTATGTTGATAAGGGGAGATAATATGTACATATATAACCATAAGCAAAATAAATAAATGATAATGGGGGGGTGTCTCTAGTGACTGGGAAGAATCAGTAAAAACCTTATACAGGAGGTGGTATTTCATGTGAAATCTTGAAGAAAATAGGGATTTTAAGATTAAGGAGTGAGTACATTCTAGGCATTGTGGATGGCTTGTGCAAAATCACTGAGATGGGAACTGGAATATTATGTACGAAGAACACCAAAAAGGCTGTTTTGGTTGGACTAAAGAATATATGAAGAAAAGGAAAATATAGCAAACCTAGAAAAGTAGGTTGGAGCCAGGTTGTGAAGGATATAGGTGCCAGAGGAGTTTATATTTGATCATGGAGATAATAGGGAGCTATTGAAGAAACATTCAGAGAAGCATGGGAAGATTTACATGAACTGTTGCAGAGTGAAGTCAATAATACACACAATGAGTACAACAATTTAAATGGAATGAAAAAAATGAAATTAAATATTGTCTAAATATAATGACAACAGATGACCCTGGAGAAAATGCACATCCTTTCTACTACTACTATTGCAGGGTTGGGGACTATGGGTATGCATATTCCATATACTGTCCAACAATATTGTAGGGCAAGAGTTAAAGCAGGTTCAGAGTTTAAAATATGTAAGCACTTCTGGAACATAGCCTACTTTACTAAGTATAACCATTGGTTTAAGGGTTGCATGGTAGTCTCTTCATTGGAGATTGGTTCTTCAATCCTCCCTGCCTGTGTGAGTAATGGAATTGGTGAGAGTTTGAGAGAAGAGAGATTCTTGTCTTCTAGCTTCCAGTTTCTTTTTTTTTTTTCTTTTTTGGAGGGCAATTGGGGTTAAGTGACTTGCCCAAAGTCACGCGGCTAGTTTTTGTCAAGTGTCTGAGGTCACATTTGAACTTAGGTCCTCCTGACTCCAGGGCCGGTGCTCTATGCATTGAGCCACCTAGCCACCCCCTAGCTTCCCGTTTCAAGACAGAAATCACAACATTTCAGACTCTCCTCAGGTCCTCGAAGGGAAATCAACTCTGGGAATAAGCTGACACATAGAAGAGTGGGCATTTCAATCAATTCCCTATTCCTAGCTTACTACACTAGAAACTTGGGGAAATTTCCCCTTGGGAGAAATCTGAGACACTCTCTCAGTTGAATTATCTCACTCTCCATGGTCAAACTCATTTACTCTGTGTATTGTCCAATATATATTCTCCTATGTATATTTTAAAAAATTTCTGTGTCACTATTGATTGGGATACATGGGTTTATTTACTGTGTGTGTTCATTATAGAACTGGCATTTGGTGGTGTAATGTTTAAAAAGTTAAAGAGACAGAACTGGTTATTAATAATCATTTCTCTCAATCGGAAGGGAGTCAAGACTTGGATATATAGTTTAGGACCCTCCATTGAGGGAGAGTGGTCAGGAGTACAGCTTGAACCTAAAAAATACTGCCCATAGAATAACAATATTTAAGGGAGGAAATAGATATGTCTAGCCTGGTGCCTTCTTTTCTCTGAGAGTAAAGCGATCACCTCTAGCACTAACATCCTGCTTTCCTTCCTGTCAGGAATCCAAGATTCTTGAAGTCCCAAAATCCCTGGAGAAGGGTTGAGGGAGAAGACTAGAGACAGCTTGTCTTACCTCTCAGTGAGCCACAGCTATACAGACCCGGGTGGATACTCACTATTTACATGGACAAAACAGCACTCATACCCACACATACCCCTCATATAAATAAGAAATAAAAGAACCAATTGAAAGGGATTTAAGTCTTTTTTTCAGTCAGGTTTGACCCTTTGTGACCACATTTAGGGTTTTCTTGGCAAGGATACTAGAATAGTTTGCTATTTTTTTTTTCTTCAGCTCATTTTCTAGTTAAGGCAAACAAGGTTAAATGACTTGCCCAGGGTCACATACCTAGGAAGTGTTTGAGGCCAAATTTGAACTCAGGAAGATGAATCTTCCTGACTCCAGGCTGGGTACTCTACTGTGTTACCTAACTGCCCCTTTAAAAGGATACTAAGTTTAAAAAAAAATAAATCACAGCTCCAGGAGTAGCCTTTCTTCTGGATAATCAGGGATGGATGGGAGTGGGGGTGGGGGAAAGGGAGGAAGGGGAAACATTTCCCTGAGGCTAGTAAGAGAGGCAAGGTTCTGACTTCAAATCTTCCTGGCTGAGCCTTTTTTTGCCTCAAGGAGCAAGGAAGTTAAACTGCCTGTTTACCCGCTTAAAAGACCAGCACATATAAAACAGATGTCTCTTCAACCACAAATGTGTTTGTCAGTTTTACTGAACTGCTTGTTTAAAAATTTCTTTTAAAAATTTTAATTTTATTACTTTTAATTTACAAAAATCTATTTTCTTTCCCTCCCAACTTCCTCCTACCCCATGGGAAAACCATAAAAAGAAAACAAACCCTTTTAACAAACATGCATAGTCAAGCAAAACTAATTACCACATTGGCCACATCTTAAAAAATATGTCTCAGTCTGTAACCTGAATCTATCTGACAGGAGTTAGATACTGTGTTTTTTCTTGGAAGAATTCTGGAATAGTTGTTGATTATTGTATTGATCAGATCTCTTAAATCTTTCAAAACTGTCTTTACAATGTTGTCATTGCAAGAATGTTTCCATTCATTTCACTTTGTATCATTTCATGCAAGTCTTTCTGGGATTCTCCAAATCCATCCCTTTTATTATTTCTTAAAGGACAATATTATTCTATTATAATGGTTTTAAACAGAATTGGGACTACTAATCGGTAAATAAGGATTCCTGTGAGCCACACGTTTACTTAGTTGTAAAATGTAATACCATCTGTCTTTTACTGTTAATTTTGTTAAATATTTTCCAGTCACCTTTTAATCTGTTTCAGGCTGCCCTAAGAGATGTATTGGACACCTCTGTTCTATAACATTTTTTTACCCATAATTTGTTCAGCTATTCCCTAATTGATCCCCTTTAGTTTCCAGTACTTTGCTACTATGAAAAGAGTTTTTGTGGATATTTTTCTGTATATGGGTCTTTTTCCTTGTCCTTCGATCTTCTTGAGCTTTATACCTAGCAATGGTATCACTAGATCAAAGGGTTTGTAAAGTTTAGGAGATGTTGCTTGTCCTTTGTCCTCTAAGAGGACCAATGACATCAGAAGAGTGATGACTTGCTCCTGAATTGGGTTTGGACTTGCTCCTGAACTGGGTTTAAGTTAGGCAGAGCTGGGCAAAGTTGTCATTCTCACTCTTTCCTCCAGTCATCAAAGTCCAGTGGCAAGGTAAAAGTCAAGACACAGTTTAGGAATTCTTTGGCCAGACTTCCAAATTTGCTTTTTGGAATGGCAACTCAGTGCATCAAGGAACCTGTTTTCCTGTAGCTCTTCCAATATTTGTCATTTTCTGTTTTTTGGTCAACTTTACCAGTGAAATGGGTGCAAAATAGAAACTCAGAATTTTTTGAATTTACTTTTCTATAATTATAAGTGACTTGGAGCATTTTTTCATATTATTATCAATAACTTGAATTTCTTCCTCAATGCTTGTTCATATCCTTTCATCATTTTTCAATTGGTGAATAGATTTTATTCTTATAAATTTAAATCAGTTCTCTAAATATCTTAGAAATGAAAAAAAATATTAGAGAACTTGATGGAAAGACTTTTAAAAATCAGTTATCTATTTCCCTTGTTATTTTAAATGTGTTGGTTTTGTTTGTGCATTAACTTTAAAATTTTTAATAGTCTGCTTCTGTCTCTCCCTTGCTCCTATTTCTTTCCTTTCCTCAGAGGTGATCTGATGCTCTTATCATTGCTTTCTTTCCTTTTAAACCCCTCTTCTTGATCTACCCTCTGTGACTGGTGTTTGTTTTACTTTTATTAGTTCCTCCATAAATTGACCTTTCCTGTTATTACCCCTTCTCTCCTTTGCCTCCCCTTGCCCTGTTAAATGAAATGTATTTTTGTATAGGGTTTGTATATCTATCTATCTATCTATCTATCTATCTATCTATCTATCTATCTATCTTTCTTTCTTCCCTCCTTTTACCAGTCCAGCTGAAATTGAAGTTCAAATGTCACCCACTTGCCCACTCTGTTTATATGAGATAATTTCTTCTACCCTTCCTAGATAGCCTCACTCCCTCTTTTTTTTTTACTCTAGTAAATTTCTTTCCTGCTTCCTTTCCTTTCTTCTTTTTAAGATTGTCAAAGCATAACAAAGTCACTCCCAGGCTCTCTGACTTATTTGATTCCCTCTATGATACTGAAAGATATTAGAGTTCTAAGGGAATGCTTGCACCATTGCTTTCTATTAGAATGTAAATACTTCATCCTTATTTGGTCCCTTATGATTGCTTGCTCATATTTACTTTTTTATACTCCTCTTCACTCCTATTTTTATATTTCAAAGTTTCTACTTAGCTCTCTGCTGTCAGGAATCACTGGAAGTCCTTTATTTCACTAAAGGATCATTTCCCCCCTACAGGATTATGTTCAGTTTTCCAGAGTAATTTGTTCTTGGTTGTAAATGTAAATCTTTTGCCTTTTGGATATCATAAAGGATTTTAAAAAGTAAAAAAATAAATTACATTGTGACATACCTAACACATGTTGGGTTGAAGTCAGTAATAAGAATTTAATAAGAGCCCAGAATTTGGACTACAAATCTCTGACCTCAGGCAGCTAGCATCTAATGGAGGAAGGCAATACATAAAAAGAAGTTTAAAAGGAGGAGAGACAAAGGCATCTAGCATGGGAGCATGGTAGAGGAAGTCCTGAGTGCATCCAAGAGAGGAATGAGACATGGCTGACTTGGGTACCTTCCTCTGGGGGAGTGACCCACTCAGAGGAAGAGACCCCCTCTGTCAGCTAGGTAGTACAGTGAATAGAGTGCTGGGCCTGGAGTTTGGAAGACCTGAGTTCAAATCCATCCTGATACACTTACTATCTGGATGACCCTGGGCAAGTCACTTTAACCTCTGTTTGCCTCTGTTTCCTCATCTGTAAAATGAAGACAATAATAACACTTCCCTTGTGGGGATCAAATGAGATAATATGTAAAGCACTTAACACAGTGTCTAGTACACAGTGTTTAATGTAAATATTAGCTATCATGATGATGATTATTAATCCTTCCTCCACGTGATGTCCCGGTGGATATTTGAAAGCAGCTATAATCTTTCCCTGGAGCTTCTTCTTCTCTAGGCTAAATATGCTCTGTATCTTTAATGGATCTTCATATGCCATTGACTTCAGGCCCTTTCTCTGGACACTGTCTAGTTTATCATTATTCTTTTTAAACCATGGTATTCAGAACAGAGCACAATACTTCAGATCATATCTGACAAGGGAAGAGTACAGTGGGTATATCACCTACTTATTTCTGTAAGAATTACTTATTCCATAAAAAAATTTAACATACCCAGAAATGAGATCATCAAGCCCCATAGCCTCCAGGTCAAAGAGAAAAAAATACTGTAAGAAACTAGGAATAGACAGTAAAGTTACCAAAGAATCCCAGTCAGAATCAAGAGATTGTCACCGATTGGTCGGGATATGACAATCTCCACATGCACAGAACTCCCCTGATCTCCTGAGTCGGTATTCCTGTCAAAAAAGGAAAAAAAAAACCACATTACTCTCCCATGGCTTCTCCCCGACGCAGCCAGAGCAGCACTTTGTAATTGTTCCTACTCTTTCTGGATGTCCACTGACCACCTCTTTAATGATCTCTTCTAGATTTTTCCAAGAATCAAAGTCAAGTTTCCTTTTATAGACTCCGTCGTTTTCCCTTTTTCAGAAATTGGGGCAATTTTTGCTCTTCTCCCACCTTGTTGTTCCTCTTTCATTTTTCACTCTCTTTCAAATATCTTTCAAAAATATTTTGACCTCTCTTATGTCATTTATCTCTTTGTATTTTATATTATAGCTATTTATGTACACATCACATCACCTATGCCAGCTTCTTTGAGGGCACTGTGTCTAATAGTTCTTTTTGTCCTCCATATCCCCTGGCAAAGGCCTTTATATATTGTGGCTGTTGTTGTTTGGTTGTTTTCAGTTGTGTCTGACTACTGAAGTGGTTTGATATTTTGTTCTCCAGTTCATTTTGCAGATAAAGAAACTGAGGCAATCAGGGTTAAGTGACTTTCCCAGGATTACACAGCTAGAAAGTGTCTGAGGCCAGATTTGAACTCAGGAAGATAAGTCTTCAGGCCAGGCACTCTATCCACTGTGCCATCTAGCTGTCCCTATGATTTTACATATTAGACTCTCCAAAAATATTTGGTAAATTCACTTACCAAGGTAAAACCAAAATAGTTCTTGATCTCTGGGAATTTTGTATTCTAGGAATTAGGGGAGGGAGGACAAGTATGTAGACCTTAATATACATGGTCATTTTAGGAGAATGTATTAACACCTAAGTGGCTCAGGAAAGGTCTTTTTGTAGGAAGTGATATCTGAGCTGAGCCTTGAAGGAAAGCAGGGATTAGTTTAATTTTGAGAGTGGGTACCCTCTCAGGATTTTTCTTGGAGAAATTACCTGGAAAAGTCCACGCTGATCTGACCTTAAGGTCCAAGACTGGCCCAGGGGACAAAACGAACCTTCTCTTTTTGGACAAATTTGGAAAAAAATGAAAGCTAAGCTTTGAGCCTTGGGTGACCCAATTTGCACAACTTTTAACACAGGTGTTTAATTAGGATTGACCAAGAGAATTGTATCCAGGTAAATGTAAGGTATTGGGGCAGGGAAACTTCCACTCTTACTGTGATCAGGCTTTAATTTGAGTTGATGACGTAGAGCAGTGGTTCTCAATCTGTGGGGTATGTTCAATTTGTAACAATGAAAATACATCCTGCATATCAGATATTTACATTACAACTCATAACAGTAGCAAAATTACAGTTATGAAGTAGCAACGAAAATAATTTTATGGTTGGGGGTCACCACGACATGAAAAACTATATTAAAGGGTTGTGGCATTAGGAAGGTTGAGAACCACTGACATAGAGGAACAGGAAAATGAGACCTTCAATTTAGCTGGCCAGGGTCATGAGACGGAAGTATGCTGTGGATTTGTAGTTATCTTTTTTTTTTTTAATGTGAAAATCTGGACTGTACTTGTACAGGTATGTATCCCAAACCATCTGCCGTTCCTAGTGCCTCTTTGATTCCATCAATAGAAGCTCTGTGTATAATACCAACAGTAGTGACCTTTAGAGTGCCTCTGAAGGAGGAAATGGCTGGGGCTGATAGGTACCTTTGTTTACAGGATACACCTCCATAAATGGCGATTTATTAAAATGCTAGTGACTCAAAACATAGAAAGGACATTGCTGTTTCTATGGTTAGAATTCTTGCATTCTGTTCCATCACACCTCATACTTGGGTCACCTCTGCATTTGTTCATTGAATCATTTCAGTTGTGTCCAACTCTCCATGACCCCATTTGAGGTTTACTTGGCAAAGATACTGGAGTGGTTTACCATTTCCTTCTCCTGCTCCTTTTATAGATGAAGAACTGAGGTAAATAGAGTTAAGTGACTTGCCCAGGGTATCTATAGGCATCCATAGGTTTTTTTTTTTTTACCATTTAGCAGGGTCCTAGCATGGAAGGGAAGTGGGGGACAGTGGCCAAGGTCCTTCTTTGTCCCTACATACTTATGTCATCAATCTAGAGCTGGAAGGGACCTCAGAGGCCATCTAGTTCAACTCCCTCATTTTACAGATAAGGAAACTGAGGCTCAGGAGGTTCAGTCTCACTCCCAGTGTCATTGTTGTAGTGAGATTCAAAGGCAGAATTAGAATCCAGGTCTTTAGACTCAGGGGCTAGTGTTTTTTCTACAGTACCATGAGTTTCCTCATCTGTGAAATAAGCTGGAGAAAGAAATGGCAAATTCCAGTATCTTTGTCCTCGATAGCCTTCTAGACAGCAGAACATTTGCTGATTTGAATTGGTAAAGGAAGTTTCTTTATCAGACCTCCCGATGCTGGACTCTCCTTGCAGAAAAAAAAAAAAATTACAGGAAACCAGGGTGTCAACTTAAAGAAGACACACCTTAAAGAGACTGATTTCTTAACTGTATTTTTGGTTATATGTGTACACCTGCTGGGGGAATATCACTCACCAAAGTGCCCCCTCATCCTCTCAGCTGTCTTTCCCCAGCCCCAGTCCAGCGCTACTAGCATGGGCCCAGCATGACTACTCACAGGCACTGTCTTCTAGCCAGCCCTCTCTCCTCCAGGGCCCATCTTAGAATCTGGAGCACTTTGGCGTATGATTTCTGTCTGAATTTTCTTATCCAGCCTCCTTTTCTCTCTAAACAAACAGATAATCCTCTTTTTCCTCGTAGGGAATCACAAGCACAGACTCAAAAATTTTGGAATTGTTCATCTCTCCTTTGTTTCTTTTACGGACAGGCTCTAGTCAAGCCCAAAGTTTAGCTGCTCCTATATCCTGTGCCTGACTGTGCTAACAGACTTTTGAAAGTCTCCAGGCAAATGATCTCTAACTGCTTTGTTCCTCACTCTGTTACCATTCTCCCCCTCCCCCCAAATCAGCCCCCCCAGCCCTGCAGCTGTGACATCCCTTAGGGACTGAAGGAGATACTTCAGAAAGCCCTGTACCCTTTGAAATATGCCACATAAAGTCAAAATGCAAGAAAACTTTTTTTTTTGTTTAGCATGGTGATTGTAATTTTTGGAATTTCCCAAGGCCCCTGTAGATTCCATGAGGCCTGTGTGGGAATGAGTAGAGAAACACCTGTAAGAGAGAGAGAAAGCAACTGGGTTTTAGTGTCACATATGTTTAGAGCTCTCTGACTTTCAGAGGAAAGAGAAGATCATGACAAGGGTTAAAGTTAGAAAGAGTTACCTAATCTATTAGAGTCCAACACTCCCTTCTACAGATGAGGAACATGTGTCAAAGAAGGATAGGACTTTCCCAAGGTTACATAAGTAATCATAACTATATTAGCTGACATTAATATAGAGCTTTAAGGTTTGTAAAAGATCTACATGCATGATCTCATTGGTGCCTTCAAATAATCTTGCAAGGGAAGTGCCATGGAAGCACTATTATCCTTCAATATATATCATCACAGTTATACATAAGTAGAACAGGCTGCCTCTGGAGCTAGTGGGTTCTTCCTTATTGGAGGTCTTTAAGAAAAGGCTGGATAATCAGGTATGCCATAGGGGAATTTTTTTTCAAGTGTGTGTTGGATTAGATGGCTTCTAAATTTCCTTCCCATTCTAAAATTCTGTGATTCTTCAACCCCAATTTTCTAGATGAGGGGTTAAGGTGTTGTTTCATCAATTTAGACATTATGGGACCTCCAAAAAGTTCACTACCAGTTCCAAAAGGCTCACAACCAGTTTGGCTCTCTCATTTTATAGTTCAGGAAACTGAGGCCCAGAGGAGTTTGGATGACTTCCTCAAACTCCCACAGGAACTAAAAAGCAGAATTGGGATTTGAATCCAGATTCTGATTTCAGATCTACAATTTTCTCCATTGTACTAGACTTGATCATGGCTACTCAGCTAAGTGTGAAGACAGGGATATTCCTGACTTCAAGTCCAAAGCTGCAGTTACTGTATTTACAGTTACTAGCTGTGGAAAAAGAGGAGAGATTTGAACTGGAATCTTCTGCCTCCAAATCCAGGACTCTTTACATGGCCACCCTGTATCTTAAGGGATCCACTAAGGAGGGGATTGGCCTAGAGGGTCCTTCTAACTTTGATAAACTTTGACTCTTTGTGAGCTAGCACAGTGTTGGGACTATACATGTTGGTATATTAGACTGAATTTTGGTTAAGGAAATAGTACTCTAAATCACTGTGAGAAGTTCGTAAGTCACACTTATTTATTTATGTCTTTAAAAGAGAGGAAGTTGGCCAATGTCAGGGGTCTTCAGATGGAGATGTGAGAGAGCCTATTAACCTCTAAGAATTTTGCTAAGCAAAGGTTGCAAAGAAAGACAAACTAAAACAAAAAGACAGTCCAGGCTTCCCAGGAGTTCACATCTAACGGAAAAGACAGCATGCAAATAACTGTATAAAAAAGCTACGCGAATAAATTGGGGGTGGTCTCCGAGAGAGGCGCTCTGATTGAGGACTAGCTAGCAAAGGCTTCTTGCACGAGATGGGACTTGAGCAGAGAGTCAGTCAAGGCAGGGAAATTAGGAGGCAGAAGTGAGGAGGGAGAAAATTCCAGGCAGTGAAAAAGCTCAGGCTGGAGAGGAAATACCCTGTTCGTGGAACTGCAACGAGGCCAGTGTCGCTGCGCGGGCGAGTTCGTGGGGGGAGACTAGGAAGGCCCAGGTGGGGTGATGAGGACCGGCTACCAAGAGCTTTGGAAGGAGAGGATTTTATATTTGATCCTGGAGGTAATAGGAAGCCACTTGTGTTCTGAATGGAGGTGATGGTCAAGGGGGAAGATATGGTTAGACCTGAGCCACTGGCGCCCAGAGTCTGTTTTGCAGAAACATTAGTAACCATAAAAAAGGAACTTTTGGGGACCCAGAGCCTGTGGCTGAAGGCTCGTTCTGGCTCTGCTTGGCCCCAATTCAAGGCTGGTCTGCCCGGAAGCTTCCGCAGCAGCCAACCCCACCGAGCACCGCGCCCCAGACTGGAGGAGGGAGGGCGGGTCCCAGGGGAGGCAGGACAGGGGCAAGGCCGGCTTGGGGAGGCGGGTGGATCACGTGGAGGGGTGAGCAGTGAGCCACACAAGCAGAAGCAGAAGTTCAAATTCTCGAGTGAGGAAGCGGCCGCTGTAAGCAGGAGTCCGAGCGTCCTGGAGACCAACGGGGAAAGGGGCGGTAGCTGTAGCAACAGCCCTGAGGTGCAGGGGTCCTGGAGGGAGTCCGGGTGGCAGGGTGGCCGCTCCAGCTCTGTCAATCACCCTGCACTCCTGCCCGGGGGTAGGGCGCCCTGGCCACAGGTGGTGAGTTTGGCTACTGCTCCTGGGGAGGGATTGGGTCTGGTGGAGTGAGAACTTCCGGTCCCGACCATGTCAGGAGGGAATGTTATGTATGCATGTAAGCATGCATGTGTGTATGTATGTAGGCATCCAAGTATGTTGGTGCGCGGAGGGGATGGGAGACGAAGGGAACTGACTCTCCCTTCCCTACCAAGCATCAACGCTGAATTAGGGGGTGCTGGGCTTCGGGCTGTCAGTCAGGTCCCTAAGCCACATCTGGTGCGTGTGTCTGCTGCAGAGAAAGGTTGACTCGCGATCCGCTCCCACTCACTGCTTCACTGCCTAGAGTCGGGCAGTTAGAATAGCCGGGACATAGCTGGGCCCTGGCCTCCCTTGGGGGTCAGTCACTCCCTCTAGGGGCCGCGGTTTGGGGGGAAAGGGGGCGCGCCAGCCCTGTTGAGGCGCTACTTGCATTTCGCAAAAGAGGGGAAGGAAGCCGTGCAGCTGTGGGCTGAGTGCTGCTGGCCAATTGCTCCTCTTTGCCTGTCCTGCTGCGCGGTGCTACGGAATGCGGTGGGAGTGAGGGACAGACAGCTTGGGTGCCTCACCTTCTCTGACTTCCGAGATCCTCGGTTGGGGCTCAAGGATCACCTTCCCTCCTCTCCCCCTTCTGCCTTTTTAACCGTTGGATCTCCTGCGTCAGAATCTCCCAACCTCTCAATCTCCAGTCGCCTACTGGAGGAGAGCCGCAAACACCTTGATCCATCCTAAAGCCTCTGTGTGGTGATCCCTGTTCTAGTCAGACTTTTGGCTCGTTGCCCTCTTTCCTTTTCTTGTTCTTCTCTTTTGATAATTCCTACTTACTTTTCTCACTTTTGTGTGTCCAAATTGTGGTCTCCTCCTTCCAAACGAGTCCGACCAGGATGCGTGGTAGTAGGGTACCTCCACCCCTAATAGATAGTGTCTGGCATCTGTCTGTACCGAGTCCCTCTCTCCTTCAAGTCTTTACACACACAGACACACACCCCTCTCTGTATCCCAAGGTTTTTTTTTTAAAGTGTCATATGAGTTCTGGAGAATGAAATAATCCAGTTAAACAAATTTTTTTGCTGCAAGAGGTGCTGTGTGTGGAGCATTGTCCTAGGCACTCCGGTGATACAAAGTTTAGATGCAAAGTTGAGGGCGAGGAGGGACTGGAAAGTGCAGCCTGTAGAGCCTGGGGGCTGCCTCCTGGAGTAGTTTGAACCAGACGCTGGTGTGGATAGACCTTCTCACTATTCTGTGGCCGTGAAGAATAATATTTAGCCTAGAGGACTTGAGTTTTTATACTAAAAACACCCCTTCATAATTCTGTCCTGAAATCTCTGTAAAAGTTTTTCTTTTGATGTTATAAGCAAATAAATAAACACAAAATGGTACAGTCTTACATAGACTCTTTAACAAGGTGTAATCAAATTCATAAGTAAGAGAGGAAACTGCTTTTGTTCCAAGGACTTCTTCAGGTCTGTATACAGCTTTGCTCTCTTGGGTCTGTCACTGTCTCTGGGTCTTTGCTTGTCACTTGTCAGTGGGGGGAGGGGAAGGGAATAAGCGTTTTTTATAGACTACTACCTGTCAGGCACTATTAAGCACTTTTTACAAATACTATCTCATTTGATCTCCTTTGAGGTGGCAAAGTTTAAGTGCCCAGGGTCACACAGCCAGTAAGTACGTGAGACTAGATTTTTAATACAGAGGTCTTCTGGCTGTCCACTATGCCATTTGACTCTGCTTATTCTACTTTATATAATTTCCTAGAATTCTTTCCATATTTCCTTATATGATTCATATTCATCATTTTGATGGCAGAATAATATTCTGTTAAGGCCTCTGGCACTTTGGATGGATGCTCTTTGGTGAAATTATAGGTGGGTATGGACAAGAGTTGCATAGGATGGGGAAGGGGAAAGACATGCATTGTGGGAGGGAACATCTAAATTGCTGATTTCACGGATCACTTTGAGTATAATGTTCCATTATATCAATATGCCATAATTGATGCAGTCTTATTTATTCTTCAATTTTTAGACATAGTGGTTGTTAAAATAATTTTTTTTTTGTTATTTCAAATGGAGCAGATCTGATCATTTTTGTATAGCTAAGTCCATTCAGTTATTCTTGGGATGAGGGGATTCCAAGCAATGGAATTATTGGGATTCTTACTGCATATTGTTCTCCAAAATGTTTGCAACCGTTTCAGTGGGGGTGGAGTGGGAGAGCAAGAAATATATGTAAGTAGATTCTAACTCATTAATGCTCAGAGATGTCTAGATTTGGGTTTTACATTTTAGAAATAGACATTTTATTTTCCCCTGAGGATTTTTTCATTTGGCTTGTATAACTATATTCTGGAAAAGGAAAAATAACTTCAAAAGCAACTTCTAGTATTAAAGTAGGAGTATTAAGTAACTACAAAATCCCACTGTTTCATCCCTTTATATCCAAGGGAGCTTGCCAAAGGTAGTATTCCTTGTCCATAGGGTTTATTTAGAAGAGAGGCAGCAGAGAGGGCTGGAGATATAGCATTGGACTACAAGTCAGACTTGTCTGGCTCCTGGCCCCTCTAAAACTCTATGACCTTAAGATATGTAACTCTTCTGCTTTTTAGTTTCCTCATTTACAAAATGAGAATTGTAAAATCATCAATGCAGAGTGGGGAGGGCAGAGAGGTCATCTAGTTCAGCCCTGTCATTTTTCAGATGAGAAGACTGAGACCCAAAGAAGGGAAGAGAAATATAAATGTACCCTTTGACCTAGCAGCCCTGCTATCAGACCTGTTTCCTAATATGATCAAGGAAAAAGGGAAAGAACTGATATGTTCTGAAGTATTTATAGCAGCTCTGTTTGTGGTGACAAAGAAGTGGAAATGGAGGAGATGCCCATCTATTGGGGAATGGCTGAATACGTTATGCTATGTGATTGTGACGGAATACTGCTATGCTGTAAGAAATGATGAGCCAGTTCATTTTAGAGTAACATGGAAAGACTCCCATGAAATGATGAAAAGCAAAGTAAGCAGAACCAAGAGAACGTTTTATACAGTGACAGTAATATTGTTTGAAGAATAACTGTGAACAACCAAGTTATTCTGAATTCTATAAATACTCAGATCAACTATAAAGGACTTATGAAAGAAGATGCTGTTCATCTCCAGAGAAAGCACTGATAAATAAAAGTATGCATAGGATGGTTTTACATAAATTTATAAAATGCATCAAATGATGGCCTTCTCTAGTATGGGGTGGGGAGCCAGGAGGGAAGACAGTTCCTAAATTAAAATGTAACATAAATAAATAAAAAAGGCATGCTCAGGGTCTCACAAATAGTAAATGGCAGAAGTGGGATTTGATGTCAGGTACCTTGACTCTAAGTCCCATGTTATTTTTCTTTCATCCTGTTCTTTACTATGTCACTCAGTGAGATTGGGAGGAAAGTGCTTTATATGCTTGAAGACAGTGGCTGTTAACCTGGCATCTGTGAATTTATAAAAAAAAATAAAATAATTTATAAAAAAATAAAATACCCTTTAACTGTATTTCAGTAGAATTAGTTTTCCTTAATAATCCTGTGTATTTTATTTTATTCACTGAAGGATGTTTTTCTGAGAAGGGGTCTGTGGCTTTCGCTAGACTGCCAGAGGGATCCATGGCATGGAAAGGTTAAGAACCCCTGTTTGCTTTAAGCATTAGGATCATGGGATTTAAAAATGGAAGGGACCAACCCCTTCATTTTACATGTGAGAAAACACGCCCTGATGAAATGAATGATCTGAGGTTTCATTGGTAATAAGTATCAGAGCAGAATTTGAACCCAAGTCCTTTGACTTCAAATCTGGAACTTTTCCACTATACCATCCTGTGACCTGCTGTCATTGTTATTGTTTTAAGAATATAGTCTAATCTTCCACTTGGACCATCGCCAGCTTTGCTGCTACATATTGTCATACGGTAGCAATGAACAATTAGCTTAAATAGAATTAGGAGGTAGTAGAAGAGAGGAGGGCCTAGTGGGCTATGGGATCATGAAGAATCCAACAGGACTGAATGCATGAATGTGTGACAACAACATTGTCATGTGATAATATTTTTTGTAGAGAACAAAAAGATCTTGCAAATTCAAATTTGTCCTATTTTTTAAAAAGACCAAAACATTTTGAAGATGATTATTTCTTTGGAACCTTAAAAAAAATTTGCTTAACAAAAGCATCAGTGGGGACTAGAACTTCAGCCTAATTTTCTGGCTATCTCTGCACAAGAGGTAACAGTTAATTGCTTGTTTGTTGGGGAGAAGATCTGCTGTGGAGTCCAAAACAAGAGGTAATGCTGAGTCCCTATAGATTTCTGTATTCCGGATGGAGCCTAGGCTGACTTCCTGGCAAAAGATAGAGGGAGAAGGCCTGTTCAAGCTGGTTCCTCACCAAGTAATGATTTGGTTTGCCATCAGACCAGGCTTTGAGTATTATTAAAGAATTAGAGGGATTTCAAGGTAATCTGAACCTTATCTGCCAATTTCTGCCTGGCTTGTTTAAAAGGAGTTTTTATTTATAAAATAGGTGTTTTTGTTTTTTGCCTGCCTATGACACATACATGCTGTGTGATCTTTGGCCAATCATTTCACATTCATATGATAACAATTATAAATTGCAGAGAAGGTAGTGCTCTGGCCAGGGTCGGTGCTCTTTGGCAGTGAAGATGATCTGATGATCAGAGAGGGTAGGAAGAGCAAGTTCACTGAGATTAGAACTGGTGGTGTTCTTTGTATTACATGCCATCATTCATCTCCTTTGCCTCTGGATTAGAAAATGAGAGAAATTTGCCATTTTAAAAAAATAATGAATTTGCCTTGTTAACTGACAGTAACAATAAAAGTAACAATTAGTATTTAAATAGTGCTTTTTACACTAGCTCTTTTGCTAACTGTGGGTCATGGGCTAAAGCACTCCTACTGGAATCAGAGAACCTGGCTTCAAATTTCATCTCTGATACGACCTGAGTAACCTCTGGCAAGGTACTTGTGGTCTTTGGTTTGCAAAATTGGACAAGACTAACAATTCTTAACATTTTTTGTGTGTATGTCATGGACACCTTTCTCAGGATAGTTTCTTAAGAGTATAAAATAAAATATATAGGATTTCAAAGGAAACCAATTATATTGAAATGTAGCCATTAAAACACTTAAACCAAGTTCATGGACTCCAACTTGGTTTAAGTGTTTTAATAACTATATTTCAATATAATTGATGAACAACCCTGGTGGCCAGATAATCTTTCAGGTCCTTTCTGTTTCTGGGTGTCAGAACTTTACAAGAATTCTGTAAGATTGATGGTATATGTGTGTATTATTATCTCCCTTTTACAGATGAAAAACTGAGGCTCAGAGAGGTTGTCTTGGTAATATAGAGGAAACCTTAGGAATGTTTTATCTAGGCTCCTTCTTGATACTGTTAAACTTATTCCCATTGGCCTGTCATGACCAGAGATATAGCTTGACAGATCACCCATCCTTCATGTGTAGGAGAATATTAAATCATTCTGTAGCCTGATGACTAAGACTCTGACTGGAGCCTTCTCTGTCTCTTCTGGTGGAGGTGACGTTTTTGTCGTTGGGCAGAATTAGTTCCTTTGGTGAGAGAGGCCTAACTGATCTTACTTATCAAAGGCTTTTTTTTAAGAAAAAAAAAAAGACTTTGTAAAAAGGGTATTGGCCAAACGACTAGGAACAAATACAAAGCAAGGAGTAAAATATTACATAACCTCCTAGCATTTATTAACAAAGAACTAAATAAATTAGCAGACAAGTTCCCTTCCCTCCATAAAAATTATTTTGTACTATGCTCCTTACATGTTGGTCTGAGGTTATTCTCTCCAGGGCTTTTCTCAAGGGTTTTCTTCTGAGGCCTTTCTGGTGTCAGTGACTGGGAACCTAGGGAAGTGGAAGGAAGGGATCGTTTGATTTAATAAGTATTAACTGAGTGCTTTCTGTGTAGGCATCATAGCAGGGACTCAGAGTAATTGTGTGATGTGGTTCTTGCCCCCACAGAATTTTTCTTTCCAGAGGGAAGAGAAACATTCTACATTGGAACAATACTATGGTCAGGTGCCAGGATGGGATTCCTAGAAATGGGCTAAATATCAGGGAGATTCATATTAATTAAACTGAATTAAATAATTAATAAAATGGAGGGCTGTGCCTTTGGGGTTGATTCATAAATTTCCATAGCACTCAGAATTACTTCTTTTATGTTCTGGGAACGTTTATCCTAGGCACAAATGGCTTCCTTACAGGCTGTGACAGGTGGTGCATCTCTTGGTTTTTACCATTTAGAGTCTTTACTATAATATGGGGTCAGGCCCTCTCTGTCCCCTACTTTTTGTTCTGTTTCCTCTTCAGTCCACCTTTGTTGTTTTCTTGCTATAGATTTTTACTCCCCATCTCCTTTTATAGTGGCATATTTCTATTTTCTCCATGTTTCTCTCTTCTTTCTCTCCCACTTGGAAATGAACAGAGTGAACACAGATGGGATTAAATCAATGATTACAGACTGGGGTATTCTGGTAAATGTTTAACAACTGGGTTGGGGTGTAGGTGGATGTATACATACACACATTTTTAAATTTAATCTGCATTATGAATACATTTTCGGGTATAGACAATTTGCAAAATAGTAAACCAGACTCTTCTTTGTGGCTTTCTGAGGTGTTAATATTCGCACTGAAAATTTAACAATTTGCTCTAGAAAGGAAATGGGTTAGATGTGGCTCCAGAGCCATTTCAGTATGCCAAAGGAGAGATTAGGGACTGAACCTGTAATGTAATTGACGTAGGGAACTCCAGGGACTGGACCTGTGATTTCTCTGGTATAGGGTGAGGGAACTCCCAGGTGAGGGAACTCCCTCTCCAAAATCAGGTCACTACTTTCTCTAGAGCAGTGTTGAATGGGTTGAATGACCCTTTCACAGGGGTTGCCTAAGACCATC
This sequence comes from Pseudochirops corinnae, assembly GCA_028646515.1. Taxonomy (NCBI): domain Eukaryota; kingdom Metazoa; phylum Chordata; class Mammalia; order Diprotodontia; family Pseudocheiridae; genus Pseudochirops; species Pseudochirops corinnae. Next base: position 165,655,673 of record CM053585.1, read on the forward strand.
GGAAAACACATATTTCCCATGGTCTTAGGAATGGAGACACTGCTCCTCTATCCGTCTCCAGGTGGGTCCGCCCACATGCAGATATGCCCAGATATGAGTATTAAAGGGTCGTGGCATTAGGAACATTGAGAACCACTGCTCTAGAACACAGAGAGTTTAAATGACTTACTTCCTGGTAAGAATGTGTCAGAGGTAGGATTTGAAGCGAGCTCTAGTAGTCACTATGCTGACTTCATTGAGGCCTGAAAAAATTGTTCAAAGGAAAAATAAGCAGCTAATCCAATCAATTAATCTAGCATTCAACCAGCAAACACTTAACTGACAGCCACAGTGTGTCAGGCACTGGACTAGATCTTGAAGAAACAAAGGCAAAATAAAAAAATTGCTCTTGTTCCCAAGGAGCTTACATTCTACCGGGAAAACACCCCAAGTTAACAGCTACACATCTACACAATAATTTGAGGAGGAAGAATATATTTAAGACTCTGAAAATGAGCTGGTTTTTGGTGATGTTGCTTACTGGTTCTGGTGGGTGAAATGATTTCATTGGTATAGGGAACTCCCAGAGGAGAAAACTCTCTATCAATACAGATGGGCAACTCTGCTGCAACGTATGCATTTAGAGTCTTGCCTGAGATTACTGAGAGGTTACATGGCCAGAGCCAACAAGACCAGTATATGTACCTGAGGCAGGTCTTGCAGACTCTGAGGCCAGTTCTCTTTTAATATGTCAAGTTGCTTCTCACAATTAAAATAATACATATTAATTAATAAAGGAGAAATCCCCATAGTGATGGATTGTTGTGTGTCTCAATTCCCAAACACATTCTACATGTTTGTGATAATAAAATAATGTCAGTTTTTTCAGAGACCAGCACTGCCCTTCCTGTAGACCTGAGTACTTTAAGTACCCTAGTCTCTGTAGAGAAGACTTTTGAAGCATTTTTTATCTAATAAATCAACAAGCATTGATTAGACACCTATTGTATGCCATAGTTCTGAAGATTGGGGATGCAAAACAAAAAGGGAAATGACCTTCATGCTCAAGGTGCTCATATTGTACAAATGTAAAATGTTGGAAATAGCTCCTCTACCTTAGAAACAAACATAGTTGTCCTGAGAAGTGGCTGAATTATAATGTTTCGTGGTTAAGGGGGTTGCTTTGCTTATTCAAAGTTAGGAGATAATCTTTCTTTCGTTGAGGGTTGATACTGTTCTAATCAGCTTATACCACATTGTATTGCTACCTACTGTCTTGCTGGTTAGTTACTCTTAGTTACTCTGCTGAGGATTTGAATCCTTGAATCTCCCCCAGCAGAGAGGCTGTCATCAATCAAGTCAAGATGTGTTTATTTAGTGCCTGCCGAGCCCTGGGGATACAGGGAAAGACTAAAGATAAGTTTCTGTTCTCAGGGAGCTCATAGTCTAATGGGGGACATAACATATGAACAACTATGTCCAGATAAACTGGAAATATTCAGGTGTGAGTGAGACATGGGCTTTGGAACCTTGGCCTTAAATCAGGGTAACCCATCTTGTCCCGTTAATTTCCCACAATATTGAGTTTGAGAACAATGACAGAATATAGCATTATATAAGGCAAGTCATAGACCAATGACTATTTTCCCTTTTCTTTTTCTAGCCCATCAAAGAAGTAGCCTGATTTTCCTAATTTTCCTCATCTTTTGAAGAGTTTCATTTAAAATGACCACCAAGATCAACTTAGACACACTTCCTGAATATGAGAAAAGCCAAATCAAGCGGACCCTGGAACTAGGAACTGTCATGACCCTGTTTAGCCTCAAAAAGTCTAACCCTGAAAGGCGGACGGTCCAGGTCATCACAGAGACCAGGCAGGTGGCCTGGAGTAAGACGGCTGACAAGATTGAAGGATTCTGTGAGTATCTGCCCAGAAGGCTGGTCAAACAGGATCTTGGAATAAGTCTCTCATTTCTCACTAGCTTTGACTAGACAGCTTCCAGGCTCTTTGCTGTTTAGGAACATGGCCTGAGTCAGAGAGAGGAGGAAACTCACCTTGCTGAATGCTTTTCTTTGTCCACTAATGAAGACATTTTGGTACTTTATTTGATGCTTCTCATCTGGAACAGGGGCTCAGAGTGGAGGGTAGAAGATCAGTTTGGACACTCCTACCTAATGCAAGAAACTGAAAAGAGTTTCAGAACACTGGATGGCAGGCAGTGTGAAATTTGGGTCAGTGAACCTTTTTCAGATGAAAGGAAGGTCTGTTTTGCTTCCTGAGTTGTAGTGCCAGCTCACTTTTTCTTTAAGAAAACTTATGTTAGTGGATTTCCCTTGATTGAACAGAGCAGTGACTCATAAGATGTTGGGTTTATGGCCAGGAGGACCGTAGAGGTCCTTAAAGATGAAGAAACTGAAGCCATGAGAGGTGGAGTGGCTGTCCTATCATTACACAGGTCGGATTACAGGATTGTACATTAAGAGTTGGAAGGGACCTTAGAGATTCATCATGTGACATTGAGACACAGTGGCAAGAGCACGGCTCTGGAGGCCAGTGACACAGGCTCAAATCCCACCTCTAGTGGTAACTGTGTGACTTTGGGTAAGCCACTTAACCTCTCTGGGCCTCAGTTTAGTCATCTGTAAAATATGGGTGTTGGATGACTTCTGAGTTCTGTTCCAGATCTAAGAGCTAGGATACTAATTCCTCTCCTCCTATGTTAAGCGACTTGCCCAAGGTCATACAAGCAGAGAGCTGAGGTCTGAACCCAGTCATTCTGACTCCAGTCAAGCATGCTTTCCACTGTAGGTCTCTGCCAGAGAGACACATTTCTCAGTTTTCTTATTACAGTCCACAGTGAAAGATTGTGAGTCCTTACCCTCAGCAGGAGGTGGAGCTTTGAGCAATGTTTTTGACCATCAGGGATCCTCCTCTTCTCAGGTGGGCGGTGGCTCGAGTGAGTGTGAATCTCTCTGACACTTCCCTAGCTTTGCAGCCCTGGGCAGCTCACTTTCATCCTTCTGGGCCTTCATTTTCCTGGTCTGCAAAATGGCACCTGCCTCACAGGGTTGTTGTAAGGATCAGATGAGATAAAATTAGATTACATGTTAAGTGCTTTTACAACCTTTCAAGGACTTTATAAATGCTAGCTATCATTGTTATCATTGTTTCAGCTGACGTTTGGACTGGCAGCTGTTGCTATATTTCACACTGCCCTTCTGACAGGTTGCAATACTACGGGAGTTAGTTTAATAGAGTAAGAGGCCTTAAGGGATTAATTCAGTCACTCAGAAAGCCTTTATTAAGCATGTCTTATGTGTCAGGGGCTTCTTTTTTATTTAGCTCCTCCTTAATGATCTGTGGGGTAATGGGGTAGTCCCAGGCATCTTAAAAGCAGAAGTCCTTTATCTTAAATGCATGGTTATTTGTGTGTGTGTGTGTGTGTGTGTGTGTGACAGGCTGTGTGTGGTGACAGTTGATTTGTTACCTATGCCGTGGCATCTGATGGCCAGCCCTTGGGGCTGAGCTTCTCTGCACTAAGCTAGGCTGGTGTTCAGGTGACAGACACGTGGGCCATCTCTAGTGTTGCCATGGCAACCTCTTCAGCTCGGTGGTCCTCTTTGGAGCTTGCACTCTGTTTGCATCGGCTTGAGCTCACCTTCATGTTATGGCGAAGATGCAGGGTAGGCCATTAACAGGAAGTCTCTTGGTTTTGGTTTTGATTGCTATTGGCTTACATTCTCTGATTGCAAGGTGAGGTGTCCTGGGATTCTGAGAGGGGACATTCTGGACTGAGTACTGACTCTGGAGCCAGAGGACCTAGGCTCAAATCCCACCTTTGACATCGACTACCCGTGTGCCGTTGGACAATTCCCTTAGCTCCCCTTGTCCTCAGTTTCCTCAATTGTGCAGTGAGTAGAGTTGATGAGTAGATGGCTTCTGAAGCAGTGGTGTGCTGGAGCCAGCTTGCATGGTTACAAGAGCCAATTGTGAAATCTCTAGTGGGAGTATTTACACCTTAGAAATCAGCAGATGCTACAGATCAGGACTTGGTTTATTATTTTGTCAGTTTTTTTATGCTTAAGAAAATTATGGAGAAATCTTAATAAAGCAAATAAAGCTTAGAGTAGTGTCTTGCTTCTCCTCAGAGTGAGGTTCTGAACATTTACCAGCACACCCTGCTCTGAGTTTTTTTCCATTGCTTAGATCTATGAACCTGTGAAGCTGGGGTCTTCAGAAGGTGATGCACTCTGTATTCTGGAAGGGTGATTATGCTGAAGGCTTGCCCAAGGTTTCACTGGTCTGAGACATTTAATCAAAGCTTCGAGTCAGCCTTAGTATAGGACTCTATTACTGTATGTGGGCCTCAGGTGAGCATTTATCGAGCACCTGTGGCATGCCGATGTGTGAAAGCAAGGATTTGAAACCTTGGCTTAAGAGAGATGAGGCAGTGAAGGACAGAGCCCAGGACCTGGAGTCAGGAAACCTGGGCTTGAGCCCCAGCTCTGTCATTTATTATCCCTGTGAGTGAGCCTGTGCAAATTTCTTAACCTCTTTGGGCCGACCCCCTCAGTTTCCTCATCTGGAAACTGAAGCCCCTGAATTTGATGTATGCTAAGCTTCCTTCTAGTTCTGAATTTCTTAATGAGCAGTTGAGAAATTTATCAGCCTGGCTAAAAATGAATCTCAGGCAGCCCAACCAATTCTTTTAAAACAATGCTTTAGAAAATTTCCCTGTCCTTTCACATTGACACCTTCCTGTACAACCCTCTAAATAGAACCCTACTTTGTAACAAAAAAGTAACAAAACAAACCAGCATTTAACAGTGCATGCCCCATTATGCATCTGTAGCTCACCCCTTCCCTGAGATCCTTAGCACCTAAACCTAGGCATGCTGGTAGCATTTGGAATTATTTTGTTTTCTTTCTCTAGTAATAGTTATTGATTCCCTGTGTCGGGTGGGAAATTTGGTGGGAAGAGCATTATTAAAGCCACAGTTAAAAAGACTAAGAAAACTTCCCCGACATAGACCTCCCCCTTGTTTTTCTAGAGCTTTCAGATTGCTTTTGAGGCTGGTTTTCCTTCTCTGGAGTTGGGGTGCTGCACCTTGCTTTCCTGGGGCAAAGTCTGAAACTTGCTGTGAGAAAAGTATTTCCCTCCTTATGGAGTGAGAGCCACTGTTGCTTTAAGTGTGTGAGTGGGGGAGGGGAGGTGTTGCTTCTATATCTAAAGCCCCATAGTTTGGGGCGGTGGAGAGGAAACATAGCTTGTAGTTCTTCTGCCTCTCACTGCTGTATATAGAATAGATGGGTGCTAGCCAAGTTGACTATGAAGTGAAAATCCAAATATCGACCTCCATTTTCCGTTTGATTCTCACCTGAAATGTGAGAGGTGTTATGGTTTCTCTGGCTGTGTTCCAGCTGTGTGCCTCCCCCCCCCCCCCCCTACACACAGCTGGACTTGACGGTGTAGAGCAGCAGTCTTCTAAGCATGAGGCACAGCATTCTCAGGTGGTAGGATCCAAAGGAATGGACTGGGGCATCCAGTTCAGCTGGCACTGACAAATGAGCTTCCTCTGCAAACAGACCCCTAATAGAATCAGAGATTTGAAGTTGGAGGAGACTTTAGAGGCCAGTAAGTCTGACCCCTCATTTGACAGATGAGGAGGCTGAGCAGCCTAAGAGAAGTTAAATGATTAGCCCAGTGTCACATGGTGAGCAAGTGCCTGAGGCCGGGCTCAGACGGGCTTTCCTGGTTTCAGGTCTGTCTGGCACATAGTAAACACTAATAAATGCTTAATGCCTGAGTGACTGCACCAGCCTTCCTCTGCCTCGTCCGGAGGCCCAGGTGGCCAGAGGTGACAGCGTCTTTTCTGTGCTCTAATTTTAGTCAGGTGCAGTGGCTCTCATTCTCCCGATGGGCTGATGCCACTTTAGTCTTGAGTCTGGCTGTCAAGTAGAACATTAGAAGAGGGAATTGTGGCTGAGGAGAAACAGAAGCGGGGTTTTGGCCTGTCTCGTCTCCAGCACTGGGCGAGGCTGATGCAGAAGAAGCCATTGCTGAGCGGCAGTCATGGGATGGCTCAATCCCTTATACATACCCATGTGTAACTAAGTCACATCAACAGGTTCACTGGGGACTTGCCAAAGCTGACTGATGAGTTTTGTTGAGATCATGATATTTACATTTTATACAGAGCAGGTTCACAATAGTCCCTTTAGGTGCTAGAAGTACCTTGTCCTTGACTCTTAGGCCAGCTCTCTACATACCACACTGGATCCTATGACCTCTCTGACCTTGTTAAAGGTAGAAAAATGTTATGTCACATATGAGCTGTGTATAAGCCAGGAAAACCATAATTTTGCATTTATCTGAAATTGGTCATAAGGTGAAGAATTGAAGCAAACATTGTGCTTGTACTGTCATCCTTCAGCAGGTGTTGACTTAGTCTAGTTTCTTAGTGAACATTTTTAACTTCTCCTTAATTTTCACACCTTTTTGAATTGCCAGATTCTCAGATTAGCCTTTTCTGAGGAAATTTGTGGTGCATCTTCTTTCTAGATAGGGGATGCCTATAATTAGGAATGGTTTCATGAACTTGGTGCATTGGGGGAATAGTAGCTTTGGAATGGCAGAACCTGGGTTCCCATCTCACCTTTGATCTTTAGGACCAGAGTGACCTTGAAAAGGTCACTTATCCTGGACTTCAGTATACTCATCTGGAAAATGAAGGAATTGGATCTTTCTCTTATAAATTTGAATCAGTTCCTTATGTGTCTTAGAAGTTAGACCTTTACCAGGAAAACTTGCTGCAAGGATTTTTTCCACCAGTTAATTATTTCCCCTTTATTCTTAGCTTTATTAGATTTATTCATGCAAAAATATATCTTTGGTGATCCTCCCTATTCCTTAATGGTCATAAAGTTTTCTCCTATCCATAGATTTGATGGGTTTTTTACATGTTTCTCTCATTTGTTTATGATGTGACCTTTTTATATCTAGGTCATATGCGAATTGATAAATGGTCTAAGGATATGAACAGATAATTCTTTTTTTTTTTTTTAGAAGACAGAAGCAAAACATTTATTCAGACACCAGAAAACCAAATCCCAAAACTAGTAAGCCAATTCCATCATAGTAGCAAAGAAGTTAACAACACAAAGAGCCACACCATCCTTTAGTCTTCACACAAACCAATATTTACTCACAAGCCTGACTGACTCCTGGGACATGTCCTCTCCTCCTCCCAGTCTAGTTAGCTCTGACTCCCAGCTGAACAGATAATTCTTAAGGGAAGAAATTCAGACTGTATGTAGCTAAATGAAAAAAAAATTCCCAATGAGTTCTAATTAAAGCAATTCTGATCTTCTAGATCATACCTATCAGAGGGGTAAGGATGACAAAAAAGGAAAGTGATAAATGTTGGAGGGGCTGTGGGAAAATAGAAGCACTGTTAGTAGACAGCCATTCTAGAAGGCAATTTGAAATTATACACAAAAAGTTACTAAGTGGTACATACCCTTCAACCTAGCTATACATACATTGCTAGGTCTTTACCTAAAAGAGATCAGAGAAAAAGGAAAGAGTTCTTAACAAGCAAAAATATTTATAGTAGCTCTTTTTGTGGTGGCAAAAAAACTGGAAACTAAGGGGATGTCCGTCAGTTGAAGATATGGCTGTGTGCGTTGTGTTATATAAATGTGAAGGAGTACTATTGTGCCGTAAGAAATGAGGAAATAGATGATTTCAAAGAGATATGGAAAGCCTTATATGGACTGATGCAATGTGAAATGAACAGAACCGTGGGAATAATTCATAGCATAACATTGATATTATAAAAATGAATGATTTTGAGGACTTTCATAAACTGATGAAGTATGACATGAGGAGAACCAAGAGAGCATTTTATACAATAACAACATTGTAAAAACAGTTTTGAAAACTGTAATCAATACAATGACCATTCATTATTCCAGAGGACAGATGATGAAACATGCTATCTGTTACAGAGGAGTAATAGATTTCAGGTACAGAATGAGATGTGTGTATATTTTGTGTGGGTGTGATTATAAATATATATAACATACTTACATATATGTACATATATATACACATATGTATGTATGCAGCATCTGAGGGAATTTGTTTTGTTTAATTGTGTATATTTGTTAGAAGAAATTAGTTTTTTTCTTTTCCTTTTTTTAATGGGTTGGGGGAAGGGAAGGATAGAAAATAGTGTTCTATTAATTTAAAAAAAACAGTAGAGAGGAGTGGGGTTGCTGCAGATGGGAAATATTGCAAACATTTTCGGATGAAATCACGTATTATCATTTTTACTCAACTGTTTTACTCTGTTACAAGAGTCCTCTCATGAAGGGGAAATTACCTGTAAATATTTGTACCATAAAACCAAAATATATCAATCAAATTTAGAAGCAAAAATGAAGGGCGTAGTCTGGACAGCCTCTCAGGATCTTTTAGGACTAGTTCCATGATCCTACAAAATGTGTCCATTACAACCTCCTGGATCTTTATTTGGAAAATCTCTTTGACATTTTCTTTTTATTAAGTTGTATCCATCTAAGTAGGGGGTAGAGATTGGGTGGATGGGGGGCAGCATTTTCTGGTGTACCAACAGTTTTCATGACTTTATGCTTTGTTCATGATTTGAAGACTGATGGTCTATGAAAAGTATCTCAAACACTTTTATGCTGTTCAACATTTTAATCAATGAATTGGGTGAAGGCAAAGATGGCAGGGTTATCAAATTTATAGATGACTTGAAGCTGGGAGGGGCCGTTAACATGTTGGACAACAGAATCAGGATGCAGGAAGATCCTAATGGGCTAGGACAGTACACTTAATGTAATATGATCTAATTTAATCAGAATCAATATAAAGCTTTATATGTGGGCTGAAAAATCACCTCTGCCAGTATAGTATGGGGGATGAGGGGTTGTAGCTCTTGTCAAAAAAATCGGAAAGTTTTGATGGGTTGTAAGGCAAATAGTATATCAGTAGTGACTTGGCAACCCCAAACCAATGCAAAACAGTATTAAAAAACCCACGCTGCTAGGTCCTAGGCTGCTTTGAGAAGCATAGTATTTAGAACAAGGGATGCAGTGATTCTGTTGCACTCTGGCCTGGTTAGATTACATCTTAAGTATTGTGTTCGATTTGGGATGCCATGTTTCAGGTAATGCATTAATAAACTGGAGAGCATTCACAGGAGGGTGACCAGTATGTTAAAGGGTCATTACCTTATGTTCTTATCTTATGAAGAATGGAAATGGGGATATGTATTCTGGAGAAGACTTGATGTGGAATGGGTTGACTTAGGTGTAGTGGGGTCCTCAAGCAAAGGCTAATGACCCCTTTTCAGTGATGTAGGAGGAAATCCTGTTTAGAAATGAATTAGACCAAATGTCCTGTAAGGTCTTTTTTTGCTATGAGCTTCTGTGATTCTGAAATAGTTCTGCATTCTCTGTAACTATAAGGGGTTGAATGCCATCACTTGATCATTAGTGGAGCCCCAGATGTCATCATTGCTGTTAAAGGTGGCTGTGTTTGCCAAGCCACTGTGAGCAGCTTTGAAAGATTGTGGAGAACAGGTGAAGCAGTGTAGGACAGGAGATGGGCAAATGTCCCAAATGTCCCTTAAAACTAAGAGAACATAGTTTGTAAACTATAATAAGACCAATAAGCTTGACTTCAATTCTTGGGATGGTTCTAGAATATACCATCAAAGAGATAATTAGTGAACATCCAAAAAAGGATTACACAGTTTACACAATTACACAATGATTACACAGTCAGTATGGCTTCATCAATAACAGGTCATGCCATATTAACTTTATTTCCTTTTTTTTTAAAAGAGTTACTAAACTGGTAGATTGGTGAATACTGAGATATAACTATTATGCAAAGCATTTGATAAAATCTTATGCAGTGCAATTATGTAGTACAATTCAGTGATTTGAAAACTTTTCACCAAGTGTCTAGTTATTAATGGTTGGATGTAAATTTGATAGGATATCCAACAGAGTACCCCCAGGAACCTGTGTTTGACACTGTATCATCTAACTTTTTAAAAAATCAATAATTTGATTCAAGGAATGGTTACCGTGCACATCAGATTTACAGTTGATGCTAAATCAGAAGAGGTAACTGACACAGGATAAAAAAAAATACAGGAAAGGGGCCGATCCAAATAAAGTGAAATTTGATAGAGTTAAATATAGTGTTCTACACTTCGATTAAAAAAACTTTACAAATAGAACATGACCAGATGTGATTAGACGTCAGTTGATCTGGAAAAATATTTCCGGTTCCTTAGTGGATTATAAGCTGGTTTATTTAGTATGAGATAATAATGTGATATGGAGTCCTAGAAAAGTAATAGAATCTTAGGCATCATCAAGAGAGGAACATGGTCTATGATGAAATATCATAGGATCTTATATTTGGGTTCCTCTTGGTGAGTTTATCAGATTGACTAGGTAATATCCCATAACCATTACACCTCCCTGATCAGCCCCATTATACTTCTCTTTGCATATTGTTTTTCCATGTAGTAGAATGTAAACTCCTTGAGGACAGGGCCTGGTACATATTAGGCACTTAATAAATGCTCAGTTGATTGATTGATTTTGTCTTTTTATATCAAGCACCTAGCACAGTGCCTGGTATGCTGTATACAAAATAGGTTCTTAATAAGTGCTTCATTAAATTGGAGGCACCTGGTGGCACAGTATATAGAGTGCTGGAGTCAGGGAGCACTCAGTTCAAATCCAGCCTCAGACACTTACTAGTTATGTGATTCTGGGCAAGTGACTTAACTTCTCTTTGTCTCAGTTTCCTCAACTGCAAAATGGGGATAATAGCACCTACCTCCTATGGTTGTTTTAAGAATTAAATGAGATAATATTTTTTAAATCACTTAACACAGTTCCTAGCAGATGGTAGGCACTTCATAATAAATCAATAAACGTTTATTTAGTGCCTACTGTGTGCTAGGACTGTCTTGTTTATTCCCTTTCCCTCTCTTGAGTACAAATGAATACCCTGTGTTAAGAGAGGAGTAGTATCAAGTTGATAGTAACTACCATTTTCATTTGCCTTAGACCACATCTGGAATATCTGTTCAGTTCTGGAGAACACAGTTTAGGAAGGATGCTGATAAACTTAGAGAGAATTCTGAGGAGGACAACTGGGATGGTCAAGGACACATATTTCACAGAAAAAATTGAGGCCATTCAGTGTGAGCTCTCTCTTTTCCCTATTTCCCCAACTTGTATCACTCATGGCTTCTGCCATTATCTCTTCCTTCACCCCAGTCTCACATAATGTAAAGTAAGGCTTTACTCCTTACCAAGACATCCCCTTCTAACTGCTCAAGTAATCCCATTACATCCTGTCTCCTTCAGCAGATTGCCCCCTCTGTCATCCCCATTTATTTTCAATTTCTCTCTCTCTCTACTGGCTTATTCTCTACTGCCTATAAACATGCCCTTGTCTCTCGCCCCAAACCCTCACTTGATCGTTCTGTCCCCACTAGATATCATCCTCTATCTCTTTTGCCCTTTGTGGCTAAAGCTCTTGAAAACATCATCTGCAATAGGTGCCTCCACTTTCTCTACTCTTACCCTGTTCCTTAGCCCCTATTAACCTGGCTTCTGTCCTCATTGTTTCATCGAAATTCCTCTCTCCAAAGTTATCAGTGATCTCTTCGTTGTCAAATCCAATGGCCTTTTATCAGTCTTCATTCTCCTGGATCTTTCTGCAGCCGTTGGTATCATTCTCTCCTCCTTGATGCTTACATTTCTCCCGGCTTTTTTTTCTCTTCAAAATCACCCTTTCCTGGTTCTCTACCTGTTTGACAACTCCTGAGTCTTCTTTGCTGGATCCTTACCCAGATTGTGACCTCTAATCATAGATGCCCCACTGAATTTTGTCCTGGACCCTCTTCTCTTCTTCTTTACTACTTCACTTGATGATCTTATGAGCTCCCATGGATTTAATGACTGTCTCTATGCTGACAGTTCTCAAATCTACCTATCTTGTCAACCTCTCTGTTGATTTCCGGTCTTGCATCTCCAACTGCCTTTCAGACATTTTGAACTGGATGTCTAGTAGACATCTTAAACTCAACTTGTCCAAAACAAAATTAATTATCTTTTCCTCTAATTAATTATCAAAATTAATTATCTTTTCCTCTAAACCAGTGGTTTTCAACCTTCCTAATGCCGCGACCCTTTAATGCAGTTGTTCATGGTGTGGTGACCCCCAGCCATAAAATTATTTTTGTTGCTACTTCATGACTGCAGTTTTGCTGCTGTTATGAATCCTAATGTAAGTATCTGATATGCAGGATGTATTTAAATTGAACATAATCCACAGGTTGAGAACCACTGCTCTAAACCTTACCTCCTTTTTCCCTCCTCTAATATTGTAAAGGATGTCACCATCTTCCCAGCCTTCCAAGTTCACAACTTAGGAATCATTCACAATCCCTTATTATTTCTCACCTAACATCATCCAATCTATTGCCAAGACCAGCTGATTGCAACTCTGCAACATTTCTGAAATACACTGCCTTCTTTCCTCTCATACTGCCAACACCCTGGTGCAGGCCCTCATCGTGTCAATAGTACAATCATTGTACTATTGAAATAGGCTACTGTTGGGTCTGCCTGCCTCAAATCTCTCCCCATTCCACTCTGTCCTCTATTTAGCTATGAGAGTGATTTTCTAGTCCATAAACTCCTGCGGTTTCCTTTCGCCTCCAGGATCAGTACAGAATGCTCTGTTTGGCTTTCAAAGCCCTTTTTAACCTAATCCCTTTCTACCTTTCCTGTCTTTTAACACCTTGATCCCTGCTATGTACTCCTCATTCCTGTGTCACTGACCTCTTGGCTGTCCACGAATGAGGTACTCCATCCATCTCTGGCCATTTTTCTCTGGCTGTCCCCATGCCTAGAATGCTTTTATCTCCTCATTTTTGTCTACTAGCTTCCTTTGTGTCGCAGCTAAAATCCTTTCTTCTACAGGAAGCCTTTCCCAGTTCCCCTTTCCTTGTTAGTTATTTCCTGTTGATCGTGTAAATAGTTTGTATATATTTGTTGTTTCTCCCATTAGATTGTAAGTTCTTTTAGGGGAGGGACTGTCTTTTGCCTCTTTGTATCCCTAGCACTTAGAACAGTGCCTGGCACATCGTAGATACTTAAATGTTTATTGATTTGATATTACAGTGGGTTGAAGGAATAGGACATGTTTAGCCTGAAGAAAAGATGGGAAGAGAGAAGGTGGTTGTCTTGAAGATCTGTCATAGAGAAGGGAGAGTAGACTTGACCTGAGAGACAGAACTTGTGAGCATGGGTAGAAGTTGCTTAGGGACAAATTTCGGCTTGATGTCAAGAAAAACTTTGTAGTGAGTAGAGCTGTATGAAAATCAAATGAACTGCTTTGGGAAGCAATGTGTCTGTCTTCAGACAAAAGCTGAATAACCACTTCTCAGATATGTTTGTAGAGGGAATTATTTTTCTCCTGCATTATGGGTTGGACTTGAGGACCAGTGAAGTCCCCTTTAACTTTGAGATTCTTTGAATCTATGACTTCCCTAGGCACATAAAACAAGAGAGAATGTATATGTAGGTATGTGGGTATGTATGTATGTATGTTTGTATATATATATGTCTATGTGTGTATATATTACATGGAAAATATTACTGATCCTGTGGGATGAATGACTCCATGTTGTGGAGTAGGGACACTTTGTAATATGTTCTCTTAACTGTTTTGATTGGTTCTGAAATTTGTTTTTGGACCTAGGATATCTATATTTTATTCCTTGACCACAAAGAGTAGACACTTTGAAAGCCTGTTCACCAATTTAAATATTTTCACAAAAGAACTGATGATTTTAAGCCATCAGATGCTTTTTAAAATATCTTAGCCTTGTTTCTAGGCCTAAACTGAAATCCTTTCCATGGGCTATCTGGTCATTGTATCACAAATAATTGAATTTGCTCATAATAACCTCTGGGCCAGGAGTGGGGAACTTGTGGCCTCGAGGCTACATGTGGCCTTCTAGGTCCTCAAGTGCAGCCCTTTGAATCCAGATTTCATGGAACAAATCCCCTTAATAAAAGGAATTGTTCCCAGAGTCTGGGCTAATTGAATGGGAATTGCAAAGAGGGAAATTTAGTTTTGAAGTAAGAGAAAACTTCTGCATAATTAGAACTACCCCAAAGAGAAAGGTTTGTCTTTAGAGGATAGTGATTTCCCCACTGTTGTAAGTTTTATTCAGAGGCTGGATGGCCACTTGTAGAAGGGATTCTTTTTGTAGGTATGGGATGGACTACATGGGCTCTGGGGTTTCTTTTCAGCTCTATGAATCTGTAAATATTCTGGTGATCCAGTTCTGTCCAATTCAACAAGCGCTTACCAAGTGTCTGTTACATATTAAGTAACATGTTTGGTGCTAGAGATATAAGGACAAAGATCAAAGTCCCTGCATTAGTGTATATCTGCCAGTATAGACCATACATTTATTTATTCACTTATTCAAACAATATTTATTGAGCATGGGGGAGAGAAGAGGGAGAGAGGGAACAAAGATGAATGATTGCCCTATACAAGATACAGAAGCAACCATTTGTGACATTTTAGAGGAAGGGGGTCATTTTAGGCTTTAGGAACCTTGAAATACTCCATGTTGGAGGTGGAATCTGAAGGATGAGCAGAATTCAGCTAGAGAAAATGAAAAGTGGTATTTCCTGTCATAGGAAATGATGTGAGAAAGGAACAGGGACAGAAAATGCAAGGCATATTTGGGAAATGTACGGCAAGTTTTCCCTTTTGGCTGGAAAACAGACCACCTGGAGGACAGTAGTGACAAATAAGGTTGAGGCTTAAAGAATGGAAATATATCAAGCTATATGCCGGCAAAAAGTTACTAAATAGTGACATAATCTTTGCAACCGGGGAGATACAAAGATGAAATAAGATCCATACAGTGTCCTCCGGAGCTTACAGGCTAGCAGAGGAGATAAGCCTTACTTACAAATAACTGCTACAAGATAAAATGTGATAAGTGACTAAGTGTAATGAGACTTCCACAGAGGAAAGGATCACTTGTGGGAAGAGAAGGGAAATGAACCTTGAAAGATAGATGGGGTGGCCCTTGCGGCATCTCAAAGCCATCATCACAAAAATCAGTTATTGTACTTTGGAAATAAAAAAGTCACTTTATTTTTCAACAAATATTTGAGGTTTTGGGGTTCTGGGCAAACTGGAGTTTTCTGTAGATGAATTAAAAGAACAACAACAAAAAAATCAGATCTTCCAAAGCTGCCTCTTTAAGTCACCACCTTATTTCCTGGACCAGACTGAGATGTTTAGTTGCTCAAATTCTCTGTAACCCACAAATTTAAAAGACTAAGGTGTCACTGCAGACAGAGCCCCCTGGCCTTTCCTGGCAGATGCTGCTGTCTCTCTCCTTTATATTTTGATTCTTAGTATCTTGCAAGTTGTTGCTTTGAGGTGACCCAGCTGAAAGGCTAATTACATTTCGAGAGAGGTGGTTGAAATCTGTCCTGTCACAATTCCATTGATGAAGCTTTAAAGATTTGTCAACTGCTTCTTTTGATCTGGAAGAGGTAGCGCATATATATACATATATATGTATAAAAATATATATATAATATGTAGCACATATATATTATATATATGTAATATTATATATATAATATAAATAACGAATATATATATAATATTATAATATATACATAGGTAAGTAAGGACAAGGTCTTTTGAGGAAGGAGGGCTCACTCAAAGAACTGGGAGGACAGAGTATTAATAACAGATCAGGGTAAGGAAAAAAGACTGGTGCTAGATACAGGAGGGGAGGGAAAGGAAAGGAGGGGAAGAAGTAGCTTACAGACCACAGAGAAGGAAGAGGCCCTTTCCTAACCATTTAGGCCAGTTTGTGGTTGGTCCTTCCCTACTTTATTTTCCTCTAGGTCTTTTCTGGTCTGGCCACAATTCTCTTCCTAGTTTCTAATCTAATGCCTTGTCTATACCAGACTCTCTAGAGCTCCCCACTAAACTCCTCCTCCACCACCTAGACTATACCCAGTCTGTTTTTCTCCTAAAACTATTCTCCCACCCTAATTTTGCTGCTTCTGTCCTTCTAGGAAACATTAAACTTGCTCTAGAGCAATGGTTCTCAACCTTCCTGATGCCATGACCCTTTAATACAGTTCCTCACCCAACCATAAAATTATTTTCGTTGCTACTTCATAACTGTAATTTTGCTACTGTTATGAATCTATCTGATATGCAGGATGTATTTTCATTGTTACAAGTTGAACATAACCCACAGGTTGAGAACTGCTGCTCTACAGCGTCCCAAGAGAGTCGGTGTTCTCTTAGGGAAGTGGTTGATCCATCCTATAAGATTAATCACCAAAGAATCCCTTTGATTGTGACATCCTCCTACTTAAAAACCTCCAATAATTTCCACTGCCAACAGAGTAAAGTGGAAGTTCTTTGAGTTCCATAGTCTGTCTATAGACACTTCCTTCAGGCTTCTCTTCCTTTCTTCTATTATATGAATCATCTATCTTAACTGAACTATAAATTGTTTTCCTAAAATACCATTTACAGTACATCTCTACCTGTTTACCTTGGCTCACACCATTTCTTCTGTCATAAATCCTACCCAATCCTTTACTTTCCTTTTTTCGAAGGCCAGTCTTTTTTTTTTTTAAAGGCATTTTATTGATACTCTTCTTTCAATATCACCAATACTTTCTAATGGCAGCCTCCCCACAATAGATACTTCCCTTGGAACAAACAAGCAAAGCAAGTCAATACATTGGTCATGGCCGAAAATGTATGCCTCATTGCACCCCTGTTCTCCATCATCTCTTTGCGGCCTGTTGTGATATCAAGTCTTCTGTAGTTGAGGTTGGTCATTGTATTTGTCTAGTGTTCTGCAGTCTTTCAATGTTATTTTCCCTTTCTGCCCTTTATATTATCGTGATTGTGCTATGAAATCCTGCCTTTCTTTCGAGGTCTGCTTTCTCTGTGAAAACTTGCCTGCCAGTTACAACCCTCTGTGACCAGTTAGACCCTAAACTTTTTGAGTTCTTAGCATCTGAACTATTCTACTTAAGCTACCTCGTGTTGTTATTTCTTTTTGTAATGTAATTTTTACGTAATGCCTTTGTTTCCCCCATCTAGGTTACTGAGGCAGCATAGAATAATGGAAAGAACAGTGGATTTGAAATGGAAGAATTAGAATCAAATCCTGGCTCTTCCATTTATTTCCTGAGTGACCTTGGGCAAGGCACTTAACTTCTTTGGAGTTCACTTTTCTTAAAAAACAAAGGGGTTAGACAGTGGTTTTTTTCAAGGTCTCTTCTAGCCCTAAATCTGTGATCCTATGATTATAACTTCCCATCATGGTGGGCAGTCATTAAATTTAATTGTCAACAATGGTGATTGGGAAACTATTGTAGACTCTAAAGCAGAAGAATGACTCAGAAAGTGGGATTTTAAGAAAATGAGCCACTGCTAATGTCAGGGTAGTGTTGGATCAAGGTGACAATAGTGTAGGTCACAGTTATCTGGATTTCTCTTCAGATCCTGTGTAGAGCTATAAAGACCCTTAGAATGTTTAGTCTAGACCCGTGCTTTTATAGATTAGGAAACTGAGGCCTAGAGAGGTTATGTAATTTGCTCAAGGTCACACAGGTAAAGTATGGCAGAGCCAAGATTAGAACTCATATCCTGTGACTTCAAGTTCATCAGTCTTCCCATTGTAATGTGATTTTTCCACAGTTTTGGCCTCCACCATGTGAGAGAAAGGTACAGTATAATGAGGGCTTGTTTATAAGCATATGAGGCCTTGGTGCCATAGCTGTACAAGAAAAGTTGATTCAGCAAATATTTCTCAAGTGCATGCTGTGTACAAAACACTCTGATAGGTGCTAGGGCAGGGGTGAGGAACCTTTGTCCTTGAGGCCACATGTGGCCTTCTAGGTCCTCAAGGGAGGCCCTTTAGACTTTATTAGTCCAATCATTTCATTTTACACATGAAGAAACTGAGGCCAAGGGAAGTTAAGTGATTGGCCCAAGGTCATAGAAGTAGTAAATTAGAGGTAGAATTTGAACCCAGGTCCTCTGACTCTATAACTTGTGCTCTTTTCACTGAATTACTAACTGGGGCGAGGGGAGAGGAGGATTAGGAAGGGCTCCCTAGAGACAGAAGCATTTGAGCTAGTCTTTTTTTTTTTTTTGAGGGGGGAAAAAGGCAGAGCAGTTGCGGTTAAGTGACTTGCCCAAGGTCACACAGCTAGTAAGCGTTAAGTGTCTGAAGTCACATTTGAACTTAGGTCTTCCTGACTCCAGGGCCAGTGGTCTATTCACTGTACCACCCTAGGTACCCCTGAGCTAGTCTTTAAAGTATGAATTGGAGGTCTAAAAGTGGAGGTGGTGTTGGGGGAAGGGTGTCTCAGGGTCAGGGGAATGTGTGAATGGAAGTCCTTGATGTGGGGAAGTGTGGAGTACATCTCAGGGCGAGAGGTTTAATTTGGCTGGAGAGTAGAATAAGGGGAGTAGTGGGAGGCCTCATTGGAGAGGGAGTTGGAAGTCCCTGCCACACATGTACTCCTTGGTCTGAGTGTGCTTATTAGGAGGAAGTATATATTGTAAAGGGGAAGAAAAAGGCTTCTCCAGATGTCAGTCAGTGGGAGCAAAGCAGTGGAAGTTTTAAGATTATCATAGAATCCTTCTAAATTGAGATTAAAGTATTTATCTTATTCCTTAATCCCTTTTGCCCTAGATACACCAACATTTTAAAAGAAAATTATTTTTTTCCACAAAAAAATCAGTTTTCATCTCCTATCCTTGTCTTATGAGGGGTCAGGGGGAGAAAAAAAGGAAAACATAGCTTATAAAAAATATATGTAATCAAGCAAAATACATTTCCACATTAGCCATGACCCTCCTCCCCTCCTGATACATCTCATTCTGTACTGTGAGGTCATCATCTCTCTGTCAGGAAATGTAGCATATTTCATCATCATGAGTCCTCTCGAATTATAGTTAGTAATTCTGCACCAACAATTCACAGGCAGAGAATATAGGACTTTGGTCTCTGAATAGAGGAAACTTATCTCTAATTAAACTTGTCTGAGGAGGCCCTTCGTGCCTTTGTTGGGGTTTGAATGGATTGCAAGGTTAATATGAATTAACACTATGATATAGTAGCTGAGAAAGCTAATGCAATCTTAGCCAGTGTTCAGAAACTTTATAAGGAATAGCCCTTCTGTCCTCTGCCCCAGTGAGACCATATCTGGAGTATTCCACATTTTAGGAAGGACATTATAATATCAGAGAAGGTAGTCAGAGAAGGACTGTTAGGATGGTGAAGGACCTAGAGCCCTTGCCATTTGAGAATCATTTAAAGGAAATAGAGATTTTTAGGCTAGAGAAGAGAAGACTAGGGGCAGGGGTGGGGGTAGACATGATAGCTTTACTCTGTTATTTCAGGGTCCCCCATGTGGAAGAAGGATTAGACATGTTCTATTTGGTTGAAGGGAGCAGAACCAGGATCACTGGGTGGAAATTTCAAAAAGCAGATTTAGGTTTGGTGGAAAGAAAAACTTGCCAAAAATTAACATCTATCCCGAAGTGGAATGGGCTGCCTGTGGAGGTAGCATAGGCTGAATAGCCTATTTAACACATATGATAGAAGGGAATTCTTGTTTAGAAGAATGATGTTGCACAAGATGCCCTCTCAGGTCTTTTCTGATGTTGATTTTCCAGGAGCAACCTGCCTTGTTCTTTAGGCCTGCTGGTCTCGTTTTGTGTGAAATATTCAGTTAAGTGTTAAAGTCTACTGTGTCTCAGGCATTGTGCTCAGGGGAGGCAGCTGTTATTTTTCTCTTCCATATTTTACTCCCTTTATAATTCCTGCATATGCCCCCCACTCTGGGAAAGCTGGTGGTTTGTGACATGAGAGATATTTGTTCCTCTTTTCTATCTCTGTAAATGTTCACTTGGAAGTGGGCCTAGTTTGAAGCACAAATGGGCAGAGAATGAGTGTTGAGCTGCTAGGCCATCTACAGTGTGATCACAGATGAATCACCACTGGGTACACCACCTTGGGGTTGCTGGGTAACGCTCTGCCATTGTCCCGAGAGGAAGTAGGTATTTGGAATGAAAATATCCTTTATGGGATAAGTACTGGTACTGTTTTGTTGTGGCCAAGGAGGGTTGTCTAACCCTGGCTGTGTTGGGTAGGAGAGGGCCCCTCTTCATGCTATAGGCTTCTCTGCAACAAACTCAGGTTTTTCTTTGCTAAAGGGATTGGACCATCCCCGCGTACTTTTCACTGTAAGGGAATCTCAGATCTTTAAGTTTCCTTACAAACCGGCATTAGGGAAATGGATAGGGAGCCCGAAAGGACTAAGAGTTAGCTTTCTGTTTTCTTGAAGCTGTTTGGCTTTAAGCTCTACCTAACTTGTTTTTTCCAGTTTAACTGGGCATTTTGGAGTTCTAAATCCTAGGAAATCTTTGATAAACAGTTCTGGTGGTTCCTTATTAATCCATGTCATCTACCTTCAGATTCTGTGAAGTAGTGTACTCAAAACCATGTAAGGAAAGAGCCTTGTGCTACATGTAGGTATGGAGAATACTCTATATCCCTCCAATTTGTCTGGCCTCCTCTTGGTTTCTTACATATAACATTCTCCTTCAGTCTCTGTTGCCTTCTTGCTGGCCTTCTCATATAGCAGGAGTGAATCCCTGCTAACCTCTGCTTCAGAGTCCTTCTCTCTTTGTTTAATATTCATTTCAGGCATCTTCTTGTGTTTGAAGCCCATGCTGATCCCCCCAGCTGCTGGTGCCTTCCCTCCAATACTGTGTTGTATTGAATCATTATCTCCATCTATCTATCTATCTGTCTGTCTGTGTATCTATCTATCTGTCTGTCTGTCTGTCTATCTGTCTGTCTTTCTATATCACACACAGTATGTATGTGTATATATGTATATATGTGTTTGTATATATATATATATACATATATGTGTTATTTATTCATTTTATGCTGTATATACTTACATATGTATTTGTTGTAACTCCATTAGAATGTAAGCTCTTTCCCAGTAAGGGTTGTTTAATTCTTTTTAATTGTACTTCCGGTACAGACCACAGTTTCTGGCACCTAATTATGGTGATTAATAAATGTTTGGTGCTTGCTTGCTGTCTATGAAAGGTCTCCTTGACCCTGGAGGGCTCTGTTCCTGGAGAAGTCTGGGCTGTCAAGATTATTTCCCTGTAAGATCAAGTAGCATTTTGAGGGTAGAAGGTTTCTAGTTATTTGTTGTATAAGGGAAGTCACTTCAGGGTACACTTTATAAATGAGCAGCATTGAAAAGACCTGTTTCTTAAGATATTAAAAGAAGGAACTTTTTTCATTTTGCTTAACTGTCATAAAATTTAATTTAAACCTTGTCTTGCTGCTTATTAGCTGCATGGCTTTGGACAAGTCCCTCACTTTTTTGACCTTTATTTCCTCTTCTGTAAAATGAATGTTAGATTAGATGATATTTGAGGACCCTGTGTTCTTAGGTCCCTCCCAGCCCATACATTCTATGTTCTGTCTTATAAATTAGGGATTCTTAAGTTGGGGTCTGTGACCTTGTTTTTTTTTTTTAATTTTGACAACTATATTTCAATATAATTGGTTTACTTACTTTATATATTTAAAGTCTTTTTTTTTTTTTCCCTGAGAAGGGTTTCATGAGCATCACCATGCTCCCAAAAATAAAAGGGTAAGAAACTATGGTCTAGATATTTTGAGGCCATTTGCAAAGGTGACCTTCTGGGTTTTGTGACTTTTCTCTCAGCTGTGATACACTATAAATTCTGCTTGGTGTTGGTGGTAAACTCTGTTTTATCAACAATCTCTTTGATGAGTTAACAAAACAAAAGAAAAAAAAACCAACTTAGGTATAAAAGAGGTGAAAGCAGGTCGTAGGACAAGTTCCCTTTTTCTCAGGCCAGGTTTGAGTTATGATGTGAGCTAACACAATTGAGGGTTTCAGTTTAGATAGCTGGTGTTTAACTCAGCTTTTGCCATAATGTAGGCTGTCCCTTAAAATATTGTGGTCTGCAAATGCACCTCCCTTTCTTTTTTTCAGGGATGGGGGAACTCTGGTTAGGAAGTATTGGGTAGACTGCTAGATGTGAGTATATGTTAATTGGTTCTGGTTAACTGCTTTCCCCTCTTTTTAAATCCTTGTTTCCAAGGATGTCTCAATGGCTAGGGGATTTTGGGAGGGCCATGAATGTGACATAAAAAACAAAAGGTATCTAAAAAGATAAGATAAAATTTAAAGGAAAAAGGAAACAAAAATGCCATCATCTACTTAGAGATGTCTATTACAGTGTTTAAAGTAGTCTGTGTCAAGGAGCTCACTAAACTTCATATTATTTTGTGTGATGAAAATGGTGTTTGAGTCTGTTGAAAAAGAAAACATGGCTGTCCTCTAAACTCAATATTTGCTTAACTGAAAATGAAGCTGTTGAGAGAAAAAGCACCTTTACCCAGATATAGCCAGGACCCAGAGGCAGGGAGGAAGTACATAACTGAAAGGAAATCGCCTCCCCAGAGGATAGTATCCCAAGCCTGGTGACTTAGGGGCCGCTGCCAACCTGGTTCCTCCCCGCCTTAGTAAATTCTGTCATGCCCTCTGTGGCATCCGTTGGCTTCTGGATTCTGCAGTTAGTTTTATTCCCTTAGTTTTGAATAAACCTTGGGGAGAGGAGAGCTAGATGACTGTGAGATTCCCCAAGAACATGTACCAAGGGAATTTTCTTCTCTGGGGACACTTCTGTGATAGAGTGGGTGCAATACAAGACAGAAGCACCTGCTGTTGATATTAATCACCTGCTGTGTGCAGAGCAGTGGTCTTAGGAGCTAGGAGACATGGAATACTTAGGTGAGATTAGGGTCCATGACCTCAAAAAGCATACTCTCTTGTGGGGGCTGTCTAGTAGGTGGATGTTTGTTTTTCAGAGGCAGTTTGAACTTGGAAAACATGTGTCTGACTCACCTTTGGGTAGAAGAGATCCCCCTAGAGACCATGCTGGGACAGGGTCAGATTCTCCTTTGTCAAAGGAATTTGAACTATTTTCCAAATAGTTTGGCAAAAAGGATACTCTGGCTTAGGTGGTCATTAGAAATACTGCTTATTTCTTGAGGTACGGTGTTAGGCCCTGTCCAGAGCTAAGTGATGAAGTTGGCTCTTGCCGTCTGAGGAAATGTGCTGCAGCGGACTCCTAAATTTTGGATTTTAGGGAGTTCAGATAAAGGGGAGGTAGCATCTCTTGACCTAACGTTTATACTTAGAAGCAGGATTTTTATAGACCTACTCAGTCCATGCTGTGGTTTAATTGCTGCTCACTTTCTCCTAACTCTAAGCTCTGGAGGGAAGGAGGTTTGACATCTACTACTAGGGTATTCTCAGTTCAGTAACTGGAATGGTCTCCCCTTTCCCCCAGCCTGCATTTCTCCCTGTCAGCTATAGCCTGAAGAGTTAGCCCTTCTCCCTGGCTTGCTATCCACACTCAGCAAGCAACAAGTTTAGAGATTCCAAGGTTGGTGCTTTGTAGCAGTCTGAAAGGTGATGGCATCCTAGCCTAGTATGAATTAGGGAACCGAATGGAGCGGAGTTGGGAGGTAAGTGGGCAAACCTATTCAGAATTCTGCTCAGTTCATTCTGGAGTTGGTATTTCTGTCAGACTAAATGATGATACCTCTCTAAGAGTCTGTAAATTTTCCCCATTGTTTGGCAAGCCCCAACAACCTAAGCTTCAGAGGGTATGAATAGTGTTTGGTATAAACATAGAAATATTTGTATATCTGTCTTATTAGCCCCCTTCCACACAGTGTGAAGCTAAAGCAGGGGTGGGGAACCTGTGACCTCAAGGCCGCATGTGGCCTCCAGGTTCTCAAGTGTGGCCACTTGGAGTGTGGCAAAGGGCCACACTTAAGGCCCTAGAAGGTCACATGTGGCCTTGAGGAAGCAGGTTCCCCACCCCCGGGCTAAAGTAATGACATGGGGTACTCTTCCTAAAACCTTTATGTGCATTTAAATTTTAATAACTTAAATTGTAGGAATGGTGGAAATAGTTTGTACAAGATACAAATTGATAAGCTTGATGACTGTTACATTAGACTTCTCCATTCAGATTCTGTGACCCACACATCTGGCAGACACACAGTCTGGCTTGTGATATCCAAAGGTGGCTAATTAAAGTTTGGAACTTCAGAAGAGAGAGGCAGATATGCTGTAGCACAGAAAGCAACTGATGGGGGTGGATGAACTCTGAGTTAGGAAAGCCCAAATCTTATCTCTGAAATTTATTGTCTCTGTGACCTTATTAAATAAGTCTCTTAAATTTTACCAAACTTCAGTTTGCTCATCTGTAAAATGGAAATTACACTTACCTAAGGGTTGTTTTGAGGATCAAATGAGATAATATATGTAAAGTGCCTTGAGTAACTCAAAGCACAATTATTATCAACAAAGCTAAAATTAATATAATTAACAAAGATTTGGATTTCTACTTAAATAAAGGAATAATAGAGTCTTCCAAAAAAAAAATTTATGTATTTAATGAAAGATAAGAAGAATATATTTGCCAGAAGACCTGTGAATCTGAGTAAATATAGATAATAGAAAGGGAGAAAATTTCCCACATAAGTTCTCTGAGTCAGATACTCTGGTGAGTAGCAGGTACAGTATAGGGAAAAATATCCCTGGAAAGACCAAAGAATTTACAGGAGATGATATTTAAGAAGGGGGGCAATGGCAATAGCACACAGGGTCTCAGATATCTATACCTAAATATGTTGGAGGTAGTAAAAAAATGAACTAAAGATATCAGTAGTTCAACCTTATTGGTGTTCCTGAGACTCAATAGGAAGTGATTTGCCTAATGACTGGAATATGGTTAAGGAAAGGGGTGGGCTAAGGGAAGAAAATAGGCATTTATGTGGCACATTTTATGTTTTACATAGTACTTTTATGTATGCTAGGCACTGTGCCACCAATTGCTTCTTTGAACACCTATTCAAAAGGAAAAGAACAAATAAAAGGGCAAATTGATTCAGGGAGAGAAATTATCAAGGAGATATAGTCATATGAGACAATAGAAGAGCTGAGAGGGAGTCATGGAAACATTGGGTGATAATTATTGGAGGGATAAACAGAAGTGATATTGTGGGATCATAAATCACTTGACCAGAAGGAAGACATGGATGATGAGTTCCAGAAGATTTCAAAGCTGGCAATGGGACACTGACTGAGGACTTCATATAACTGGACATTTCTGATGAATTCTTGACTTGCTTTGATGAGGGAGGCAGTGTGGCACTGTGGAAAAAGTGCTAGATTTGGAGTAAAAAAATCTGAATCTCTCCTTTGCCAAGCTGGGTGATTTTGAGGAAGCCATTTAAGCCTTCTGGGTGGACTCAGTTTCCTCATTTACAAAATGAGAGGGTTGGACTAGATGACCTTTAAGCTCTTTTTCAGCTCCAAGTCTGTGTCCTTATGGAAATGTTCTTTCATTCCTCAAAGGATGAAGAAGCTGATGAGGGCAGCTGTTTATATGTATCTGATTCTGTTCAATAAGGAGAAACTGCTTGGTGAAATGGGAATGATGAAAAACTTGAAAGTCACCATGTCATATTAGAGCTCAGGCATAGTCTGATAAGATATCAGTGATAAGATCACCTTAGATTTTTTAGGAAAGTGAATTTCCAGAGTGTTTAAAGAAAGGATAGATTGACTCCAAGGACCTTCTCTTTTATAGAAGAAATAAGTCTCTTCAAAATGGGTATTTTGGGGAATGAGAGTAAAACATAAATGATGGAATGAAAATGAGGAACCATCTAAAGGGACTGATATGGCTTCTCTGGAAGTTTGTTGACCAGTTCAAGCTAAAACTATATATGTACCTAAGATAGAATCATTAGTAGTTAATGGAGAACAAACTGAGGTTTATTACAAATACTAAGGAAAAAAATCAAGTCTGGGCAAAATTTATCCCCAGATTGTTGCAAAGAATGATCAGATATGATTACTGCCTGTGATCCTTGAAAACTTAGGGGAGAACGGGAGATGTTACTGGACTGAAGATAGGTAAATTCATAAAGGGGAAGATGGAATCCTTAAGTAATAGGGATGTGGCTTTGATTCCATTTTCTCACAAAATTCTAGAAGATGTTATTAAAGGGATGGTTCATATATACTTAGGAAGGCAAGCACTACTCATTTCAAGCCCAGAAGGGTTAGTTAATAAGCAATGGCAGAATAACTTTATTTCCTTTTTTTTTTTTTTTTTTGACACAATTACTGGCCTGGTTCTGGGGGTTGAGGAAAGGAAAGTAATGCCTATTATCCATAGTATAGGTGGAATTGAAGGCATTTGACAGAGCCTCGCACAATATTGTTGCAAATAAGATAGAGAGATGAGGTCTAGAACTAGTTGAATGATTAGAGTAGTGGTTAATGGATAGATGTTAACCTAGAGGCAGATCTCTACTGGAGTGCTAAATTAAAGGATGAAATTGGAAGCAAGATTATACCAAATATACAGAGAAAACAATTATATTAATGGTGATACAGTTTTGAAGGCATTGAGGGATCAATTTTCTACACAGCTGGAGAGGAAAATACTTAACAATCGGAAAAAATGAATGACATTATTACTAAAAGAGGGATCTAGAGGATGTCAATAAATATTGACCCACATACCTACTTTTTCATCTCTATAAAAGTTTTAATAGAATGCTTTACACATGTATTGAGAGTAGCTTTCATGAAAAAATGGTAAAGGAATAGTAAAACTTTCACATAAAATTTTTTTTTCCCAAAATGAGGCATTCCCTATGAATGGTTAAGATTCTAATTTGAGAGTTATAACCACAGAGATCTCCTGATGATCAGTTTCATATTGACCATAAAACAAGGTATTTATCACTACCACGGAAGATGTCAGTCTCTGAGTCCAAACGGAAGAGGGATTCCCCATAGATAGTAAGGGGCTCCAGATTCTCCTGTTTCTAGGTTACATTGTTATGGTTTCATCCACACCCAGTGTATTAGAGCTTCTAATATGAGATCCATGACCACTTAGGAGACTGACTTAGCAAGTCATACAGAAAAAATAAAGGATGAAGAATGCCTATTGTCCAGACCAGTGTTTCTCAAAGTCTGGTCTGAGATCTCTTGGAAGTCCCTGAGACCCTTTCCTGCAAGATCACAGCTATTTTCATAGTAATACTAAGATGCTGCATATGATGGGTGTTGAATAAATACTTGTAGATTGGTTAATGACTTGAATAAAGGCATGTATGGCATGCAGATGATAAGCTTGGGAACAAGAGCTAATAAGCTGGATGACAGATTTAAGACTTAAAGAGATTTTGACAGGCTAGGATGACAGACTAATTAATTAGGAGCAGATACATGTATAAGTATTTTTGTATCTGTAGTTTTACTTTATATATGTCAGTATGTATATGTGTATATGTAGATCTCTCTGTGTATATGTATACATACACATACACATACATACATACATATACACATACATTTATATGTATGTATCTGTGTATGTATATCTGGCATGGACCTGCCATTTCAACATCATTCCCTTTACCCTCCCATGATGAGAATACTCCCTTCACCAGTGCAGGCTAGTATCTCCTCTGTAACTTACAGTTGTAGAGTTTTCTGAGGACGCTGATGGGTTAAGTGATTTGTCCAAGGGTAGGTCTTCCTTACTCCCAGGCCTTTTATCCACCACGTCGGGCAGCTGGGTGGCACAGTGGATAGCGTGCTGGACCCAGAGTCAGGAAGACTTGAGTTCATATTTGACCTCAGACACTTCTAGCTGTGTGATCCTGCGTAAATTAGTTAACCTCTTTCTCTTTTTTTCCCTCAGTTTTATCTATAAAATGGGAATGCTGATAGCACTGACCTCTCAGGGTGGTTGTGAGGATCAAAGGAGGCAATAATTGTAATGCACTTAGCACAGTGTCTGGCACATAACTAAGCACCATATAAATGTTATCTACTATTATATGGATGGAAATCATTCCTTTCTTTTTAATTGCATTTTTCTTTTCTTATGAGCTTGATAAACAATAAACACAAACATTTCCAAATTTAAAAAAGAGGATGGTATATGAAATGGTGCATTTCTATTATGTATTGCTACATCTGTATTAAAGGTAACAGACTCTTAGCTCTGCCTCGCTTGTCTAAGGCCCCTTCTTAGAGAATTTCATTCTCTTCTATGTGTTTTTTAAAAAATGTTTCATTGATTTTTGTTATTTTCCTCCCTTTGTCCCATGCTAGTGCAAGTGAACGTGCAAATGTATCATCCTTCACTTGGGTTAAAAAAAAATGACCTGTCTAAGTGTCGGAGGAGGAAGGCCTGGAGATTGTAATACACTGTGAATCACCTACCTCAGTGGTAGCTGCGGAGACTAATGTGATGTGAGGCTGCATTAATGGAGACCTGGTGTCCAGAATAGAAGTGGGGTGGGGGGTGGGGAATAGTCCTGGTGTATGCTGTTTCTGTTTCCTTATCAGTAATATAACATCACCAGATGTAGAAGAAGGAGTTAGCCACGAGAATGAATTTTATCTTCAAAATCCTATATAGGAATGTGAAGCAAATTATTGCCAACTTTGTGTGGTCATATACAGAATAATATGTGATCCCCATTTTACAGATGTGGAAACCAATGCCTGGACAAATTCGCTGACTTTTCCTAGAGTCATACAATCAAGAAGGAGTCCAGCCAGACTTCAGGTCTCTAGATGCCTGGACAAATGTCTTTTATTTGACCACATTGTCCCAGGGGAAGTCATTAGAGGTCATGAGATTTAATTTTCAGACTGTGAAAGAACATTACTTGGTTTTCTTGTAAGTAGAAGTGTTAGGTTTGGGGGTGCTTCCTTCCCTCCAGTAAACTGAGGGGCAGGATAGTATCCTGGATAGTGAGCTGTCCTCACAGTCAGTGGGACCTAGGTTCATCTACTGCTCCTGATGAATACTACTGTCTTTCTTTATATCCCAGAGCTTAATATAGTATCTGGCACAAAGTAAGAGCTTAAAAAAATGCTTATTGATTGATTGACATACTGTCTGTGTGACTCTGGACAAATTACCTAATGTCTCAGTGTCTTTAGCAACTCTCTTAAGTCTATCAGCTGAAGATCAGTGACTAATCTACATTAGCAAGGAAGTTTTCTCACTGGGAGTTCCCTTAACCAAAGAATTCACCCCTCACAAAAAACTGAATAATCTTGTGTCAGTCAAACCTGCCTAAAGAGATAGAACTAGACCTTGATGCTTAACGCACATTTTTATAAGAAAGTAAACCAGTTTGGCTGAGGAACCATAGTGGGTGTGAGGGCCAGAAACTGCCCTTGGTAGAGAATGGTACTTCAAAACTTCCTGACCCACCCACTCCTCCTTGGATTATGTTGGCAACTCAGCAACTCCTCCCATTTCTCTCTGTGGTCCCTAAATTGGGCTTTTGGGCCACAGAATTGAATTACCCTCCACTGAGGAAGTGACATGTGCTGTTTCTGGGCAGAAGCCAAAGTTGAGTAGACAGGTCACATGTTTCAAGCCAAGGTCAATCGTTAGCAGAGTCTGGAGTGCAGGCACCCCCAAAGAGATTTCTCCCCCATTGTCACAAAGTGTGGAGGAGGGAGGGAATGACAAAGGTTCTTGCATAATTTCCAATGGAGAGTTAATGGGCTTAGTGTTTATCAAGAAACCTTTTTGCCATCTACTCTTAAAATATTCCCCAGTAAGACCAGGATTTGTTAGATCCAACTTGACTCCACTGTTTTTTACAGTGCTTGGGGGCCTACTTTTGTCTTGTGTTTCCTTAGCTTTGCATAATTTGGTCAAGTTATGCAATAGGTCATAGGAATCACTATTTAGAACTGAAAAGGGACCTTACGTATCATCTGGTCTAACATTTGAGGAAAATGAAGCTCACGGAAGTTAAGTGACTTATCCAAGACCATCCAAGGAGTGACAGATCCAGGATTTGAATCCTGCCCCTTTCAGTGCTTTTAACTCTACATCATCCTGCTGAATGTTAACTAAGCAGATGCTCAAGGTTTGACCTAAAGAACTAAAGAGGGGTTTGAATGGTCTTCTGCTTGCACTGGCTTAGAAGACTGTTTTTCTCGTCTTTTCTCCTTAGCTGGTGGGGCCTATTTTAGCATTGCCCCCTGGGACTCTATGGTGCCCTGGTCCAACTCCCTTTTTTTGGCCTGGTATTCAGAGATTGGTTTCTGTGGTCAGGTGCCGAGATGAACACATGTGTCCTTCCTAAATGCTTCACTGAAGGCTTCCTCTCTTTAGTAGAAACAAAGAGCAAAGGAACCACTAATTTACCAGGGCCAGATTTCCTGTTCTGGCCATTTCTGAAACAATACTGGGCTTTTTTAGGTTGGGGGGTGGAGAGGAGGTGGGTAGCATTGTGATGTGTGTGTGTGTGTGTGTGTGTGTGTGTGTGCGTGTGCACGTGCACATACTTTGTACCCATGTACATGTGTTTAGGGGGTAAGGTATCTGCAGTTTTTCTGCTGCATTTTTCCCAGACCTGTTTAGATTTGTTATGTATGGTTTTTATTATTGTATTATAATGTGAGACTGTCTTCCTATCTCTGAATGTGGCAGAATAGAGACCTTTGTGTGATAAGGGTGACTAAGGCCTAGTTATGCACCCTATCTCTTGATCCATAGTTTGGGTGATGAGGAAGTATATGGAGGATCTTAGAGTTGGAAGAGACTTTGGAGGCCATCTAGTCCAGTTTATAAAGGAACAAGAATCACCGTTACAACATAGCCCATAAGTGGCATCCAGACTTTTGCTCTAAGGTCTCCAATGGAAGCTTTAAACACACCTCTGGGAGGGGAAGGGGGACCCATTCTTCTTTGTGGATAGCTCTGATTGTTAGGAAGTTTTCCTTTACATAACATTTATTTCTTGGAAGGCAACTGGGGTTAAGTGACTTATCTAAGGTTTCACAGGTAGTAAATGTTTGAGGTCAGATTTGAACTGAGGTCTTCCTGATTCCAGAGCCAGCACTCTATCTGCTGCCTGCCACCTAGCTGCCCCTCTTTACATCACTTTTAACCCTACAGTCCTGTAACTTCAACTTTTCATCCCTTCTCCTAGTTTTTTCCTCTGGGATAAAGTCTAATCCTTTTTAGTATGACACCTCTTCAAATAATTGAACACAGCTATCACACAGTCCCCCTAAATCTTTTTATGATAAAAACTCAAAGAGATTTCCAGTTGGGATGTCTACTCAGCTGTTCCCCCATTACCTACTTTCTCTCCCTCATCAGTCTGCACAATAACTACCTGCTGAGAGGCAAGTGCATCTTCAAATAGAGGTCAGGTTTGGGTTTAGGCCTAGGCTTAGGCCTCTGCCTTCACTTTGATGTGGTCAGAAAAATAGGACCTTTTCTATTGCTTCTTTGGTCTGTATGCATTTAGCTTTTACCACAAAAGAGGCTGGCCCTTGAGGAGGAGCTAAGAGCCCTTCCTGTAGTGTATCTCACTTCTTCCTCCTGACCTCGGGGTTATAAGTCTGCCTTAGGTGCACTGGCTCAGGCCTACCTCTTCCTCTTTGGAAGGTGGGGATTGGCCTGACACTGTTGGTCACTGTGATTGTTCCCTGAACTCTACTCTCCACCTGCCTCTGTGCATTTGCAGAAGTCACCCTCCATTATTGGAACACTTTTCCTCATCTTCCTTCAAGGCTCAGCTCACGCCTCCATGAAGCCTTCTCTCATCCTCCCAGTTGTTAACACTTTAGTACTCTCATCTCACCTTCTGTCATACTTATTTATCTAGATATTGAACAGGGAAGGTATGGTTTGTCTGTGTACTCTGTCTAGCGTGTTCAAACATTTAGTAAATGTTACTTGAATTTAATAAGAGACTAGGGTATTACCAGATTGTGGTAAGCCATTAATGTCAGGCAAGAGAGTCTTAATTTGATTCAGGAGACAGAAGGGAGCCACTTAAGATTTTTGAGCAGATTAGTGACAATAACAGGTCAAAATATAGTGTAGATTACTATGGCAATATTGTATAAAGGATGGTTTGCAATTAGGAGAGAGTGGAAGCAGGAAGACCTATTAAGAGGTTAGTACAGTAGTCCAAGGTAGGAGATAATGAAGACCTGTTCTAAGATGGTATAACTAGGAATAAAGAGGTGGACATGATAAATGACAGGATAAGAGAGGAGATAGAGAGGGAAACCTTTAAGCTGCCCCCAAGGTTATGAACATGGGGAACAGAATGAATGGTACCAGAGATAGAAATAGTGAAGTTGTCAGGAGAATTGGGTAGGTTTAATGGGAATGCTTGATTTGAAGTGCTGATGGGACACCCCAGGGGAGTTGTCCTGTAAGCAAAGGGAAGTATGTTTTTTGAGTGCAGAAGAGAGGTTAAGAATAGAGATGTGGATGTGGGATTCAACTTTATAGAGAGGAGAATTGAAACAATGGGAATAAATCCAGTTGCCAAGGAAGAGGATAGAGAATAGAGGAAGCCCGAAGTCAGAACTTTGAAGAATACTTACATTAAGTAGTTAGGAAGAAAAAGATGAGACCCAGAAAGAGTGATTACAGAGGTAGGAGAACCTGGAGAATGCTGAGTCTGAGGCCAAAGGAAGAGAGAGTATTCAGCAGGAGAGGGGGTAATCTACAGTGTCAGAAGTTGCTTTTGTCAAAGATGATGGCTGAAAAAAGGCCATTGCATTGGGCAGTTAGGAAGCTCCACATGACCTCAGTGGGAGGGGAAGTCAGATTGTAGAAGGCTGAAGGTAGTTAGGAAGCACAGCCATCAGGTGTGGAAAACTTCTTCAAATTTATTAGAAAGGGGGAAGAAAAAGATGATAGGCTAGAAGGATTAAAGAAGATCATAGAAGGACAGATATTCAGCTTCAAGAGCCCTTAGAGGGCATGTAGTCTTACTCCTTCATTTCACAGATGAGGGAAATGAAGTCCAGAGAGCTTAAGTGGATTGCCAGTGGTTCATAGAGATAATGTGTGAAAGAGGCAAGATTTGAATACAAATCTTCAAATCAGGCAGTGGTTATGTTCTGGGCACTGTGCTAGGGGTACATATAGAAAGAATGAAGCATTACCTATTCTCACAGGACAGTCTTTCACATACTGGAAGCTATTTCTACTGTTTCCCAATAGGTCTTCTTTCTGTTAAATTTCCTCAGATCTCTCCGTCATTCCCTTCTATGGCTTTTCCCTCTCCCCGTCTTAGCTGCCCTTTTCTGGTCTCCATTCTAGTTCGTGTGTGACTTTAAAATGTGGTAGCCAGACCTCTGCTCGGTATTGCAAATTTCGTCTCCCCAGAGCAGAATTCTTTTGGATTCAGGCTAATTGAAGCCAGTTTGTGTTCTCTGAGCTCCTAGCAGCCCAGGAGGAGAGAGAGAAGCTTCAAGAGCCTTAGGTATCTGAGAAGAGCCTGCATGTTTATGGCGACAGTGATGATAGCCATCCAGACGGCGTGTAGTTGCTTTTAAAAGCCCTTTTCTGTCTTGGCGATGACCCACATGCAGGTGATGGAGAGTTGGTGCCCTTGTGAACTCTTAAAAAGAAGAGTTTTTTTTCTCTACTCTACCCTTTCTCTACCCTAAGTAGGGCTTTTCCTGAATTCCTCCTTGGGAGTCGGTAAATTCTGGCTTTTCATGGACTCCTTCCTCCTTGTAACCTTGAGTAAGTCACTTTCCCATATCTGAGGCTCAGTTTCCTCCTTTGAAAAATAAAAGGATTGGGATGATCCTCTAAAGTCCCTTCCAGCTCTGCCATTTCATAGTTCTCTGATTTGAAAAAAGCAAAAATGAGCTGCTGTAAAACCTAGGGACCATCAGGAAAAACCCAGAGGAAAACAATCCCCCAATGAAGAGGCCATTGATTTGCCTTTGCAAATGTTCTTCACTGTGGTTAGCGAGACAATGCTTCATTTCCCCAGTGCAAATAGTGCTTTGCAAACAGGCAGGGTGGGCAAGAGAGGCCCTCTCACAGTTGCTTAACGTTAAGGTGGGTTCAAAGGTCAGGTACTTCCTTCCTTTAAGAGTAACTGGAGGTCCAAACCTGAAGGCCCATCTGAGCTTTATTTTCAAGGAGGTGGTGTGGTGTAGAGATGAGTGATTCAGGAAAGCTGAGTTACAGGCCTGGAGCCAAGGTACCCCATCTTCTAGGAGTCCCTCTTCTACCTGACAACCCTTCAAATATTTGAACATACCTATCATGTGCCTCCAAATTCTTCTCTGAATATCCCCAGTACTTGCCAGCTTTGTGACCTTGAACAAGTCACTTCTCCCTTCTGGGGCTTGGTTTCTTTATCTGTAAACTGAGGAAGTTGGCTTAGGTAGTGTCTAGAGCTCCTTGCACGTCTAAATCAGTTACCTGTCTTGGTGTTAGTCCAGCCGATCTACAAGGTTCCTTCCTCTTCTAAATTCTATTAATTTGAACTCTAACTTCTAAATTCCTGTGAATTGGACATTAAGTTAGTCGTGGCTTTTCAATCACACTTACCAGAAATCCAGGGTCTCAATTTTCTTCTTTGTAAAACTGAGGGGTTGGACTGAGTGAACCGTGAGGTCTCATCCAGCTCTTGAGTTTCTGCTCTCTGATTGTGTGTTTGAAAGAATGGGTTCTTGGTGGTGAGAGTTATTTTAGGACACTTGGCAGCAGAAAGGAAGAGTAAGGAAAGGGAGGGGTTAATTAAGATTGCATCTTGAAGACTATTTCCAGTAGCAAAAGCAACTTGAATTGGCAGAAGACTGAAGAATTTCTAACAGTCTTTTATTTAAAGCACAGTCGAATGGGAGTTCCTAGTGGTTCCTTTTCAGTGGGTTTTTTTACTTAGTGGTAAGTGGCAGTGCCATTTATAAGAGAACTGTTTATGTTGAGGGATCCTAATATCATCTTTCTTTAGAAATCTGAGACTTGAGCACAGGGGAAACATTACTTTAGCTGAACTGATCTGGATTTCAGGCTGGAGAAAAGCTAGTTGGTTTCTCCTAAGCTTGGGGCCTGGTCAAGAGGGACCTAGTTTGCTGTCCTTCTTTTGAGTATCAATGTTTGTAGGATCATAGATTCATAAGCTTTTGAGCTAGAGGGGTGTTTCACAGATAACACATGGGAGACACTGGAGTTTGATCTGGTCAGACAGGAAAATAGCTTCAGAGGGGTTAATAATCTTACTTTATTCTAGTCTAGTCTTCTCAAAAGGGAGTTGCTGATAATGGGGGCATCAATTCCTACAGCATTCCTTAATCATCCTTCTTGAAGGGGTGGTTAAGAAGGGGGGCAACTACCCCTATATCTCAATGGGGCCAATTGAGATGGGCACAGCTTGTGTACTTCCCTAAATCCCTTCAAGCCTCAATGGGGCTGGTTGAGGCAGGTACATGCATTCCTCTATACATTACCCAAATCTCAAATGGGTTCGGCTTCCCCACTCACTGACTAGTGTCTACTGACTTTATAGGGCAACAGACAAAGAGGGCATCTTATCAACATTAAAATCACAAGTTAACTTTAGCAAAATTCTGCACAGGTGTAGTAAGTATCACATTATGTCACCCCATATCTCCCAGCACAGTCTCAGTAGGACTGCCTTTCACTATGATTCTAGGAATTATACTCTAGCATCCTTGGGGCTATTCTGGGAATTTTTATCTTAATGCCTGGAAATTAGAGATTGCCATAGCCATGGATCCTGAGAAACTAAACTCTAAAAAGGACAACAGAATCCTTCTTACATACAAGGGGGCTGTAGAGATCAGCTAGTCCAACCTCCCCATTTAACAGGTGAGGAAAAACACTTGCCCAAGGTCACATAGATAGTAAGTAGCAGATCCAGGATTAGAGTCCAGATTTTCTAGCTAGGGATTCTTAACCTAGGGTCCATGAACTGTTTTAAAACATATTTTGGTAACTTCATTTCAGTATAATTTGGCAGCTACATGGCACAGTGGATAGAGCTGTGCCTGGAGTCCTGAGTTCAAATACTTCCTTAGACACTAATGGCTGTATAACTTTGGGCAAGTCACTTAACCTCCATTTGTCTTAGTTCTCCAACTATAAAATGGAGGTTATAATAGCACCTGTCTTGTACAGTTGTTGTGATGATAAAATAAGATATTTGTAAAGATCCTAGCACAGTGCCTACTACATAGTAGGTTCTCTATAAATGCTAACTATTAATAATATTTTTTCATCCTAAGTATTTTATGCATTTAAAAATTATTCAGAAAAGGGCTCCCATAGGCTTTACCAAACTACCTAAGTGGTCCTCTAACACAAGAGGTTAAGAACATCTGATCTCTACTTTAAATTTGGTGCTCTTTGATGAAAATATTTCGGAATTCTCATTGTCCCACAGGATAAATTTTAGGTGGTGTTCTCCTTAGTCTCATGGCTGTTATTTCCCTGGAAAACATTGTATGTTTGCAGCTAGGGGTGATAGTTAGAGCACTGAGCCTGGAGTCAGGACTCTTGCCTCAGAGACTCATTTTTCTTATCTGTAAAAAAGGAATAATAGCCTCTGCCTCACAAAGCTGTTGTTAAGATCAACTGGAATCACATATACAAGTGAGATCTTGTAAGCAAAATGTTTTTAATTCTTTGCAAACGTTAAAGTGCTATATAAATATGAGAGATGATGATGTAATTAGTTGATGTTTGTCATAAGGAAAACAAAATCTTTGAGTTCTTTTAGGTGCTAGTTGAACTGTTAATTCCAAAAACCATTTGCAAAATTATTTTTTTTTTCACTATCTTTCATTACTTACTCTATCTTTGATGCCTCAAAATGTTCAGGACCATAAACACAGTCTAGTTTATGACCTGGATGGATAGAAGCTATTTCCTTAGTTTTTCAATGATTGGCTTATCATAAGGGTACATATGGTTATTCCTATTTTTGTCCTGCCCAGAAATAGCAGGGATGTCCCCAGAGCCTGCTAAGTGGAGGGCAGGTTTTGGGCTGTTTGATATTATTATTATTTACAGAGATGGTATTTACTGAAGCTTTGCTGTATCACTGTTATTTATTAAGATCAGGGTTCATGGAATTTTGAGGAAAAGGGTCAGATGCAGTGACCTTTTACAAAAGGAAGTACTTTTTTTTTTGTAGAGTTTTAAGGGCTATACTTAACACTATTTTTCAATATTTTATTTTTCCCAATTACATGTAAAATTTTTTTTAACATTCATTTAGAAAATTCTGAGTTTCAAATTCTCTCCTTCCCTCCCCTCCCCCATCCCTGAGAGGGTAAGTAGGTTATACATTACTATTAACTCTTAAAATCAATCGAAAATGAAAAATTCTCTAATGCTAGGCTACAAGACTCTGACCCTGGCCCTTCTCTGTTCCATATTTTTATCAGTGAATAAGGTAAAGGTGTTGATGCCAGGCTTAGGAGATTTACAGGTGATATTAAACTGGGGCAGTTAACACATCAGGATCACAAAAGTTCTTGACAGATTGGAATGATGGTCTGAATCTACCTGGATTAAACTTAATGCATCACATTTGGGTTAAAATCAGTTGCACAAAGACAAAATTTGGAGATAGATAAAAAATAGTTTATGTAAAAATAAAAGAAACCAGGAAGTTTTAGTAGACTGAAACCTCAGTATTAGATAATTGTATAACATGGCAGATGAAAATGTTAATGCTGGTATGAGAGGCATAGCTAGAAGAACATGGTGGATAGTTAGTTCCACCAGACTCTGCTCTGGTCACATTCCATCTGGAGTATTGTGTTTGATTCTGAGCACCATATTTTGGGGAGGGCTTGACAAACAGCATGTATTCAGAAGAGAATGACCAAGATGGTGAGGGGACTTGAAATAGTGTCAGATAAGCATTGGTTGAGGGAAAAAGAAATGTCTGTCTTGGAGAAATGAAGACTTGGTGTATGTGTTGAAGAGGTGAGGAAGGGAAGATGTTACTATTGCTACCTGAAGATACTTGAAGGATTGTCTTAAAAGAAGGATTAGGCTTCTGCTTGTTCTCAGAGGACAGAGTTAGGGGCAATGAGTGGAGGTTGCAAAAAGGCAGATTTTGACTTAGTATAAAGAAAAATTTCCTAATAATTAGAGCTGTCAGGCAGTAGAATGGATTGCCTTGGGAGGTAGTAAGGTCCTTGTCATTGGAAAGCACGTATGATGAACATATATTAAGCATCTGCTGTGTACAGACTAATACTATGTAATGCATATTTATTAATCATCTGTTGTGTGTAGGGTAATGGAGAAAATAACCAAGTTTAGAAAATGCATGGTTGCTGCTCTAAAGGACCCAACCTTCTAGTAAGTGGAAAAGATAAATATGGATAATTATACTACACGGTATTATAATAGAGAGGTACAAATTACCTGTTATGAGAGATCTGAAGAAGGCTAGAGTCTTTAAAAAAATTCACTTTTGTTAAAAATTTGATAAATACCAACAAACACGAACACTTCTGTATTAAAAAAAAGAATAGGAAGGGGCGGCTAGGTGGCACAGTGAATAGAGCACTGGCCCTGGAGTCAGGAGTACCTGAGTTCAAATCTGACCTCAGACACAACACACATGTGCGCACGTGCCTACACACACACACACACACACACACACACACACACACACACACACAACTAGCTCTGTGACCTTGGGCAAGTCACTTAACCCCAATTGTCCTACCTTCCCCCTTCCAAAAAAGCAAAAAAAAAAAAAAAGACTAGGAAAAGAAGACTCTCAATGAATTGATAACCTCACTACTTGAAGTATGCTTTTTAGAAAGTCTGTTTTGGGGCAGATAGGTGGTACAGTGAATGGAGCACCCGCCCTGGAGTCAGGAGGACCTGAGTTCAAATTCGACTTCAGCCACTTGACACACTTACTAGCTGTGTGACCAGATGCAAGTCACTTAACCCCAGTTGTGTTGAATTCCCCCCTCCCAAAAAAAAGTCTATTGCACACTTGCCATGGTAATTCCAACACTATCCTGTTTATGTCTGCTTCTGAACTTCCTTTTGCCCTCTTCTGTGTTTTTTAAAAATGATTAATTGATGAGCTTTTCTCCCATTCCTAATTGCTTTTAATGTCACTATCGGTATCCCCTCCTTCCCCCCCCCCAAAAAAAAAGCCAAGGTGTCTTCAAGGAGAGACAGGATGACCATTTTTAAAGGCTATTACAGGAGGAATTTATGCTTCAGATGTGAATTGGACTAGATGCCCTCCGAGGCCTCTTCCAACACTCTGATGCTATGTTTCCGTACCTTCTTGATCAAGAAAATGAGTAAGTGTTAAATGAGGTTGGAATGATTCATGCCTTTTCTCTTCTGAATCCT
Source organism: Pseudochirops corinnae (assembly GCA_028646515.1). Taxonomy (NCBI): domain Eukaryota; kingdom Metazoa; phylum Chordata; class Mammalia; order Diprotodontia; family Pseudocheiridae; genus Pseudochirops; species Pseudochirops corinnae. The sequence continues at coordinate 165,695,158 of CM053585.1, forward strand.
TCTATTGTGTTTCTGTAGTGGTGAAATAGACATTTAATTTCCTCGGGAAATTTTTGCCCTGGTGCTTTTGGGTATGAGCTGGCTAAAATGAACTGGGTCTAGTGGACAGGATGTTGGAGACTGTGCCAGGAATGGAGAGCAGCATGAAGAAAAGACACAAAGTCAGATGTGGGAGGAGAGAGGAAATGGGAGTTGAAAGAGTAGAGTCATGGGAACGCACAAGTGAAGAGGTGGTGAGGAGGAGGAAATGAAAGCAGAGATGTGGGTGGGGGCTAATGGGCACAGTGTTCTACATGAATTCAGAATTGGGAGATGTGACCAAAGAGGTTTTTGTTAAGAAAGGAAGTTGGAAGCAAGGGTGGATGAAGTTGAGCTTGGCTCCTAAACAGAGCCTGAGAACATCGGTATAGGTGGCAGCTGGCGTTATTTAAAACAAAAAAAGGTGAGATAATCCTAGAAAAGACTAGAGACATTACAGAAGCAGTAATATTTTCTGTAGCTGAACTACCTTACTTTTAAAAACAGGAAACATGCTTCTATTATAGCACAGTCCTTGTGAAGAGTGTAAAATGTTAATTTCAAGCTCCACTATGCTTTTAAGGCCTTCACTCTGAGTCCAGCGATCTCTCCTACCCTCTGATGTCTGAGAGGAGAACTGTAGCTCCTTCCAGGTTCCAGAAGGCAGAAGTTTCTCTGGACAGTCTTCGTGCTCAATGCTGGGGCCCTGAAGCTGCTTAAATGCTTGGGGCTCCGTTTGATGCGCTCTCATCAATGCAAGGGTTTTTAACTTGAGGTCTATGAACTTGCTTTTTTATATTTGGATACCTGTATTTCAATATAATTGATTTCCACTGTAATAACTTTATAGTTTATCTTATGCATTTAAAAAACAATATTCTGAGAAAGGGACCCATAGGTTTCACTAGGCTGTCAACAAGGTTAATAGTACAAAAAAAGATTAGAAACTCCTATATTAGTGAGAGGGACAATGTAGTGTGAAGTTCAAGTTGTAGACCCCTAAATAACATTTTCTAAAAGGGTCTCTTTTGTTAATTATAAGAATTAAAAAACATTTCCCAAGGGAGAGGGAGTACCTTTTTTATTCAGCATTTTTACCTTTATTAGTCCACCAGATGACACAGTTCATTCAAAACAAAGGCTTTTGATAGAATAGCAAAGCAAGAATAATAATACTAAATATTTCCTCCATAAACCTGGGTCAGATTCACCCACAAATACACACACATACATAATCCTTAGGAAGAATGGGCACATTATAAAGAACATATGTGGAAAGAAACATATAGAGTACATACATGACTGGGACATGTATGTGGAGAGGGTACAAACGTGATGAACACACATGTCCAAAATACACACATTCAAGGACAACACATAACTGATCTGCAAGGACACGGATTTCTTCCAAAGAGATCATGGAACTGTTCTTGCCTGATGTCCCTGCTGGTCTCTGCTGGTTATGTTGTCTCTGTCAACGAGTTGTTTCTGTTGAATGCTATAGGCTGAATAGCCTCTGCTGGACACGGCCAGGCATGGCTCCCATTGGGTATATGGATGAAGAGCTTTGTTTCCAACTTTTTTTTTAACAGCCTTCCTGAAATGCAGACAATGGGTAGAGTGCTTGGCCTGGAGTCAGGCAGGCCTGGGTTCAAATATGGTCTCAGAAACCTACTAGCTGTTCCTGAACAAGTCACTGAACTCAGTTTTCTCATCTGCAAATTGAGGATTGTTGTGAGGATCAAATGAGGTAATTTGTACTTGTGTTCTAGCACCTTGGTACATAGTAGCCAGAATTCCAGTTAGGTAGACTAGTGGTAGGCAAAAGCTAGCTAGTAGTACAGTTAGACTAGAAAGCAGAGTTCCTATAAGAAAGTAATTTGCAGTAAGTTTGGAAAGGAAGGTAGAAACCAGACTTAGGAGGGCTTTAAATGCCAGATTGAAGAGTTTTAAATTTTATCCTAGAGGCAATGGGTATCCATTGAAGGCTTTTGGGCAGGGGAGCGACATGGTCATATTCATGTCTTAGGGAAGGTTATTTTGGCAGGTGGATTGGAGAGAGGAGAGACTGGAAGGAGAGAGACTAATGAAGAGGCTATTAATTTGATCCAGAGAGGAAGTGAATTAGTATGGTAACCATATTGAGAAGGGGAAGAAACTTGAGAAATGTCGTGGAGGCAGAATTGATAGGTGTAGACAATTGATTGGGCATTGAGGGTGAGAGAGAAGGAAGAGACAAGTATGATTCCAAGGTGGTAAAACTGGATGACTGGGAGGTTGATGAAACCTTCAACAGAAGCAGGGAAGCTCAGAGGAGGGGCAGGCGGGCAGGCTTTGGAGTGAAGATAATGAGTTTGTTTTAGATGACCCCTAAGGGACATCCTGGAGCAGTTATTAGGAAGCAGTTGATTGCTTGACTGAAGTTCAAGAGAGAGATTAGGAGCTGTATATACAGATTTGGGAATCATTGATGTTGAGATGATAATTGAACTTACGGGAGCAGATGAACCCTTCATGAAAATGTTTGTAGGGAGAAAAGATGTTGTGGGATAGAGTCCTGGGGAACATTCACATAAGAAGGCAGAGACTGGAGAAAGATCTAGAAAAGGAGACTGAAGAATGGTGAGATAGGTAGGTGGAGAACCCAGAGAAAACAGTGGCATGGATGCCAAGGAGGAAGAGATTACCATGGATGCCAAGAGAAGTATAGTCAATAGCAGCAAAAGCTGTTGAGGAGTCATGGAGGAGAGGATGAGGAGAGAGGACAGGATGAGGATGGGGGAGAGGACGAGCACTGAGAAAAGGCCATGGTTTACCAGCTAAGTGATCTTTAGTAACCTTGGTGAGAACAATTTCAGCAGAATGGTTGGGTTGGAAAACAAATTGCAAGGGATTGAGAAGTGATTGAATGGTAATGAAGTGAAGTCAGCAAGTGAAGATGATTCTTCCTAGGTCAAACTTCCCTCCATTAGATTGGAAACTTGAGAACAGGGCCTGTGTCATACCAGTCTTTGTGTTGTCATGGCCAAGGATGGTGCCTTGTACACAGCTGGTGCTTATTTAATAGTTGTTGAATGATTAAATGAATGTTGTCAAGCTCTGCTTTGGAGCTGCCAAGAAAATTGTTGGATTGAACAGGAAGTGATAACAGACAAAAGTTAGTGAGGCTTTGTGTGTGCTGAGACCTCTGGAAAATGAATAAAAAGATGGGACCGTATCGTATTTGGTGGCATTAACAAGATAGACAGTATCTTGAGAAGATTACACCCTGTAGCTGACTGAATACTTCCTATGACTAAAGGAATTTGAATCTCATTTTGGATGCTTACTAGCTGTGTGTGTAACTAGTCAATTTACTTAAGTTGGCTGATCTTCAGCTTCCTCACTTAACAAATGGGGTGATAATGTTATACCTACTTCAGAGGAATGTTTTGAGGATCCAGTAAGGTCATACTGTATATATCTATGTGTGTGTGTGTGTGTGTGTGTGTGTGTGTGTGTATGTGTGTGTATGTGCTTTGTAAATCTTAAAGTATTATCTAAATACAGACATAGTTGAAAGCTTATGCCATGTTTTAGGAAAGGGATTGGCAAATTGGAATATGTCCAAAGGAGGGTAATTAGGATGGTGAGGGGACCAGAGAACCTTTCATGTGAGGATTAGTTGAAAAAAACTAGGAATGTTTAATCAGGAGAAAGAAGATTTAGGAGGGATATGTTAGCTGTTGTCTGTATTTATGGAATTATCACACAGAAAATAGATTAAACTTATTTCACTTGGCCACAGAAGTCAGAACCAGGAATAATGGTTAGAAGGCTGGATATAACAAAAGCTTTCGAAACAGAATTGTCCAAAAATGAAATGAACTTAGGTTGACTTAAGAGATGTATTGTGTCCAGAATGAAAGAGTAGACAATATATTTGCATTCTGTCCTGGTCAGGCTACATTTTGGAAGCTTTGGGGTTCTCTTTCACTGGAGGTGTTCAATGGGAGGCTAAATGGGTGACTGCTTGTGGGAATGCTATAGAAGAGATTAATATTGAATGGATGAGACAACCTCAGATGATTTGGGGAAGATAGAAACTTGTATAACAGTGTGGTATAATGTAAAAGCAATGCACCTGGAATCAGGGAATCAAATGAGATAACATATGTGAAGCATTTTGCAAACCTTAAAGCATTTTAAGTGCAACTGTTATATCCCAGTTCTCTTACTTATCAACCATATGAACTCAAGTCACTACTTCATCAAGTTTCCTCATCTGTAAAATGGAGATAATGGTGTATGTACAATTATTATTATGTATAGTACATAATAATATAACAGTCATATAACACTTTATATATAGCAGTCATATAACACTTTAAGGTTTACAAGGTGCTTTACAAATATTATCTCATTTGATCCTATCAACAGCGCTAGGAAGTAGGTTATTTTATAGTTGAAGAAACAGGCAGATAATAGTAGTAAAGTGACTTGCCCCTGGTCACAAGCTAGTCAGTATCTGAGGTTGGATTTGAATTCTGCTCTTCCTGGCTCTAGGTCCATCGACCTGTCCGTTGTGAGGAAGAGTGGCACAGTGCATAGCAACCCAACCTTACCATCGGACAGGTCTGATTGTGTGACCCTGTTTAAATATAGATGTATTGTTTTCCCCATTAGAGTGAAAGCTCTTCTGGAGCAGGGATTATTTCATTTTGTACTTGTGTCCCTAGTACACAGGGTAAGTACTTAATGGGTGCTTGTTGATTGATTTATTATCTAATTCTTCCTTCTGGCGGGTGATATGTAGAATATTCCTACTCCCCAGAATTATTTTGGTCACTTTCTTCTCTGATCTTCATGCTCACCTTTCTGATTGATGGATTTTCTTGGTGGGCAATGCTACTGCACTGCCCCTTTTATATTATCTCAGTTTTACTGGAGGGCTTGAAGATGACAGATGAGAAGTCATTAAGGGTCACCTCGTCTAACACCTTTATTTTACAGATGAAACAGGTGGAGCCAACCAAAGGGAAGTAAGTTATTTCCTTATCAGCACAGGTAGTGAAAGAGCAGAGCTAGGAATTTGAAAACGGGTCCCCTGACTTCAAACACTCTTTTCAATGACATGAGACTGTATTTTCCCCCCACATTTTCATATTACAATCATAAATCACATCTCACCAAAATCACAGTGCTAACTATGGAATTGAATTTACCTCTTTGACCTCTCTGAGTCTCAGTTTCCTCATTTGTAAAATGGTAATATGGAGTAATATTACGTGCTTGGCATAACTCATAGTGTTGTACTTTGTAAATACTAAAATACCAGATAGATATGAATTATTTGTTGTACAATTGTTTAGTCATGTTCAATTCTTTCTTTTTCTCCCGAAGCAGAAAAGGCAAGGCAGTTGGGGTTAAGTGACTTGCCCAAAGTCACACAGCCAGTATGTGTCATATGTCTGAGATCAGATTTGAACTCAGGTCCTCATGACTCCTGGGTCAAGGCTCTATTCACTGTACCACCTAGCTGCCCCTGTCCAATTCTTTGTGACCTCATGGACCATAGCACACCCATATGGTCCTCAGGTTTTTCTTGGCAAAGATACTGGACTGGTTTGCTATTTCTTCTGCAGTGGATGAAGCCAAACAAGTTAAGTGACTTGCCCTGGGTCACACAGCTAGTAAGAGTCTAAGGTCAGATTTGATCTCAAGTTTTCCTGACTCTGGGCCCGGCACTCTGCTCTGTCAACTGTACCACCTAACTGCCTAATAATAATATAAAAGTGTCCAATGTCCTTTTTTTCCTTTGAATGATAATAATGATGATAGCTAGCATTTTCATAGTACTTTAAGATTTATGAGGTGCTTTATATATACTTCCTATTTGATTTTCACAATAATCTTGTTTGTTCCCATTTTATGTGCAAGGGAACTGAGGGTTAGAGGTTAAGAGACTTCCCCAGGGCCATACAGCTAATATGGAAACCAGATCTTCTTGACTCTGAGCCCAGCACTATCCACTGCACCACCTAACTGTGCCTGTCATGTTATAGTTGTGGGTGGTTTTTTTTTTTACTATTTACTATTACTGAATTTTGTTATTTCTCTTTTAGTGGACTTAATGGAGATAAAGGAAATCCGCCCAGGGAAAAACTCAAAGGACTTTGAACGTGGGAAAGCCAGTCGCCAGAAAGAAGATTGCTGTTTTACCATATTTTATGGCACCCAGTTTGTCCTCAACACCCTGAGTTTAGCAGGTACGTTGACTTATTTTTCCTCTAGCCTTGCTTCTCCTGACCCTACCTTTCATATTGTCTTGCACTAATCTTCCATGCTGGGAGGTAGGGAGAGAAGTTCTCTAGATAAGTGGATCAGGAAAGCACAGTGTTTTCTTTCATCCTGAAGCAGATAACACAAACACTTAGTAGTTACAGGAAGGAAAGTGCTTTAAAATCCTTATTGCTATCATTAAAGTCCTACCCTGAGGCCTCATAATGGCATAGAAGATGATTTTCCATTCTAGAAGCCAGTGCCAAGGAATAAACAACTCTAGCATGTTCTACCACCTTGAAAGGCCCCAAATTTGTTCTCAGTGTTTATAGTCAGAGGAACAACCTAGCCAGGTATGGGAGAATGGATGGTATCAAGGTCATCTGCTGCATCCTGGGCCATCACTGGTTGCCTTGACTTTTTCTTGCCACTGGACTTTGAGGCCTCTAGAAGACAGTGAGGCTTCGTGCAACCCTGCCTCACTTAAATCCAATTCACATACAAGTCAAGACATCACCCTATGATGTCAATGGTCCTTTCTGAAAGCCAAGGACAAGCAACAACTGACTAGTTGGGTAATTAGATAAAAATACAAGCTATTATAACACTTTCTAATTCTTTAGTGACAGAAAAAATCAGAATCATAGATCTTTTGCTGGAAAGAACCTTGGAAAGAACTTCATTTTACAGATGAGGATAGAGGCCCAGAGAATTTAGTTAAATGACTTGCTGAAGGTTACAGAGGATTTAAGTGCTAAAGCTGGGATTTGAACTCAGATCCTGTGATTTAAAAGTTCAACATTTTCTCTATTGTGCCTCACCACCTCGCTATAAGGGAGGGACCCAAGGGTGTTGAGAATCACAGATTTTTGACAGTCTACAGACATTAATTTAACTATTGCTTCTCAAACATGAATTTTGAATCCAATAACAATGAGTTAATATAGCATTGAAAAACCATGCCATGTCCACATTGACATTGTTGCTAAAAATACAAAAGAGTAGACAAAGAAACTCAATAAAGTCATGGCACATGGGTCCCCTTAGTGAAATGAAAAAATGATTTGGATGAGTTGGTTTTGTTGGGGACTCAAGGCCATCCTTTCCTGGGGTATTTAGTCTTCTTGTCTTGTAGTGCCCAAGATGAGCACTAGCAAAGAGACCACCCTGAAGATAATTGAAGCTTCTGGGCTGTAGCATCTGTTCCAGAAGATGATGAATGTCAAGAAATTCTCCAAAGAGCAAGGGTTCAAAGAGCAAATCAGCATAAATCTCAGTACTTGTTAATTTGTGTTTGAAAATAGGCACAGTGTATGGGAGAATGGCAAGAAATACATTGGAAAAATATGGTTCAAGATGAAGACGTTAAAGTGGATTCCTTTCTCCAATCTATCTTTTGCAAAATTACCAGAATGATTTTCTTAAATCACAGGTTTGACCATGTCACTGTTGTGCTCAAAATCTTTGACTGTTTCCCTATTGTGTGTAAGATAAAATGCAAACTCCTCAGTGGTTTTTAAGACCCCTGAAGTCTGGTGTCAGTTTACTTTTCTGGCCTTAGTTTACATTACTTCCCTTTGTGTGCTCTGTTCTAGCTAAACTGGATCTTTCAATATTTCACTATGTGTCTGTGGCATCTCTTGAGGAGATGTCACCAGGACATCTTCTGTCTCCATGCACTTGTTCAGGCTGTCTCCCATGAATGAATGAATGAAAAAGCATTTATTAAGTGCTTACTATATACAAAGCACTGTTCTAGGCACTGTTAAGATTATAGAATGAAAGACAAGGCGTGGAATTCCTCTTCATCTCTGCTCTTCAGATTCCTAATATTCCTTGAAGGCTCAACTCAGGTACCGCCTTGTCCATGATGCTTTCCCTAAGGGACCAACTGAGCACTTTGATCTCTCCTCTGCCCCTTAATAGGTACCAAATAAAAAAAATTTTTTTCTTGATCTCTGGAACAAGAGTGTGAGGTATTATGTGTAAAATAAACTATCTACTTTTACCATGTAAACTTATCAGTGCACATGCCACATATTCCAAGAGAACATAAGCTCTTTGAGGGCAGAGGCTTCTTAATCTTTGTCTTTCTACCCCCAGGACAGCTAGGTGGATAGAGTGCCAATCTTCCTGAGTTCAAATGTGGCCTCAGACACTAACCGTGTGACCCTGTGTATCAGCAATGCAGTATTCACAATGCCTACAGTAACTATAAATATGCTGATATAGTTATTAATCACAAAATGGAACAGGCTCTCTACATAAGAAATATAGATAGTGCATTCATTTAAATACCAGAA
>CM053585.1:165704239-165839148 GCA_028646515.1 Pseudochirops corinnae
TAATGTAAACATAGACCCATTCAATGTAGTTTTCTCATCTGTAAAATGGGGATAGCAATAACTTCTGGGGTGGCTAGGTGGCGCAGTGAGTAGAGCACCAGCCCTGGAGTCAGGAGGACCTGAGTTCAAATTCGACCTCAGACATTTAACACTTACTAGCCATGTGATTTTGGGCAAGTCACTTAACCCCAACTGCCCTGCCTTCCCCCCTCCAAAAAGCAAAAAAACAAAACAAAACAAAAAAACCCTCCTACCTCCTATGCTTGCTGTGAATCCCAAATAAACTAATATATGTAAAGAACTTTACAAACCTTCAAGTGTTATGTAAATGTGAGATATTCCTCTTAATAGAAATGAAGCTACAAGGCCCAACCAAGGCTGTCCAAAAGGAAAACCAGCAATGAGGCATCTATCTCAATTTTCTCAGACCCTTCATTCTGGCTTTCTCTGGCCTCCACCCAGACCTGGTTCTCAGACTTCCTTGCCTCAGCTGTTTCTTCTCCTGGAAAGCCTAACTCATGGTCCCTTGCATAAGGACTGACTGCTCAGGCCTTTGGCAAAGAGCTCATTGAATAATCTCTGCCATGTAGAGGCACCTGCTAGTTGACTCCCCTTTACTTTGTGAGAAACAGCGAGAGTAAATTAATCATCTCCGTCTTTGGTTTACAGCTGCCCCCATTTGGGCCCAGCTGCTGCAAACTTCCCTGAGAATATTTTGTGATCCTAGACAGAGCACAGAGGATAACCATATGACAATACACATTGCAGTGGCTCTTTATGATTTACAAAGTACTTTCCTCTCAACAAGACAATGTATATGTGCCTTAATATTATTTATCCACTGAACTTCAGAGAGGTAGTCCCATATCTAGGAAACACTGAAGCTAGGATTTGAACTACAGCTCGGCTTGGCAGTAGTGTCCAGGAGCCCCAGGGTAGATGTCTCTCTATGCCTCTCTCAGACTCTGTCTTCTTATCACAATGGCTATGACAGTGGTCATCCAAGGGAGTCTAAAATAGCAGGAAATAAGGGAAAGGGGCAAATAGGTTAGGAAGGGAACCTGAGGAGATTTTTGCCACAAGGAATTCAGGCAACTAAAATGCAATAGATAGAAGGTAATGATGGCCATTGATCATCCTGAGGAGACCACCAGCTTTTCTTCTTTACTGGGGCTGCCTGGAGTCAGCACTTGTTAATTTGGTGAAACAGAGATCAAAGACCCATTGTCATCCAGAAATTCTCTCCACCCTGCATTTACTGAGTCATACAGCACTTGGAATTAATGAATGAATGTGTGAATGTATGCATAAATGAAAAATAATTTATTAAGTGCTTTGTTATTGTTCAGTCTTCAGTTGTGTTCTACTCTTCATGCCCCCATTTGAGGTTTTCTTGGCAAAAATACTACAACAGTTTGCCATTTCCTCTCCAACTCATTTTACAGATAAAGAAACTGAGGCAAAGAGGACTAAGTGACTTGCCCAGGGTCACATAGCTAGTAAATGTATGAGGCCAGATTTGAACTCTTGGAAGATGAGTCTCTCTGACTCCGGACTCCACATGTTTTCCACTGTGCCACCTAGTTTCATTAGGATTAGGAAGGGTGAAGTAATATACTCTCTCCTCAACTCCTGTATCTTAAAATCTCTGGCTTCAAGACTGTGATGAATGAAAAACCTTGAGAGAGAGTTTCTGGGTAATTAATAATCAATCCATTAATTAGGCTAGCTGGCAATCAATAAATTGATGGTCAATGGTTTCTCTCAGTAACCAAAGACTCAAGGGAGGCTCTGAAACACCTTAAATGTGGTGAGTACCTTCTGACAGGAACGCCTCTGACAAGTGAAACAATCCTGAATGGTGGAAGTTTAATGACAAGGTGGGCTAACAGTCTTCAGCTACTCCTACTGAGAATGTGACTTGATCATGATATTCAGCTGCCTCCAGAAATCTGGACAGGGGAATCCATCTCCAGCCAGACCACTCTGGCTGGTTTTCTCCTTCATCAGCTGGGTCACCCTAAATTCTAAAGGAGGAGTACAAGGACAGGGGCTCCTTTCCCCAGCGTAATGACACACCCGCAATGAATTCTGAATTTATACTCAAAACAGAAATTAGATTGCCTGGTTGGGTGGTATCCCACCCAAGACTCAAGAGCATGTTCCTTGAGGATTAGGGGCAATCTCAATCAGTCACGTCCTTCAGAGACTGATTTTAACAAGAGCTGGGTCTTAATGAGGAAATTGAGAAACAAAACTTGGATCCCAATTTAATCATCAGTTATCGATATAATAGTAAAATAATAATGTCTCTCAAGACTCAGCTCAAATTCCTTCTATATAAGTCCTTTCCTGGTCTCCCCCAGGGCTAGTGCCTTCTCCTGTAAGGTGAAGCTTTGCATCTATCCTGAACATACCTTGCATGTATCTGTTTTTTATGAATTGTCTCCTCTACTAAAATGCAAACTTCCTGAGGACAAAGACTGTTTTTACTTTTCCTTGTATCCCTATTGCCTCATATTGCTTGGAGTGGGGCATTTCAGCAGAGCAGCCCAGTTGTGGGAATGAGGTGTCCTTATGCATCTCTCCCTGTGTATATTTCAGTGCGTTTCATCTCTGTTGTGATCGTCCTCCAATGGTCTTACACTGGAAGTCATGCTACCAAGTAGTCCAACATCAAAATCACAGCCACAAATATAAGAAGTGATTATTTTGTGTCCCAAAGTCAGTTGATGGTGCCATCTTTGCCAGCACCTTCTGAATGCTTCTATTTCTTTCAGGAGATGTCTTTTTCAAATGTCAGGAATAGAATAGTAGAAGCCCTGTTCATCTACTTGTTTGTGCTAGGTCCTAGCAGCCCTGTTATATCTAAAAGACTGGTGCCCTCCTCAGACCAAGTGAGCTTCCCACCTTTAAAAAGATGATCTCTTATTTCTAATGTTTCTCTTTGGTTTTACATCATCCTCATTTCCAAGTCTATCCCTCCCTAGTTCTATATTCAAAGAGACCTTAAGGGTTGTATAGTTCGGTTTCTTGTGATTCTTTTCATTTACATTGTTCTGATCATTATGTGTGTGCATTGTTTTCTCAGTGCTGTTTATTTAACTTTTGCATCAGTTCATATGTTTTTCTATTCTTCTCCTAATTCTTCACATTCATTATTTCTTATGGCACAGTAATATTTCATTACGTTAATGTATTAAAGTTTGTTTAACCATTTCCCAAAGGGCATGTGTGTTTCCCCCCTAATTCTTTGGAGGTAGGAATATTTTAGTATATATGGGTCCTCTCTATCTTTGGGGTAGTATGCCTAGCAGTGGAAGCTCTGGGTCACAGGTATGAATATTTCTATCTCTTTTTTTCTTTTAGCATAATTTCAAATTGTTTTCCAGAATGGTTGGACCAATTCATGATTCCACCTTTCAGTTCAGTTGCTTTTCAGTAGTATCTGACTTCATTACCCCATCTGAGGTTTTCTTTGCAAAGATATTAGCATAGTTTCCCATTTCCCCCTCCAACTCATTTTGCAGATGGGGAAACTGAGGCAAACAGGGTTATTGAGTTACTTGCTCAGGATCACACAACTAATAAGTATCTGAAGCCCAATTTGAACTCAGAAAGATGAATCTTCCTGACTTCTGGACTGGCATTCTACCATCTGTGCCACTGAGCTGCCCAATTGTTTCATCTACAGTGTATTAGCGTGCCTGTCTTCCTGAAGCTTCTCCAACACTGTTTCCATCTTTTGCTGACTTTTCAAGTGTTCTGGGTGTGTGATGAAACTTCAGAATTTTTTAAATTTGCATCACTCTTATCAGGAGCAATTTTTCATATGGTTTATAGTTTGTATTCTTTTTGCGACTGCTTATTCATATCCTTTGACCACTAGGGGATGGCTAATGGTTTAATATATTTGTGTTAATTCTTTAGATTTCTTGGATATTAGATGCTTATCCAAGATAGTTGATACAAAGATTTTCACCCCAAGCTTTCTACTTTTTAAAAATTGTTTTAGCTAGGAATGAGCCAAGAAAAAGAGGACCAACTATGATCAGTTCAATTATAAATAAAGATTTCAAAAGACTCATCCTAAAGGTGTAGAATGAGACATAGACTTTCATACCTGATGCCCCTCTTTTGTTGGATGACATTTTGCAAATTGCATCAAGGCTCAGGACATTGCTAGCCTCCTAAATGAGAGCCACAACCACTCAAAAGTGGCATAACTCACTAGGTGGGAAAGCCTTAGTGGAGGAAGTAAGTTTGTGAAAATAAGGCTGTTATTAAGTTCCTTAATGATCTCTTTTGTGGATATACGGTTGGGAAGAACTGAAAGCCAAAAGGTAAGAAAGGTCAGTCTGGCCTGTCTCCTTTGACCCCATTTGGAGATTATTGGAAGAAAAAGCTTGAACCCTCTCAAGACCTTGGTCAGCTATCCCACACATGCACCAGTGTTGCTTTATGCAGATGACCAAATGAAGCCTTTGTGCTACACATTGGTGCTAGCCTGATAGTGGTTATCACCTGAAACAACTATTGCTTTTGCCAGGAGAGAATCCACTGATGGTGAGGTTGGTTATCCTATGCATAAAATGGAGTTCTTGGTTTTGAAAAGCATTGATAGGTTTCAAATGTAGATGGGACTGTTAACAAAACATAATTCACTGATTCTCCTCTTGTGACAGACTGCTCCTTGGCTGGTACATTATCCATATTATGCCCTTAATGGTGTAAATGGTGTGAACTCCTGGGCTCTGCCCTGTCTTCCTCTCTCCTCTCCTCTTCACACTTTCTCACTTGATGACTTTCCCATTTTCTACGCAGATGACTCCCAGATCTATTTAGTCAATCTTAGTCTCTCTCCTGAGCTCATCCTGCATCTCTAGCTGCCTATTAGATATTTTAAATCTGACATTCTGTAGGTATCCAAAACTCAAAGTATCCAAAATATAATTCATGATATTTCTCCCAAAACCCACCACTCTTTTCACTCTCCCTGTTTTCACTGAGGGTACCACCTTCCTTCAAGTCACACATGTTTTCAGCCTTAGCATTATTTTGACTCCTCACTTTCCTTCTTGCTATATATCTAATTAGCTAGAAACTTGTTGTTACCTTCATACCACCCTTCATATCTGTCCCCTTCTCCCATGGACACAACCCTAGCCCAGAACTTATCATTTTTCACCTAGCCCCCTAGGAGTCCCTGCCCTGTTCCAATCCATCCTCCAAATGGTTGTCAAAGTGATTTTTTCTAAAGCACATGTCTACTCAATAAACTCTGTTGGTTCCCTATTGACCTTAGGATCTAATATAAACCTCTCTGTAAAAGCTCTTCACTGCCTGGTCCCTCTTAATAGTAATGTATCAACAAAGTACAACAGGTATTAAGGAATTTTCCTATAAACCTTGCCCCAGCCTTCATTCTTTTCTCCTTTGCTGTGGTCTGTGAGGAAGAGAAAGCCCTTCTTATGCTGAACTCTTGGCTCCCTATCTTCCACTCTCCTGTCTAGTGGCACCTTCCTCACTTCCTACAAACATGGGCAGACTACTCTCATCCTGAAACTTCTAATGTGACACTGACATTCCCTCAAGCTTTTGTACTATTCTAATTCTTCCTTTTACATACATACTCCTAGGAAAAACTGTCTATGCTCATTGCCTCAAATTCCTTAACTCTCCCGTACAGACACACCTATGTTTCACTTCTGATTTTCAACTAGATTAGGGGAAGCTTGGGAGAAAAGGAATCCTAGAAGAATATTAGGTCCATCCCTGGGTAAGAGACCCAAGGGAGAGTTAGTAAATAAACATTTATTAAGCACCTACTATTTGCCAAAACTCTTATAACCACTTCAGATAAAAGAAAGGCAAGAGATGGTCCCTGTTCTCAAGGAGCTTACAATCTAATGAGGGAAGACCACACACAAAAGAAAGGGAGGGAGAGTGGAAAAAGAGAGGGAAGGTACTAGATAGAGGGGATATGATAGTAAAATGTAGAGGAGTACAGATCTGTGGGAAATGAAGAGTTGGCTGGCCTAGACACCTTCCTTAAATAGAGCTTCTGTGAGCAGTTCCTTCATTCAAAAGGAGGAATGGATCCTTAAGGACAGACGGTACTGGGGAGGTGTGAGTTCCAGCAGCACGATCAGGTTCCTGGGACATGATGGAGAAGTTCAGATGACTGTAGTTGGATGGGAAATAAAGAGATGGCTAGCCTGTACACCCTCCTTAAATGAGAAACCTAGAAGCACTGGTACTTAAAAGTTTTTCCCCCAACCCCTACCCTGGGGCACCAGAAAGGTGCAGGGTTGGAATCAGCTGTCCTAACAAGTCTATGATTCTAAGACCCTACATCTATCCCCACCCAGAATCAGCTCCTAGGCTAATGGGTAATGTGTCCAATCTCCTTTTGAGCAAATACATACCCAGGCCCCTCCACATCACCCCATCTCATCCCTACTTTTCCAGTTCATAAAAGGAACAAATGACTCCCAGGGAAATTTAGTGAATATTTTAGAATATTCACTTTAGAGGAGGGGATTCTTAATCACTTTTGTATCATGGACCCATTTGTCAGCTGGCAAAGCCCACAGAGCCTTTCTCAGAATGTTTTTTAAAACTATAAAATAAAATACAATTATAAAGGAAACAAGTTATACTGAACTACAGTTATCAAAAGATTTAAAAAGGAACACCTACAAATTCATGGATTCCCACCTAGGAGCCCCTGACTTAGGACAAGTAATTGTGACCAGAAGCAAACATCCCAAAATGAACCTCAAGGGCTTCCGTTATTAACCCACTGAAAGAGCAGTTAGCTTCCTGATCTTTGGATTCTGTGCCCCTTGACATTTGTACGGATTGCTTAGCAATGCCCATCCTACCTCAGGAGAGGGTGAGAGTCTACAGAACAGGGGTGAGACATGAAAAGGGTTCAGAAACTGGCTCTGGGAACAGCAACATGTGAACTGCGGCTGGTCACATGTCCCACTCCAAGAGGAGTAGACAATGGGCTACCTGCTCTTTGACCGATCAGAAATAAAGGGCCACGGAGCCTTTCTTATGGGTGGCCACTAGATGGCGCAGCATCCAGTCAAATGGAAATGGTGTACGAGTCCTTACAGGGAGCCAGCCACAGGCTATCATCACCCAAGGCCTTACTCTTTCTAATGAAGTCATAGGATCATAGAATTTAGAGCTGGAAAGGCCCTAGAGATCATCTAGCCCAGCTTTCTAATCATAGAGAAAAGCAAACTGAGGCACAGAGAAAGGAAGTGCCCGGGCCAAAGTCAGTGGCAGAGCTGGAGTTCAAAAACCTGGGTGACTTTGGCTGATTTACTTGAGATCTCTTGTCATCTATAAAATGAGGCAGTTGGACTGAATGGCATCTAAGGCCCCTCCCAGATTTAAATCTATGAGTCCAGGTTCTCTGACACCAAATTCAGTGTCATTTTCCACTATAGCCAGGGAGTGGGGCCAGTTTCTCTGTAAATACAGGAAGTCACACTGCCAGAGGTGTCTCCTAGACACAAGGAGCACTGGGCCTCTCCCTGCTGGCTTACCCTACCAGATGCCACCAATGCACCCCATGGTGGCCCCTAATATCATCTGCCTATTTGTTTTGCCTTCTAATATCACTTGCTGGTTAACTAGCCTGACAACCCACCCACTCAGCAGGACTTTCTCCTATTATACAGGAACCTATTATATAGTAAATGTTTAACAAAAGAGTGTCTTCACAAGACACTCTTTTAAGTCTCATCTGCCTTATTAACATTTTTGTCTAACACTTTCTTAAATCTAGATAATCAATAAAACAATAAATCCAGCTTTGATTCGTAGTGTTTGCTGATTTCCAAGCTATAAATGTTCATGTTGAAAATCAAGTCTTCAATCTGCTCTCAGCAGCCAGTTCAAGCCAGCTCCAGCATACAGATACAGGGACTTTATTAGATTGCTTGACCCATCCTACTACCCTCCTGGCAGAAAAGGCAGAAATTCAACTATAAAAATGGGGAAGAGAATTAAAAACACAAGCTCCAAAGAGTTATTAAAATGAACCAATTCATGCTCACTTTTTAACCTCACAAGATCATAATAGGGTTGGACTAGATGAATTCTAAGATTCCTTTCAGCTCTAAATTCTCTTATTTTGCAATCTGTTGAGATAGTCCCTCTCCTCACCCAATTCTCCAATCCTTCAACCATGACCAGACTTCGTTATTTCAGCTGCTCTGGCTAATGGTCTATAGTAGAGACATTAAACATGAGGCCTCTGGGCTGCATGCAGCCCAAACCAGACTAAAATGAAATATTTAACAAAATAAATAAAAAACATAATAAAATATAAATAATATTACACTCAGAAACTAAGCCAATATGAGGCCCATAGGAATCTTTATTATGGATTAGTGATCCCCATTTTGATTTAAGCTTGATACCACTGATCTATAGACATGATAATCTCACTATGCTCTTATCAGAACACTTCTGGATTACTATATTTAATTCTAGGTGCAGCATTCTGGGAAAAACATTGTTAAGCTGGGACATATCTGGAAAAGGGTAACAGGTTGGTGAAGGATGACTAGACTGAGTCATAAAAGTATTAGTTGAAAAGATTAGGGATTTTTAGCCTGAAAAAATATTATCCATAGCCCTCTGGGTGACCCGTAAGGGGCTCCAGCTCTGGGTTCAAGCAGGCTGAGTTCAGTCCTGTGGGGAGGCTAACTCCAGCGAGAAGGGATTAGGCTTTTCTCATATTCTCTGCTTCATTATGCCCTTTCCCCAGGGTTCTGGGGAAAATATCTAAAACAAAGCTTAGCTCTGGCTCATATCTAGGGTAACCTCTAAAAGAAATTAACAGGGTCACTTCTAAAAAAATACTACAAAGTAGATATTGGGTAGAGGACAGCTATTTGTTTTCTACCACAAAAGTTTAAAATACAAAAAACTATCAAATATTTAAAACATAAAATAATAACCCAAGACTCATGTTATACTCTTCCAGAGGTAAAGACAGCTTAGTTAGCATGCTGAAGAAGGCTGTTTCACACTCCCTTGTATCTGTATTGTCTGGACAATTCACCAAGTGCACACCAGCTTTCTTAGTCTTTTAAGCAGCAGTGCCCACCTATAACACCACAACCACAGGGAGCACCTCATGAAGGACAATTGACACTGACTCAGAACCCTCTCAAGATCACTGCCAAGGCTGGATAGGTCCTTTTCTCAGGGTTGCCATTCGATGAGTGACCTGTACACAGATAAAAAAAAAAATACAACACACAAACAAGAAGCAACCAAGGACTTGAGGCCCAGTCTCAGGCTCACCTGAGCAAGAACATGCTGCCATGCTGAAAGTCCAAGGAAGAGCTGGCAGAATAGCAAGTCATATATTCAAAAGGAAACAGGAGCTTTTCTCCTTATTCTCTTTTAAAATCCACTGTGTGGACAGATCTTCTTGGTTCAGCCCCCTATCATTGGGACCAAAGGACCAATCAAGATCTGATGTTCACCCTCATCCTCTAGGGCTAGAACAATTTTCTCACTGGAAAGATGAATTCACAGTTAGCCTCATGGAAAGTGCTCTAATTCAACACCCTCTACAATCTCCCAGAACTGTCCCCCCAAAAATCATTTAGAGTGTTAACACATTTCCATATCTCCAATTCTGGAAAGTTCTCTGAGGACTAGAGAATTCAAGTATTTTCCTTTAATATAGCCTCAATAAAATCCACGTGGCAAAGTTCCTGAATACTGTGCAGTGTCTATTCAGCATGATTCATAGAAATTACCAAAATTTAAAATATTGTGTGAAGGCCTAGATTTATAAATAGCTAATAGTCCTGGAGATCATACTCACTCCAGACATAATATTATAAAAATTCAAAAAGCAAATAAGATTTTACAAAGTTTTTATAGGTTACAATTTGCCTGATGCTTGAAAGAGCCTGTCCCAACTCAAGGAAAAACATAAAATTAAACTCAAATATTGAGGAAGGAAGGAAGGAAGGAAAGTAGGAAAGAAGGAAGGAAAGAAGGAAGGAAAGATAGAAGGAAGGATAGAAGGAACGAAGGAAGGAAGGATAGAAGGAAGGAAGGGAGGAAGGAAGACAGATAAATAGATAAATACTAGCAAAAGACAAAGAAAAAATTAAAGAAAAGAAAGGGAAAAAATAAAAACAAACTTTCTCTCTCCCAGGAAAAATCTGGTTCAAAATGACCATATTGGATTGATGGTCCAGATCAATCAATTAATCAACCAACAAGTACCTATTATGTGCCTGCTATGTGCCAAGCACCATGTTAGGCACTGGGGCTAGAAATACAAAGAAGAAATAATTCCTACTTGACATTTTGTTTTGTTTTGTTTTGTTTTGTTTTAATTTTTGAGTTCCAAATTCTATCCCTCCCTCTGTGCAATCATGTAAAACATTTCCATATTTGTCATTTGTACAAGAATACCCAAAAGAAAAAAATTGAAAGAAAGAAAATGAAAAATAGTATGCTTTGGTCCATATTCAAACAGTATCAGTTCTTTCTCTGGAGGCAGATACTATGCATCATCATTAGTCCTTTGTGATTGTCTTGGATCATTGTATTATTGGAAATAGCTAAGTCATTCACAGCTCTTCACTGGACAATTTTACTGTTACTGTGTACAACATTTTCCTGGTTCTGTTCACATCATTTTGCATCCATTCATGGAAGTCTTTTGGGTTTGGGGGAAATCACCCTGTTTGTCATTTCTTATAGCTCAATAATATTCCATTACAATCATATGCCACAGCTTATTTAGTCATTTCCCAATTGATGATCATTCTTTTGACTTCCAATTCTTAGCCACCACAAAAAGAGCTGTTATAAATATTTTTGTACAAATAGGTCCTTTCCCCTTTTTTGGATGTCTTTGAGATATAGACTTAGAAGTGGTATTTTTGTATCAAAAGGTATGTACAGTTTTATAGCCCTTTGGGAATAGTTCCAAATTGCTCTCTAGAATGGTTGGATCAGTTTACAACTTTCCAACAGTGCATTAGTGTCCCAGTTTTCCCACATTCCCCCCAACATTTCTCATTTTCCTTTTTTGTCATATTAGCCAAGCTGATAGGTGTGAGGTGGTACCTCAAAGTTATTTTGATTTGCATTTCTCTAATTAATAGTGATTTAGAGCATTTTTAATGACTATAGATGGCTTTTATTTCTTTGTCTGGAAACTATCTATTCATATCCTCTGACCATTTATCAATTGGAGAATGATTTGTATTTTCATAAATTTGACTCAGTTATCTATGTATTTGAGAGGCCTTTATCAGACAGACTTGTTGCAAAAAATTTTCCCCTAGTTTTCTGCTTTTCTTATAATTTTGGTTGCATTGGTTTTGTTTGTGCAAAAATTTTTTAATTTTATATAATCAAAAATGATACGTTTTGTAATGTTCTCTGTTTTCTTTTGTCCTCAATTCTTTCTTTATCCATAGATCTAACAGATAAACTATTCCATGCTCTCCTAATTTGCTTATGATATCATCCTTTATGTGCAACTCATGTACCCAATTTTGACCTTATATTGGTATATGGTATGAGATCCTAGTCTATACCCAGCTTCTGCCATACTGTCTTCCAGTTTTCCCTGGCAGTTTTCATCAAATAATGAGTTTTTGTTCCAAAAGTTTAGATCTTTGGGTTTATCATATGCTGGATTACCACAATGTAATTTTGTACCTAATCTATTCTACTGATCCACCACTCTATATCTTAGCAAGTATCAGATTGTTTTGATAAGTGTTGCTTTATAATACAGTTTGAGATCTGGTACAGCTAGACCACCTTCCTTCGCACTTTTTTTCATTGATTCTCTTGACATCCTTGACCTTTTTCTTCCAGATGAATTTGTTATTATTTTTTCCTAGCCCTATAGAATGATATTTTGATAGTTTGATTGGTATGGAGCTGAATAAATGGATTAATTTAGGTCATATTAGTTCATTTTTTTATTATACTGGGTTGGTCTATACATGAGAAATTAATATTTTTCCAGTTATTTAGATCTGGCTTTATTTGTGTGAAAAGTGTTTTGTAGTTGTGTTCATATAGTTCCTGGGTTTGGTTCAGCAGGTAGACTCCCAAGTAAATGGTCCCTACTTGAAATAAATTTACATTACAGTGAGGCAAAGAAGCATATAAAATGAATAAAAGATAGTTTGGAAAGGAGGGCATCGGTAGTTGAGGGGATCAGAAAAGGCTTCATATAGAAGATGGTGCTTGAGCTGCTTCTTAAAGGAAGAGAAGGACTCCATGCAGCAGAGCTAAGAAAGGAAGATATTACAGCCATGTGTGATAGCCAGTGCAAAGTCAGGAAGACAGAAGATGGTGTGTCCCACATGAGGAACAGAGAATGCCAGTTGGCTGAATCACAGAGAACAAAATGGGAATAATACCCAGTGAGGTTAAAAAGATGGGTTGGGGATAGGTTATGTAAGGTTTCAAAAGCTAAACTGACAAGTTTAGATGTTATCCTAGCTGCCATGGAAGTTGATTGAATAGTGGAGTCACATGGTTGATCTGTACTTAAGAAAAATTACTTTGCACTGTGAAGTTGGGGTTGGAGTAGGGAAAGACTTGAGGCAGGGGGCCCAATTAAGAGGCTATTGCAATAATCTAGGTGAGAGATGATGAGAGCCTGAGGAGATGGAGCTGTCCTAACAAGTGTTGGTGACTTCTGGTAAACTACAACTCGCCCCCTCACCCCAAGCAAGGAACCACATTGTTATGAATAAAAATTATTTCTTTGGGTCTTTCTAGCACTTAAAACAACCTATATATTTCTCCAAAGTATATTTCTAGGGCATTCCAGATGGAGATCCCAATAAAATCTCTCCAGGGATGCCCAGAATATATAGGCTTCTCCCAGTTTCTCTAAGTGTATTCCTGAAAAACTCCAGAGCATTCCAAGTGGAGGTCTGAACTTAACCAACAATAGAAAAAGCAGGTTAGTTCAAAAACAAATTTAAAAAAAAAACCTCAAACAAATCCCAAACATGTGTGGGGCTCCCCAATAAAGGATTAAGCACTTGGGGCTGATTGGAATCAACCACTGAGATCCTAGATGAGTCTCCAAGATGTCACCCCTTGCCCCATGTTTGTCTATGTTGTTGTTGTGTTTGTCCTTCATTCTCAAAGAGGACCATGACATTAGGGAGATGATGACATGACTTGTAGTTGACTTTGATTTGAGGGATGTGCAAGGTCACCAGCCTTACCTTCTCCTCCAGAGCCATCTGGGTCCAGTGGCCAGATATTCATCAGGACAACTGGAGATGGCCCAGGATGCAATGGGAGACCCTGGCCCTTTTAGGCTAAGGCCTTTTCAGGTTCTCACTTTGAGTGAGATACCCATTCAATGAATAGGCCTCTTTAAGTAGTTACTCAAGGGATGAACTCTTTAATTAAAAAAAAATCAAACTGGGAGGGGAAGATCCTTAGAGTTCCTGGCCAAAAGAGAAACAGTTAAACCCAGTTTGCTCTGGAGCTCATAGATCGGACAACAGGTCCCTACCCTCCTAGCACAGAGTGAATGTAAATACTAAATAGTAATTGTTTCTCTTTTTTGTCCACATAACTTGTGCCCGATTCATGTTAATGGCTGTAGGCTTCTGAGTTATGATTCTGTTTCATTATTTTCCTCTTTATGTTTATTTGCTTATGATAATATCATGCATGTACTATAGCTCTATCTGTTATGCAATATTTTGCAGTGTATTTCCTTTTAAACTGATGGTTATGAATGTCTGTCACTATGTAGGCCTGCTGATATGGTTACTATTACCTTTGTTCTGTTTTTATTTTGTTGTCTATGTTTCTTTACTTGTGTGGTATGGATATGCATGTACCATCATGATGTGTACATGTAATATATCCTACATGCAATTTGC
Source organism: Pseudochirops corinnae (assembly GCA_028646515.1). Taxonomy (NCBI): domain Eukaryota; kingdom Metazoa; phylum Chordata; class Mammalia; order Diprotodontia; family Pseudocheiridae; genus Pseudochirops; species Pseudochirops corinnae. The sequence continues at coordinate 165,718,180 of CM053585.1, forward strand.
TCATAGAACTATTGAAGCGGCCTGTCAAGTAGTGTACGATTTATGTCTATTGCATGTAATGTTAATGTGGATTTGATATAAACAGCACTTGCAATGTTGAGATAATCATTCTTGTTATCTGGAGTGCTGATGTTTATTTTGATGCTTGTGCCATATCTATGGAGATGTCAAGTATACTTCAACTGATTTTTTACAAGGTGTTGCAAAATTTTTAACCATAGGGAGAACTCTAGACTTTATCTCAATACAGATCTCCCCTCCCCTAGCATCACTATAGTGGACTCTTGGTGGGCCAAAAATGTCTCCCCACAGACAGGTAGACATTACTCAGGAGGTAGAGTGCTGGGCTCGGATCAGTAAGACTCATCTTCCTGAGTTCAGTAACCACAATATTGTTGTAAAAACAACTTTGAGTGACTAAGTCATCTTGACTAGTATAAATACCCAAATTAACTACAAAGGACATATGAAGGAAGACGTTATCTGCGTTCAGGGAAAGAGCTGATAAATAGAAGTATGTGTAGAATGTTTTGCATACCTTTGCGTGTCTAATGGTAGCCATCTTGAGGGGGAGGGAAGGAAAAAGAAGAAAAAAACAAGTTACATGATAATTTTATTATATATTTTAAAGGAATAGCAAGTTGTACATAATAGAACTGCAATTTCACAATGGTCATCTTTTTTTCTGTTACAGAAATGCTTGTTCTATTTCTTAAGTTCAGGAAAAAATAAATAACATTTTTAAAAAAATCTGGCTTCAAATACTAACCGTATGAACCTGAGCAAGTCACTTAACCCTGTCTGCATCTGTAACTCAATACGTAAAATGAGCTAGAGAAGGAAATGGCAAACTACTCCACTATCTTTGCCAAGAAAACCCCAAATGGGGTCATGAAGAGTTGGACACAACTGAAAAAAAAATGACAAAACATGGTATTTGAACTTGAAGGTGCTTCTGCAAAGAAGAGAAATGGAGTAGAGAAGTATCTTGATAGCGGGTCAGGATAAAATGCCTTCTGGGTCATCAGGACATGGAGTTGACCAATGTGCCCAGTGGTCATCACTGGCCTGGCAGATACAAGTGGAGAACAGAGGAGAAGAGCTGTCCAGAATGAGTGAGGTGCAGACAGACTGACTCTAGAGTTGTGGTTCTCAATTTGTGTGTCATGACCCCTTTGGGGGTCGAACAACCTTTTCACAGGGGTCACAGGGGTTGCCTAAGACCACTGGAAAACACATATTTCTTATGGTCTTAGGAACTGAGACATTGCTCCTCTATTTGTCTCCAGGTGGGTCTGCCCACATGCAGACACACCCACATACGAGTATTAAAGGATAGCCATTAGGAAGGTTGAGAACCACTGCTCTAGAGCAAGGAATTGGAAGTAAATTGGGCAAATATGGGGATGGTTTGATGCATAAACAGGAAATGTCCACAATGCCTTCCTTTCCCTGTCTATCTCTTTCATTTGCCTTTCCACCATTCGCTTGCTGTTTCCTCTATGATTGAGGAGAAATAGGATGTGGATGAGGAGAGAAAATTATGTATCCCCTTTTTGCTACAACTAAAGCAGCTGGCACTTGGAAGCTTTATCCCATTAATTGATTACTCTCATTTCTATGCTTTTTTGAAGCTGTTGTTAAAAACTTATCTAGTGCATGGGCTCTGGACTTAATCTCCCAATCACAATTTGCATTGCTAGGTTAGGTCCCCAGAGCATAGCTACTGGTCTCCCTCTGGTACTAACTCCCCTCCTGGATCACTGTCTTGTCATGGTGGAGGGGCTTGCATTGGTCAATGAAACTATGAGCTATGCCTTACAAGGCTACCCATAACAGATCATAGTTGAGAATTCTGATGAAAGGTGATCCATTGGAGAAGAAAATGGCAAACCATTCCTGTATCTTTGCCAAAAACAAACAAGTAAAGAAACAAAACAAAAACCCAAAACAAAAAACCCCCAACAACCTTAAACTGTACTAAAATGATAAAAGAGATGACATTGGAAAATGAGCCCCTCAGGTTAGAAGGTGTCCAGTATACTACTAGGGAAGAGGACAATGATAAGTAACTCCAGTACTAATTAAGCAGCTGGGCCAAAACTGAAAGGAAGCTCGGAATATAAAATCAATGAAGCAAGGTAAACTAGATGTGGTCAGACAGGAGATGGAAAGAATAAACATCTTGCGTGTCAGTGAAGTTAAATGAATGGGAATAGGTGAATGTAATTCAGGTGATTGCTATGCATACCACTGTGGGCATTTCTTAGAAGTAATGGAGTAGCCCACATAGTCAATAAAAGGGTGAGAAAAGCAGTACTCGGCTTTGATCTAAAAAATGACAGCTTGATATCTATTCCAATCCAAGGCAAACCATTCAACATCACAGTAATACAAGTCTATGCTCCAGCCACTGATGCTGAAGAGACCAAAGTTGATCAGTTCTATGAAGACCTATAACATCTTCTAGTAATAACACCAAAAAAAAGATGTTGTTTCATCATAGGAGATTGGAATGCTAAAGTAGGAAATCAAAAGATATTTGGAATAACAGGCGAGTTTAGCCTTGGGTTACAAAATGAAGCAGGGCAGAGATTAATAGAGTCTTGTCAAGAGAACTCACTGGTCATAACAAACACTCTTTTTCAACAACCCAAAAGGCAACTCTACACACACATCACCTGATAGTCAATATAGAAATCAGATTAATTGTATACTTTACAGCCAAAGATAGAGAAACTATATATAGTCAGTTAAAACAAGACCTGGAGCTGACTGTGGCTCATATCATGAACTTCTTTTTGCAAAATTCAGACAAAGTGAATAACGTAGGGAAATCCCATCAGACTGTATAGATATGACCTAAATAAGATCCCTTATGAATATGAAGTGGAGGTGATAAAGAGATTTAAGGGCTTAGATTGGGTAGATTCAGTGCCTAAACAACTATGGACAGAGGTTCGCAATGCTGTATAAGAGGCAGCAACAAAAAACATTCCAAAAGAAAAGAACAAGAAAGCAAAATGGTCATCTAATGAGGCTTCACAAATAGCTGAGGGAAGAAGGAAAGTGAAAGACAGAGTAGGGACAGATATACCCAACTCAATGTAGAATTCTAAAGAATACCAAGGAGAGGTAAGAAGGTTTTTTTTTTTAAAGACCAATATAAAGAAATAGAAGAAAACAATATAATGAGAAACATGAGATCTCTTCAAGAAAATTAGAGATGTCAAGAGAAAGTTTCACGCAAAAATGGTCATGATAAAAGACAAAAATGGTAGGGATTTAAGAGAATCAGAAGAGGTGTCAAGAATACACAAAAGAACTGTATAAGAAAAATCTTAACATTACTGATAACCATGATGGTGTAGTTACTGATCTAGAGCCAGACACACTGGAGAAAGAAATCAAGCGGGCCTTAGGAAGCATTGCTAACAATAAGGCTAGTGGAGTCGATAGAATTCCGGCTGAGCTATTTAAAACCCTAAAAAACTGCTGTACTCAACGCACCAGCAAATTCGGAAAACACAACAGTGACCACTGGATTGGAAAGGATCAGTTCATACCCTAGTCCTAAAGAAGGGCAATACCAAGGAATGTTCAAATTAGCAAACAATTGTGCTCATTTCACATACCAGCAAGTTGGGCTTCAGCAATATGTGAACCAAGAACACCTAGAAGAGTAGGCTGGTTTTCAAAGAGGCATAGGAACTAAAGATCAAATGTCCGTTATTTGTAGGTTATGGAGAAAGCAGGGGAGTTCTAGAAAAATATCTGCTTCGACTTCATTGACTACACTAAAACCTTTGACGATGTGGATTGCAACAAAATGTAGCAAGTCCTCAAAGAGATGGGAGTAGCAGATCACCTTACTCGTCTCCTGAGGAACCTGTATGTGTCCCAGAAGCAACAGTTAGAACTGAACATGGAGCAACTGTTTGGTTTAAGATTGGAAAAGGAGTTTGACAAGACTGTATTGTCACCCTATTTATTTAACTTATATGCAGAGTACATTACACTAAATGCCAGGCTGAACGGAGCAAAAGCCAGAATTAAGTTTGCTGGAAGAAATATCAACAATCTCAAATATGGAGATGAGACCACTCTGATAGCAGAAAGTGAAGAGGAACGAAGAAACTTCTTGAGGAGAGTGAAAGAGGAGAATGTAAAAGCTAGCTGGAAGCTCAACATCAAAAAACAAAACTAAACTAAAATGTTGGCAACTGGTCCCATCATTTCCTGGCAAAAAGAGGGTGAAGAGATAGAAGCAGTGTCAGATTTTATATTCCATGCAGCCATGAAATTAAAAGAAGCATGTTCCTCAGAAGGAAAGCTAAGGCAAATCCAGACATTATACTAAAAAGCAGAGACATCACCTTGCCAACAAAGGTCTGTATAGTCAAAATTTTGGTTTTTCCAATAGCAATGTAGGTTGTGAGAGTTGAACTATAAAGAAAGCTGAGTGCTGCAAAATTAATGCTTTCAAACAGTGGCACTGGAAAAGACTTTGGAGGTTCCCTTGAACAGCGAGGAGATCAAATCAGTCAAAAATTAAAGAAATCAATTTAGGCTATTTGCTGGAAAGTCAAATACTGAAGCTGAAGCTTAAATACCTCCATGTGAGTTGATGCCAGGCAGAGTATAGTGAGAATGCTCTAACAGCCCAAGCCATTATGGACCAGTCCTCCCCCCACCCATCCACATGATCACCTTACATAAATTTGTCTGACTATGAATATACAGGACAAGACTGAAAGAGGGAGGGACCAAACCCAATGGGGAAAGAAGACTTTTCCTAGTATAGAGTGAATAGGGACACAATTGGAATGTGTTTGCTGTCAATAATAATAATATTCCAGAGTATATCTATGTTCAAATCATATCCTAAACATTTTCTTTTTTAAAAAAGGAAAGCTAGAAAGACATGAAGAAACAAGTTTAAAAGCCATAGGGTGAGATTAGGGTGGGGTTAGGGGTATGGAGTGGTACAAGTCTTGCCTCCAGATACTTTGATGCTGAAGTGGTTGCTGCTAACCTTACTTGGCATTGAGATTCCACAAGACCAAACCTTTCAGGACTGCACAAATTAATTGAACTACATTTGGAACTCTATCTTCAGTTCATAGGAGCACAGATCTAGAGTTGGAAGGAACCTTCCAGGCCTTTGAGCCCAACTCTTTCATTTTATATATGAGCAGATTGAGGCCCAGGGAGATTTCATGACTTGTTCAAGGTCATACAGATAGTGAGCAATCTGGTTCTTTTGATTCCAGAAGCAGGGCTCTTTCCATTGTATATATTCTCTGCCTAGTCCCTCCCTGCCCACCTACCCACTGACACATTGGAACACTTCCAGAAAAGAATGACCAAAATGGAGGGGGAGAGAAAGAGAGAGACGGGAATACCCATTAACAGTGCCTACTATGCACCTGCACTATGCTAAGTGCTTGTTACAAATATTATCACATTTATATCCTTACAACAATCCTGGGAGTTAGGTGCTATTATTATGGCCATTTTAGAGTTGAGGAAACTGAGCCAAGTAGAGGTTGGGACTTGCCCAGGGTCACACAGCTAGTACATGTTTAAGACTGCATTTGAACTCAGGTCTTCCTGACTCCAGACCTAACCCTCTGTCACTGCATCAGCAGTAGCTTGGGGAATGGCGTGAAGACTAGATGTCATGCCAATAAGAGAATAGGTTTGCAGAGCTGGGAGTGTGTGGCCTGCAAAGGGAAAACTTACAGCAGATATGATCTTCAAGTGTTTGAAGCACTGTTTTGTGGAAGAGAAATTAGCCTTGTCCTGCTTGGTTCCAGAATAACCAGAAGCAGTGGGGAGAAGTGATAGGGAGAAAGATTTCAGCTCCATGTAAGGGAAAACTTCCTAATAATGAGATCTGTCTCAAAGTACACTAGACAGCATTGGGAAGGCAGTGAATTTCCCTTTACTGGAAGTCTTCAGATGGAGGCTGGATGACACCACTTGCCCATAGGCTCTGACCTCCCAGTCCCTTCCAAATCTGAGATTCCCCGTCTCTGTGATAAGTGCAAACCCACCACCCCTAATCCTTGACAAACAACTTAGAAGGTTCTGCTAGCCTGATTAGGGCTCCGCATGCTTAGGAGACTGCTGACCACCAGGATATTAGCAGGCCCCCATGTCAGAGCCCTCTCTAGCCAAGCTAGTTCTGTCAGCAGGGATCCTGGAGGTGGGGGGCGGGGGTGGGGGGAGGGGTGGGGTCAAGCCATAATTAGCCTCTTGGAAGCCGAATTCCAAAACCTAGGAAAGTCCCTGGAATGGCCTGACTCTTTTTTTTTTTTAAACTAGACCTGCAATTTTATTGGTGCACGGAGCTCCCAGTGAGAAAACTCCCTCTGCCAATGCGAGTCAGTATCTGCCCTGCCAGTGACAATCTGAGAGATGCCTGAAGCACTGAGGGCTTAAATCACATGCCAAAATTCAATCCAGGACTGTCCCTCTATACTGCCTCTTGGAACTAGAAGGATCCTCACAGGTCCACACACACATACCCCTCCCAATTTTACAGGGGAGTAAACTGAGGCTTGGGGAGGTTGTGACTTCTTCAAAGTCATAGAGGGACGATTTGAACCCAGGTCTTTCAGCATCCAAAGCTGGCTCTCTATCCACAGTACTATTCTGCCTCTTAGAGCTTAGAAGAACTTTACAGGCCCTCTAGTCCAATACCCCACCTCTATTTTACAGATGAGCAAACTGAGTGTAAGAGAGGTTGAGGTATTTGTCCAATAACACACAGGCAGTAAGTGTCAGAGACAGGTGTCTCTGATTCCAAGGCTGGCAATCTATCCTCTTTGTCATGCTGCCTCTCACCATTAATTGACAGGACCTCCCCATATTCCTCTTCTGGTACCTCACCTTGGCATAGAGATGATGGTGGGCTCTCAAAAACCATGCCAGTGGACCACTAGTTCTGGTGGGTCTTACCTGACACAACATTTAGTAAGAAGGTACCTCTTAACATTTAGTAAGCTCAGTGTAAGGCACTATGGGCAGCTAGGTGGCTTAGTGGATAGAGTGCTGGGCCTGGAATCAGGAAGACTTATTGTTCTGAGTTCAAATCTGACCTCAGACACTTCCTAGCTGTGTGATCCTGGGCAAGTCACTTAACTCTATTTGCCTCAGTTTCTTCATCTGTAGAATGATCTGGAAAATGGCAAACCACTGCATTATATTTGCCAAGAAAACTCCAAATGGCATCATAAGAGTCAGACATGATTGAAAATGACTAAACAAAGCACCTATGGTGTTGGAAAAAGCCTTGAATGCATACCTAATGATAGATAGTTTGCTTGTCATCTAAGACACTTAGTTAAGTGAAAAGTAGCTATCAGAGGGTTAGCCATGTGGGGATGGATCCTTAGGACAGCAACTCATGGAAAACTATCTATTAAGGCATAGAGGGGGAAAAGATTGTGGGAAGAAGCCAACATGAGATGAGCTGGAAGCCTCCATTATTTCCCTGTCCCCAGCTTACTACACTAGAGGTTTCATGAAACTTCTCCTTAGGTGAGGCCTAGAACTCTCACTCTCTCTCTCGGAGTTGAGCTGTTGTTTCACTCTTCATGGGACAGCTCCATCATTCTGCATTGTCTTGTATTGCCTTCCATGTATCCTTTCTTTGACTTCTGTTTTGTTATTAAATTGGATAAATGGGTTTCTTGGCTAAGTGTTATGTGTGTTCATTGTAGGACTGGTATTTGGTAGATATAATTCTATCCCAGCACCCCCTTTCTTTAAGGAGAGCAGTGGCCAAGCTTCTGGACCCAACCTTCTACTTTCCTTCTCGGTAGGATATAAAACCTCCCTTGAAGAATGGTGGGGGAAGAAGAGGCTAGAGATGTCTATTCTGCCTTCCTTCACCAAGTTAGCTCCCACTTCCCATTCTACATGTGGAGGGATGGCCCCTTGTAACACGAGATTTTGCAGAGGTCCGCAGGAAGCAGTATGGTCGAGTATGGTCGAGATCTGTTTCTTAGTCCTGGTTCTCCTTTCCTTGACTGAATCACAGAACCTCAGTGTTGGAAGAGACTTCAGAAGCTCTGGAGCTCAAACAATAACTGGCACAAAGAATGTCCTCCACCAAATAATCAACTAATCAACCAGCTTCAGATTTCATTCATCTTTGAATTCCTTCATGCCAGTCCCTGATACTGTCCATTGAAAATAGCAGCTAGAAACTGTTGTGGATAGAGTGCTGGAGTCAGTAAGACCTGAATTCAAATCCAGCCTCAGACTCTTCCTAGCTGTGTGACCCTGGGCAAGTCATTGCACCTCTGTCTGCCTCTGTTTTCTCAAGTATAAAATAGAGAATTATAGCACCTACTTCACAGTGTTGTTGTGAGGATCAAATGAGGTATTTGTAAAGTGTTTAGTACAGCATCTAGGACATAGCAGGCACTTTATAAATTCTTGTTCCTTTTCCCTTAATAAACAAATATTTAAAATGTGAACAATTGTAGCTCTTACATTTACTAGCTGTGTGACTTTGGTCAAGTCATTTCTTTCCTCATCTTGCTTCAGTTTTCTCATCTGTAAAATGGAAGGATTAGACTAAATGATCTCTGAAGTCCCTTTTTGCTCTGACATCCTTTAATTCCAAAGCCAAGAGTCCTAAAAGGACAGCTGCTCGTCAGAGTGGAGATAGAAGAGGATGGGCAGAAGACAGAGTCAGAAGATGGAGGACAACACCTGTGCAGGGGCTCCATCAGGATTATGTCAGAGTAATGGCCCAGAGTGGTACTATTTCTGGACCCTGCACTCTAATATCTGTAAGAAGCCCTGCCCTCCTCAGGCAATAGGGACGTAGAAGCCTGGGGGTGGGTCCTGTCCATGTATTGTGGAGACATTCTGCCATGGCATTCTTCCCCAGGTTCTCTTCACATAGACCTATCCTGAAGGCACTCCAGTTCCTGAGCTCTCTCATACTGTTACTGGAAGGAAGTGAACCCCCAGAACGAAAAAAGAGACAGCTGCTGAGTACAGGACCATGCGACCCTGCTTCTATCCCCTGTCCTCTGTAGCCAGCCGCTGCCTCTAGCCCCATATCTCCCATGTCACATCTGGAGATAGGTCTCAGTCTTCTTCCTCCTCTCTCCCTCACCTTAATTCCTTCCCTGCCCCACCCATCCTTCTCCTTGCTGCTGCATGCAAAAATTCTAAACCTGAAGAATTTCAGGCTCTGGTTTATCTGCTGGGCTCAAACTTGCCAAGCCATTCTCAGGAGCTAGAGGCTAAGGATGCCTGTGTGAAGATAGGATCACCATGGTAACAATGATGTCACTGGCTTTGGGACTTAGCACTAGCAACCTTAACTGTGATGATCCTCAGCCCAGAACTGATTAAACACCTAAAGGAACCGGCCTGTCTGGTGCAGTTAGCAATCACGTTGCCTTCACTGCTTCCAGTGCCCTGGCAGAGGGCAACCAAATGTTGGAGGGCTTCTTTTTAATGGTGCAGCAGAGACTAATATGTTAGACAATAAGCTTCCAGAGACAAAAAACTATAATCAGACGTGGTGGGTTGAGTGTGGAGCTGGGTGATGGGGGAGGGTGGAGAAAAGGGAGGGGAAGGTTGGGGGTGTGTGATGACCTTTTATTTACAAGGATGATACAATCAATTGAATTAGTTATCTGATGCAGGGGCCAGTTTGCACTGAATCATCCACACTCTTTCAGGGAAAGGACCTAAATGATGTCTCACTACCCCCAAATGTCCCCTCCATAGACCACCCATATGTTTGAAACCTTTAGGAACTCCACACTGCTTAAAGAATAGAGTCCAAACTTTTTTTCAAGGCCTTCCACAATCTATCTCTTCCCTACCTTTCCAGCATTCTCTCCCAATATCCTTCCCCTCCCCCCAAAATAATAATAACATATTTCTATCTCTAAGAGAAATAAAATCTCTAACAAATCTATTTCTCAGATTCACAAAGCACCATTCCAGCAAACACCCTGTGAATCAGGTAGTACAATATTATTACTCTTATTTTAGAGATAAGGAAACTGAGGCCATAAGAAGGTAAGTGACTTACTCAGGGTTAGATAACTAGGAGGCAACCAAGCTAGGAATTGTACCTAGGTCTTTTAAGTCTGAAACTGGTGTTCTTTCGGCTGTATCCACCCAAACAGAGCCTCCCAGGCTTCATCCACACTGGATGATTTGCTATTATCCAAGGGCCATGTGCTTTTCTAAATAAAGCCTCTGCTTAGACAATTCCTTCTATTTAGATGTCTTCCACTTATGTCCCTACTTGTAATAATTCTACCAATCTTACAAACCTTGGGTTAAATGCTATGCCTTCCATGTAGTCTTCCCTGCTATTATCAGATGAAAATGATCTCTCCCTCTCCCCTCACCCCCACTCTTTCCCCTGTTCATTGTCTCTATCATTCACACGGCACCTGACTCCACCTCTAAGGCCTTGGGCTTGTACTTCTTGTTCTCCAACCAGTCTGGTGGAATAATACCATAAACTGTTAGACATCAAAAGGAGCACAGAGATAACCTAGTCCAACTTGTTCCTTTTATAGATGAGGACATGGAGGCTCGGAGAAGTCCCATGATTTAGCTAAGGTTACTCAGCAAATTAATGGAAGATTATCTTGTAGTAACTATAAAAGGTAAATGCTCACATGGTGATCAGAAGAAGCAATACAAGGACACTCTCAAGGTCTCTCTGAAGAACTTTGGAGTCGATTGTAAGACATGAGAGACACCGGCACAGGACTGCCCAGTGTGGTGTGCCCACATTAAAGAAGCTGCTGTGCTCTATGAGCAAAGCAGAATTGTGGTAGCTCAAAAGAAATGTGATATATGCAAATTTAGAGACAACTGCACTCCAAATGTTCATATGAACTATTTGTGCCTGACCTATGGTAGAGTTTTCCAAGCTTGTATTGGTCTGATCAGCCCCAGTCAGACACACTGTACCATGACCCTAATATAGTGATGTCATTTTTGCTCCTCTTTGAGAACAAAGAACAACAACCCGAACAAACAAACAACCCTTGCTAGTATCTACTTTATGCAGGGTACCTCTAGGCAATAGGGAAACAGGGACAAAAAAACCCCACCACAACACAAACCAACCATACTTGTCCTCAGGGAGCTTACTTGCTGATTCCAAAGTTTCTTTCATTTCTCCTAATCCCTTAGCCACTTTTTGGCTTCATGTGTCTTTACTTACCCTTTCCTTTTTTCTGATATCCAAGGGAACAGACAACCCACCACCTCACCGTGGCTAGACTCTCCTCCTATGCCCCTGATTTTTCCTTCTCCACTGACTTCTCTGCCTACAGGCATACTCAGATCTCCTTTCCTGGCCCCTGAAACCTTCTCATGCTAGCCTCCTATGTCATCTCCACTCTTCCCTTCTAGACTCCTGCTTTCCTCTCTGACTGTCCTATTTCTCTTTGTACCTTGTTCTGCTCCTCTCCTTCCCACCTCCTACTCCCACTCTTTCCCTCTCGTCCTCCACATTCCAAACCTGACAAGCCCAAGGTATGTTGGGCTTTCACTGGTAACCAGACCAATTCCCTTCCTTTCCACCTTCTCTCCCAACTCTAGCCATTTACTCATGATTTTCCTGAGCCAGTGATGAGAATTGTTTTCCTCAACACTCTCTATGACCTGTCAACAGCATCTGCTGCTTTTGAAGGTCACTCTCTTTGGGTTGTCATGGAAAAGTGTTCTGTTTGGCTCCAGAGGACATAATCAGGGTGGAATTATGGGTGGAAGTTTCACAGGTACAGATTTTAGTTTAATTTAGTTTAATTTAAGAAGAAACTTCACAACTATTAGAGCTGTCCAAAAGTAGAGTGAGCTGCTTTGGGAAATAGTGAATATTCTCTCTCTCTCTCTCTCTCTCTCTCTCTCAGCAATTGGGGTTAGGTGACTTGTCCAGGGCTACACAGCTAATAAGTGTCTGAGTAAGGATTTGAACTCAGTCCTCCTGACTCTAGGGCTGGATACTCTATTCACGGTGCCACTTAGCTGCCCCCAAAGTAAAGACTTAATCAATGGAGGTCTTTCAGCAGAGGGGGAATGACCAATCATTTATCTGATATGTTATACAGGGCATTTCTCCTCAGGAATGGGTCACACTAGAAGATCTTTATGGTCCTTTGTTCAGGCTCCCAAATAGGGAACTGGAAAAGACAATCTTTGGCTTTTGGCAAACCCCTAACTTCCTATCTTCTCTTCCCTCCTCCTTATCCTGTCTGTACCCTGATTTTTTTTGAAATATTCTTACATTGCAGACTTAGATGTCAACCAAATCCTTGTTGTTCAGTCAATTCTTTGTGGCCCCCTTTGGAGTCTTCTTGGCTAAGATACTGAAGTGGTTTGCCATTTCCCTCTCCAACTCATTTTAGAGATAGGGAAACTGAGGCAAACAGTGTTAAATGACTTGAGCAGGGTCACATAGGTAGTTAAGTGTCTGAGGCTGGATTTGAACTCAGGTTTTCCTGCCTTCAGGCCCAGTGCTCTACCCACTGCATGGTCTAGCTGCCCTAAATTCAAATCCTACAAGGGTAGAAATGATAAGAAAAATACTTGCTACTATCAGCTTAATTGGTGTCTCCTTCAAGGAGTATTCATAGGATCCTAAAAATTTAAAACTGGAAGGTATCTCAAAATGACTAAAAAGCTTGCTATGTGTTGGTCACTATGCTAAGTCCTGAGGATACAAATGCAAAAAAAAATAGAGCTTATATCCTATTGGGGAGGTAACATGTACATAATATTATGGAATGGTAGTCAGGAAAGGGAGTTTTGGTCTGGGGAGTTAACAGAAGGTGAATTGTTTCTGAGCCCAAAGAGGAGACAATTAGCATACCCTTTCCATAAGCAATGGTACTGTTGATTTGGTTACTATTCTTGGAGTCAGAGATAGCAAGCTGGGAAGCAAAGGTACATAGTCAATCATCCAGCCAGATGGCAAGATGGTCTGGCTTCATGGCTAGATGGGATGTTAAATACGATCTTGTCTGGGGCTGGTCAGATATAATTGATGAAGAAAGTTTTCACTTGGGCACCTATCAAGCTGGCTTAGCCCTACGGTGGGAGTTCCAAAGCTCAGGAGCTTAATTTCCCCAGAGACTTGAGGGGAAGGGGGCAGTGCCCAGGTGAGAGCGCCATAGTTTTCTAGCACAGACTTGCTCAGTGAAAGCGCCACAGAATGACCTAGCATAGACTGGCTCCTTAAGAGTCGACCCCATATGGCGAACTTTTAATGAACTTTCAATAAACTTTACTTTTCTTTGGCTGAGAAGACTGAAGTGGAATTCTTTCTGCAGGACCCGGCATGTTGGTATTTTGGGGTCTCAGGCTACCCTAACCCTCTTTGTGGGTAACCTCTTCATTTTTATGGTCCAGAAGAGGAGAAGCAGGGTGAATGGCAAGATGGCCTGAGTGGACAGCTAGAGAGGATCTGAACATCTAGTCCAGCACTTTCAATCCAGAGATGAGGAAACTGACACAGAACATTCAAGAAACATGTCCCAAGTCACACAGCTATTTAGTGACAAAACTGATATGCTTAACTCTTTGACTCCAACATGCAAAACTCTTTATACTGTTATACTGTCTCCACAACTGTCATTTAATTAAACTGACTGTGTAAATGGATTCTGGTATTTCTAGGTCAAAGTCCACAAATCCTCTGTGTGTGTACGTGTGTGTGTGTGTGTGAAAACAAGAACATGTGCACACACATACCTCCACCTCCCCCCATCTTATACTATTTAGATTTCAAAGGTGCTACCTTTCCTAACAACTAAAGCAAGAACTGTGAGCTTTATCAATTTCTTAGTTTCTGCAAGACAGAATAGGTTCTGCAACCCTACCTCCCAGTTCCCTGAGATGAGGGGACAATATTTCTATTTCTAATTAGGCAGCTTGTTAAGATTAATTGTTTCACATTTATGTGGTACTTAAAAGTTATCTAGGCATTTTGCAAATATATCAAAATGTATATCAAAATTATCAGTAATCCAATAAGCCCAATAACAACCCTGTGAGAAAGTTATAGGTACTGTTTATTCCCATTTTACAGATGAGAAACCTGGAGCTCAGAAAAATTAAATGACATCCAGTTACAAAGGTAATTTCATAGGCAGGATTTGAACCCAAGTCTTTCTGACTTCAGGTTCAGCATTTTAACTGAATTTTTATTTAAACCACACTGCCTCTCACAAAACTAGATGACCTCTAACTATAACTGACACATAGCACTACGTGTGCAAAGTGCTTAACGTACATTCTCTAGTGGCTAGCACAGTGCCTGACATAGAGTGCTGGATTAAACTTGCAGTGTTACACTAAGTGTCAGAAGCAGAAAATTCAAACCTAGGTCTCTCCTAACTCCAGTTCCAGAATTTTTTCCCACTATAACCTGCTCCCTCTATCACTATGAGGATTCATAGTTTAATAGAAAACCTATAGTACTCATTGGGGCAGCGAGGTGGCACAGTGGATAGAGCATCTGACCCGGATTCAGAAAGACCTGAGTTCAAATTCAGCTGCAGACACTTACTAGTTCTATGACTCTGGACAAGTCACTTAACACTCTTTGCCTCCATTTACTCATCTGTAAAATGAGCTGGAAAAGGAAATGGCAAACCACTCTAGTCACTTTGTGAAGAAAAAACCCCAAAGCAGTCACAAATAGTTAGACATTGCTGAAAAATGACTCAATGTGAACTTCCTTCCAACAATCCAGTGAGGTAGCAAGTATGATTATCATTCCCATTCTTAAATTTTTGGAGGGTGGCATGGGAAAGAATCAATTAATCATTCCATAAGCACTTACTGAGTACCTCTTATATCCAGGTGCTGGGTATAACAAATTTAAAAATGAAAGTCTGAGTTCTTGAGGAGTTTACATTCTTTCAGAGGAGATGACACACTTTTGGATAAGTTTGTGTAAGGGTGTGTCCCGTTTATAGTTCAATAAAGTTGAAGGTCATAAGGGGCAAAGACAGAAAAAAATTGCTTTCAGGAGTAAATGAAGAAATCCACACCTTGGAAGGGATTCTGAGGTTCTAAGTAAATCAATAGCCAATGAAAAAGCCAGTGAAAACAATAAATTTGCCCTTATGGAAAAAACTGCCATCTTAACTTTGTCATTTCCATAAGACCCAACAAAAATCTTGGAAGTGTAGGGAGCTGGAAGGGGTAGGGAATCACCAAAAATTAGGGTGAAATTCCTCAATGAGGGAACCCAGTTCTGAACCAGAAAGAGGAGAGACTATACTTCTTTCACCTCTTGCCTTGGAGGTGACAAACATCAGAATCATGGCCCTGAGGGAACAGAACTATAGAAGCTTCCAGTCAAACCTAGCTTAAGGATCTTTGCCCTTTCTGAAAGAAGACAGTAGCATTCCTGGCGGAAAATGCCCTTGATGAAAAAGTTGCACTCAGTTGAACCTAAGACTGGAGAGATACTCCAGGAGAATGAGTGACTGAGTGATCCACCCAATCCACCCAGCAGAGATGCTATCTATGCCTTGCCACAAGCCCAGCCAGGCCATCTGTCCAGCACAGTCACCATGCTGTGGGAGAAGCCAGCCCAGACTAACAGCAGGGCAATTTGCCCATCACCAACACACTGTTCCAGAGTGAACTTCGTAAGGATTCTTTGAAGTAAGAACATTGATGCCCTCTCATTCCAGAGTTGAGATACCTAGACCACACGTTCCCTGCATATGTGCCTCATTCAAGTTTGTGCCCCTTCTCCCATGTCAGACCCTATGTCTCAGTGGTAGAATATGTCACTTCCAGATTGGCTTTTTCATTTTTATTCATTCATTTGTTCATTTATTTATCTCCTTGGTGAACATAAGGGGGAATACTTTGTGACTACTGTTCTTGTTTCAAGTAAAGGTCTTTTCTAAGATTTAATTGAACCTACTGGCTAAAAGTAACAATTGAAACTCCTGGCCAGCTAAGTGGTAACATGGATAGAGTGCTGGGTTTGAAACTAGGAAGACTCATCTTCCTAAGTTCAAATCTGGCCTCAGACACTTACTAGCAAATTATTTAACCTTGTTTGTCCCAGTTTCCTCATCTGTAAAATGTGTTGGAGAAGAAAATGACAAACTATTCCAGTCGCATTGCCAAGAAAACCCTGAATGGGTCACAAATTCAGACATAAGTGAAACTGAACAACTGGTTAATAGTGGGGGCTCATAAGTGATAGAGTTGAGTAGTTACTCACAAGAATACTCCTTGGAAAAGAAGTAACAGTTGGCCCTCTGGGGACCCAACCTTCAACTTGGGGGTGTGTGACCCTGAAACAGGCATTGCATACATATGTATGTATGCATACCTACCCACTCTACATACTCACAAACATACATATATACAAACATGCATATTCTGTATTTATCATACTATATATACAAGGTAATTTTTAGGTGGGGAAGGTACTAAGTTTGATCACTTAAGGCTTCATGTAGAAAGTATCACGTGAGCAGAGAAAACTAAGGAAGAGATGGGTCTCATATATGTCTAACAGTGGAGATTCCACCACAGTGTAGATTTAAAGGAAGAGTTTTGTT
The DNA here is from genome assembly GCA_028646515.1 of Pseudochirops corinnae. Taxonomy (NCBI): domain Eukaryota; kingdom Metazoa; phylum Chordata; class Mammalia; order Diprotodontia; family Pseudocheiridae; genus Pseudochirops; species Pseudochirops corinnae. The sequence goes on from CM053585.1 coordinate 165,734,784, forward strand.
TCCCCACAGACTGAGCAGCTGATCCATCTGCATCACAGATGTGGATATCATCTTTCCACTCTCTCTCTTCTTGCTCTGGCAAGGTTCTAAAAGCTTCCAGGGTTGAGCTGTGTTTCGGAGACTTAAGGTTCCACACATACTGTATTACTGATATCCTTACGGATCTGCTGAAAAGAATGATTTTGTTCCTTTAGTGAAAAATGCTAAGGAAGCATTCCTTTCTGACAGTGGGTGTGACCAGTTTTCTTTAGCACCTCTTTATTCCTTAACTTCAGCTGAGTCTGAAAGTTTCTCTTTAAGAGATTTCTTCTCCTTTGGCTTTATGAAAAAGGGATAAAACTCCATAGTACAAATGGGGCAGTGATTTTATGGAGGTCTGTGGTGAGTACTGATACCAGAACTGACTACTCTGGGTGTTAGTCATTTTTTTTCACAAATACCAAGGGAAACAAAGGCTTCTCAAAGGGACAGTTTTTGTTCTATTAGTGATCTCTGGAAGGTAGGGTGATACAGTGGAACAGGATATGGGTTCTAAGCTTGGTTTTGCCACTGGGTTGCTGTATACCTTGAATTGGTTATTTCCTGTCTCTGAGCTTATTTCTCTATAAAAGAAGAGGAGCTGAATTAAGTGATCTTCAACCCCTAGCACCAAGGCTTGAAATTCAACTGAGTAAGTATATATTAAATGCCCACTATGCGCCATGCCCTACGCTAGGTACTGCAGTGACCTGGTCAGAACTGTGATTTAGGAATGGAAACCAGAAACTATGCAAAGCATGGTTTGGAGAGTGAAAGCTCAATTAGGAGGTTATTGCAATAGTATAAGCAAGAGGTGGTAAAGGCCTGAATTTGGCTTAGTTATATAAGTAGAAAGGGATACCTGTGAGAGAAGTGATGGAAGAATCAATATTGCTCAGTCCCATGCAACCTAACTTCCTATACCACCTCTTCACTAAAACTCTCCTTTTGTTTTTGGCAGAGGAGAGGGCAGAGCAATTGAGGTTAAGTGACTTGCCCAAGGTCACACAACTAGTAAGTGTTAAGTGTCTGAGGCCAGACTTGAACTCAGGTCTTCCTGACTCCAGGGCCAGTGCTCTATTCACTGCACCACCTAGCCGTCCCTGAAACTCTTCTGACTGAACTTAGAATTCCTAAATTTAGTGGCTCTTTCTTAATTTTTATGGTCCTTTATCACCCTCCAGTGTTTGACACCATTCACTATTCTCTCCCCTGGACAATCTCTTGAGTTTTTGTTTCTCCTCTTGTGGTTCTCCTATTTGTTTAACTCTTTTTCTCAGTCTTAGTCATTAGCTATGCCTAGGTGTACACTAGGGTTCTTCTGTCCTGTATTATCTCTCTCTCTAAGCTCAATTCCCATTAGTTCAATCATCAGTTCTATACAGAATATTCCCTGATCTACATATGCAGCCCAACTACTTTCCAGATCTGTCTCCGAATAGATGTCACATGTCTGTCTCAAACATATTGTGTTCAAAAAAGGAATTCATCTTTGCCCCACTCCCCTCCTCATCAGAATTTTCCTTTTTCTGTTGTGGTTACCACTGTGCTTCCAGTCACCCAGGTTCTAAATCTCAGAGTCATCTTCCATCACCTTAATCCCAGTCAGTTGCCCAGGCTTGTTTATTCCCCCTCCATGACAACTCTTACATCCAACTTTTTTCTTCATTATGTACCCACTGTCTTACTCAGAGGTGTATGGAGTGCTCAAGACTAGCATCTCTGGTGTCCACCTGATTCACCCAACTCTTACATGTCGCTCTAAGAAGCTATAGCACATGCAGCGGTCACACCTCAGTAAATTGTCTTGGCAGATGGGCTAAACCAGGTTAAGTGTAACCAACAGGCCTCAATCTGTGAGTTAGGGGGATGCCTACCCAAGAACATGAAGCCTTTCTCCAATGGAATGGGCAGATGAAAACAATTTGTTCCAATGGCCACGAAGCAGTTGCTATGGAGGGCTTAGAGCCTGGACAGGCATTGAAGATACCATGGTCATCCAACGTATACTGGGCCATAGCCAGTGTTGTCTTGACTTTTGTCTTGCCACTGGATTTTTATGACTCGGGAAGAAAGAGTGAGGCTGATAACTTTGTGGAGTCACTGGTCTTAAAAAAAAAAGACAACAGGCCTAGCTCAGACTCTTATCACCTCCTGCTTGTACCAACTGGTCTCCCTTCCTCCATTTTCTCTCCTTTTTAATAGATGCCACCCCCACTCCCATCCCTCAGTGGACAAAGTGATAATTCTAAAACACAGGTTTAACCTTATCCTTCCACTGCTGAAGAAGATTCAGTGGCTGCTTTCTGTTATTAGGGGAAAAGACGAACTCCTCCATTTGACATTTAAAGCCCTTCACTGTAATCTATATTTCTAGGCTGATTTCACATAACTCCCCTGACTATATTCTAAGCAAACCGGCAAACTTGCAGTTTCACATACCACTTTTTGATCCCTCCCCATTTGTTAATACTCTTTATCTCCCCTTTATCTTGTAGCTGGAATTTACTTATCTATGTACATGATTTATCCATAGCCCAGCTGGCAGGAAAGTTCCTACAAGATAGAAGCTGTCTTATTTCATCTTTGTACACCCAAAACCTCAGAGTAGTAGGTGCTTAATGCTTGTTGAACTTAATTGAATGTATCTGAGCTTGGTTATACTCCAAAGGACTTTATTTTTGAGGGTCATCATGACTTTGGAAAACTCTCAGGTGGCAGAGTCAGATTGTGGTCCAGCTGAAGTCAGAGCTTACTGACCTCAGTCCACGTGTACACAAGCAAAAGCATTAATCACAGCAGTCCCTCAAGCTCAGTGAGAAGGATAGACATAGAGCTTGTTATAATAGGGGCTAATCTGAGTGTGTGTGTATGCATACATGTATGTGTTTGAGTTGTATCTGCAGATTTCTTGGGATTTTCTCTTCTCTGTAAAGGCAACATTTTCACCCCCAACCCTCCCTTCTACCTGGACCCAAATGTTTCCCCACTGTGTCTCTTATACCATATACTCCACCCTGGTCTCAATATTTTGCTGGCATGGCAAGACCAGAGCTGGAATAAGACATCTGAACGCTTTGGACAAAGTTCTGATACCAGGGGACCCCCATGGTGATGTTAATAACATAAATTGGTTGTTTTCCCTGGCTCTTTGGGGAATGTCGTTCTAGCACTTTGGGATGGAAGAGGGCCACCCTTGATCTTGTTCTCCATCCTACTCTTGCCCCCAACCCCGCCCTCTAAGGTCAGTCCTGGGGCAGAAGTGGAGCAGAAGTTAGGTTGTAGTCCAGCTGCAGTCAGAACCTGCTGACCCTAGAACGTGACAGGCCACCAGAAGCATTTATCACAGCCCCCTAGAGTTCAGTGAGAAGCTTAGCAGGATATGGGCGTGTGTGTGGTGTGTGTGTGTGTGTGTGTGTGCGTGCGTGCGTGCGTGCGTGCGTGCGTGCGTGTGCCAGTTTTCTTTACCTCTCCAGCACTGAGGACCCCAGCTCCAGGCAACTCTCCAGACAATCATGACTCCAAGGCTGTAGAGAGCACACAGCTAAAAGCGAGTCACTTACAGTTTATTTTGCCTGAAAGTATTTCACATCTCTTTGTACACAGCTACAGAACAAGAGTAAGTAGGAAACCATCGGGTAAAGCAACAGTGCGAAGGAGAAAGGTGGCCAATTGTTTCTTTTTTTTAATCAACTTCTTCCTGCACCTGATGCCAATTGTGCAGGATAGGACTTAAGGGGCAAAGGAAAACACAAAGAATCTGGCACATAAAATGAATTAAGACAACCCAATTTCTCTTTTAAAAAAATGAGGGCACAGCACAGGGTAATAAAATCAACCTAGCAAAGTATAAAACGACATAAAGCACGGCTCCCGTTGAGTCAGATGAATTAGATAGATAAAAACATTATCTTGGCCACATGGAAATTTTAGAGATGCTGAAGGGGAGTGTTTGTTCTAAACAAACAGAAAAGGGGACCCCCAAGCAACACTCCCTCCCCCAAGGGCTGTTCTGTACAGTCATGGCTCAAAAGGAAAAATGCCAATTATTTATTCACCCAGGAAAGGTTCTTCCCTTCTCAGCAATTGTGGGGAGGCCAGGAGCTCTGAGGACTAGTGGTCACATTTACAGAAAGGGATGGCTATAGGTCGGTGGCAAAGGGTTTTTCTTCTCCCAAGAGACCATGCAGAAAAGCAGGCATGCGTGAGTGAGGACGCCGAGCTACACAAAATGGTGGCAGGACTTAGAAGTCTTGAAATCTTGGACGAGAACAGAGAATGGTGGAGGCAAATCATGAATCTAGCTCTCTCTTGGCAGGGGACTATCCTACCCGGAAAGGAGGTGAGGGGGGTGGGGGAAATGGTTAGCACATCCCCAGCCTGATGCAAGGAGCAAGGAAAGATGGCCATCTTTCAGGAACAAGACTTCAGGTGAGTGGCCTCCTCTCCCTCCCTCCCTCCCTGCTCCCAATGTCTTCAGGCTTCAGTCAGTGAGGATGTTTGAGACATTCTGAAATCATAAACACGGCAGCAGATGGACGAACGGATGGACGGACGGGCTGACAAGAGAGCGTTAGCATACAGGATCCATTACGAAAAGGCAATTATTCAAGGAGGGTTTTTCCTTTAAAAAAATAATAATAACAAGACAGCAGACTAGTTTATACAGTACTATACGCCAAGGGGTAAAAGAATCAACAAGTTATAAATAAAAGACAGGTCCCAGACCCGTAGTTTGTGAACCATTTCTTAAATAGGTGCATTATTTAAATCTTATGTACAACAAAATTACTTTGCATAACAATTGCAAGGACACAGGGAGAGGTATGATGATATGATCTGGGCTTTTTCTCTGGGTAGTGAATGGCTTATTTTTTGGAGAGTCCCTCAAGGGGGCCCCCAGGAAGGCCAATTGGAATTATGAGTGATTGGGGATTCTGAATTTGCTTTTCCCACACGGCATCAACACCAAAGCAAAGGAAATCCACAAGGGGTCTCTCCCCCTTTCCCTTCCCTTTTCCCCCTCCCCCTCCCCCCACCCACCTCCATTGATAATCCTCTTGTTGCTACAAAGTCTTTTTCAGGTTAGTTTGATTTTTAAAATTATGAATCTAAAAGATTGAGGCAGGGGCCGGGCATGCTTAAAAGCCCCGCCCCCCCCGCCCCCCCTCCCTGACCCCTGCCCCAAGAAAGTCTCCCCCATCTATCTCACAGCCAGGGTGGTGAGATCCAAGACCCCACAATGGGCTGTTCTACAGCTATTAGTCAAAAGTTGTTTTGTTTTCAAATTTTTCCTTCTTGTCACAACTTAAAGAGAGCGAGAGAGAATTCACCAGGCTTCAGTGTAGCGGACGTCGACCTCTTTCAGATTGGGCAGCTTGGCCTGTTTCAAAGGAATAACAACTCTAAGTCACTGGGAAACCAGGTACCACCGATTCCTGCCTGGAATGCAGCTCCTAGCTTGATTCCTATGACCCTGCCAATGACCCCTATGATCCCCCCATTCCTCACTAGTCTCAACTGCCTGAAGGGAACCCCTTCAAAGCGGTTTCAGTAGAATCCTTTCCAGGACTAATGGGATTCATGCTAGCTGCCTGGGCTTCAGAAAAACTGAGGCTGAGGACAAGTGAGAATGGGACTAACCATGGAAACTATCCCAGGAATGTATTTATTATTAATTTAATATTTTTAAGCCACAGAATTAAAGAATATCAAAGTTGGAAGGAGCCTTAGAGGCTATCTAGTCTAGCCTATGCCTTAACTAGAATATCTTTTATATATAACATCTTCAACAGGTTATCATTTTGCTTTTGTGTGAAAATCTCTAGCTGGAGGGAAACCCTCCAAACTCGGGTTCGGTTGACTCTTTACTTACAGGTCTCTGAAAACTCCAAACACTACTGCAGCTTCTGTCCTCTGGGATCAAGTGTAACCAATCTAATCCCTCATCTATGTGACATCCCTTCAAATATTCAAAGACAGCCATCAGGGATCACATAAGGCTTCTCTTTTCCAGGTTAAGCTTCTTTAGCGCCTCCAATCAATCCTCAAATGGCATGATGTCCAACCCCTGTATCATGCTGGCTGTCCTCTGCAGCATGAGTTCCAACTTGTCAATGCCATTCCTAAAATGTGGCATCCATTGCTACACTCAATACACTTGCTATGGCCTGACCAAAGCAGAAGATAATACTATCAACTGGGACAGTAAGAATGTGGATAGACTAGGGGCGACCAGGAGGAATGGTACAAGTGGTCTTAAGAGTCTGTAGGAGTTTTGATCTTATCTGTGAAGTCAGGCCTGGGGCCTGCCTAGATCTTTGAGACCAGGAAATGAGATAATACATTTAAAAAGCTCTGCAAACCATGAAGTACTATATAAATGCCAGCTAATGCTATACCCCATCATTCTGGGTTCTAAGGTCTTTCCTAACTCTGGCACTCCACATACTCTATGTTTTGACTCTTCCAGTTCTGACATTCTAAGGTCCTTTCGGATCTAACATTCTAAGCTCTAAGGTCCTGTCTGGTTCTTATGTTTCATGTTCTAAGGCCCAGCTCAGCTGACATTCCATATTCAGGATATCCCAGTTCTGAAAGTATACAATCTAAGATTCTTTCCGGCTTTGAGAGTCTATGCTCTAAGATCTTTTGCAGGTCTGACTTCTTATGTTTTAAAACACCTCCAGTTTTGATTTTCTTGGGTGTATGTTCTAAAACTCCTCCCAGCTCCGATTGTGCATGTTTTGTGTTCTAAGGTCCCTCCCCCATGAACCCAGATCTGACATTCTAATTCTAAGATCTATGACACTAAAATACCTTCAGGTCTTCATAGGTATCTGCTGAGAGTTTGGTGCTATTCATGTTTAAACTGCAGAGGCTCTTCATTGCTACATGAAGACAGAAAGAGGGAAATAAGTGGTGAGAGACAAGGGAGCCAGAAGTGGACAGACACACACCCACACCCACTACCACCTCCTGACCACGAGTGTAGCAGGTAAGCAGGTAAGCAGACAGAATGTAATTCTGAGAACATAATCCAAGTAGAAGTAAGAGATATTTAGAATGTTTACTGAATGAGTGAATGAACTGAATGATTTGGTCCAGGCCTTCATTTAATCTTCAACACATTGTGGTAGCCCAGTGTCTCAATGTGGCTTAGATCACCTAGAAACAATTTCCTCATCACCCCTGCAGAGCCACTTAAAGCACAGACTTTGGACAGAAGTGCTGGGATACCTTCCTTAAGTAAGCACAGCCCTTTCTGGTCATGGCTGCTCAAGGGCACTTCTGAAGGTGGGATAAACTAGAATCTGCACTGAATGAGACTCAGATGCCAGATAGGGACCTTTAGCTCAACTGATGCCATAAGGGACCATGTAACACTCATTGTTCCAAAAGAGTAATGTTTCCCACTATTACCAAGAAACTTTTCAGGGATTAAACACTGGTGAGCACCTTCAAAAAGTATTGGTGCCTCTCCCCACACCCTCCCAATTTAGGAATCCCTAGGCTTTCTTGTGCAAACTCACAGCTCAGGGCCAGAAGACCAGCATCGGTGACTGGTGTCTCACATAGGTTCAGCACTTGCAACATGGTGAGGTGTTCTGAAAGAAGCCGCAGACCAGCATCTCCAAACTGTGAGGACACAAGACCATCTCACTCATCAGTCTCCTATGTCTTAGAGCAGCGGTCCTCAACCTGTGGGTCGCAACCCCTTTGGAGGCTGAACGACTCTTTCACAGGGGTCACAGGGGTCACCTAAGATCACTGTCTGCCCACATGCAGATATGCCCACATACAAGTATTAAAGGGTTGTGGCATTAGGAAGGTTGAGAAACACTGTCTTAGAGGCACTGGGTTATGAAGCCCTTCTGAAGCTTCCTGAGAGATGAAACTCAAAGCCATACAGAAAGATGATCTAATGGTGTCTTGCTGATGCTCAGCAAGGCACCCTGGGACAGAGAATTACCCACTACTGGGAGCTGGAGTTCAGGGCAAGAACTTTAAAGTCCCAGTTACAGGATCATGGGATTTCAAGCTGTATTGAACATTAAAGCTGATCAAGTCCAAACCTCTCATTTTATGGATAAGGAAACTGAGGGAGAACAGTGACTTGCCCAAGGTCACACAGGTATTAATTAATAGAGCCAAGGCCCTTGCCACCAACAGACTGTACTCCATCCAAGTCGTGGAGTCCAGGGAGATGGAGTTCTGAACTTGTGTTTTGGCTTCTCCTTTCCTTATAAGGTTAAGAGAGGGAGAATTTGACCTAAAACCATCATGAGTGCACTCATTCTTACCTTGGAGAATGTGGCATCAGAGCAAAAGTAAAATTTACATTGGGAACTGTGGGCTCTAGAAATCGAAAGAGGATCCATGCCAAACAATGGCTGGCTTTTTATGAAAGTTAAAGCCTTCTTACTACTGCAGACATTCTGTAAATCACCAAATCTGAAAGTTGGAAGTCCATCTAGTATGACCTGTAGCTGATCAAACATCCTATCTAACATTTCTCTAAATTTCTGCTAATTATTCATTACCAGCCATCAGTTCAGCCCACCATGTTGTATTTTAAACAATAAATATTGTTGTAATCATTGGAATAGCTGGTGGATTGGATAATTCACTAACTTTGCAGTTAGGGTCCTATTCCTTCTAGCTCTAAGGTACTTATGAGGCTGTGAGTCTAAGGGAAAAGTGAACCTTTAACATCTAGCACCAGCTAATCAGGCTCATATGGGTCCTTCACCAGGTCACCAGGGCCTTCAGACACTGGTTTCATGTGGCTGCTATTACTAGCCATGGAGGACCCCAGGGAAAAGAGTGGGGTAAGTGCAACCAGGTGTCTGAGGGACAGTGATCTGAGAAAAGGAAAGAGAGAAGATTCTCCAAGTGGGGATTGGAGTGAAGTAGGCCCTTTGGCCTGGGGCCTGATGGTGAAAACCCATTCCCACCATATGCTAAAAATCTCAAGTGCTTGAGAAACCAGAGCAATTCCCTAATTACACCTGAGTACTGGTCTAGAATCCTAGAATGAAAGCATATTATCCAAATATAGGGTCAAAGCCTCCAAGAGTGATACTGTATAATCCAGACTCAGAACAATGACCCATATGGTGACAACAAGTCTTCCAAAGGGACTTATCACATGCACCAAGAGTCCTGAAGCTATAGACATATAGGCCAGCCCCCTGGAAAACAGAGAGCCTCTATCCCTTGGCCTGGCTGAGATGGTTCATCTTCCAATGCTCATACCTGAGTGGACCACAGGTTTAGCTGCTTAAGAGAAGGCAGTTTGATGAGGTGCTCGGCACAGGCACTCGTCACATTGGTGAAGGCCAAGCTGAGGTTCTCCAGGTTTCCAAAAGAGCCAGAGCTCAACAAGCGAGCCAGGTCTGCATCCTATAGGACCAAATAGACAGGATGGGTCAAAAAGATGTATGGCCAGTGGGGAGACAGACATACTCTGGCTAATAGGAAGATCTTAGCACTTTGGATGGCTTCAGGTCTATGGAGTGAAACATAGGTTCCTGGAAACTCATCTCTAGATTCAAGAGTCTGCCTTTCTGAGGCCTCCCCAAAGAATGAACTGCATTTGTACCATCAGCCAATGCCAAGAGTAAAAGGTCTTGCTTTTATCTCTTACTCATCCTGCATTTTCATGTGCTCAAAGACGAAACCTGTGAAGTCCATGCCTTCTTCGTCATTGAGGGAAATAACTTAGAAAGGTAGGACAGGGAAGGCCTGATTCTGATCTTACTTCCAGAAAGCAGGTAATGGGCTAAGTGTGTATGCACAGAAGGGAAGAGAACAAGTGGAGGAGGTGGGGTAAAATCTTCCCTTGAGCTGCCTCACACCTTAAATCACTGACTCATGCCCTCCAAAGAGACCCTTCCATTTGAAGATGGTAGTAAGGGTAAGACCACTGGACCCTCAGACACATAGGGCTGCTCTGTCAGGACTGTTACCTAGAAAACCTACAAAAGCCATAGTTTTAGAATTAAAAGGTACTTCAGATATTGTACACTAAGACATTGCCAACTTTTGAGTAGATAGTCCAGCCCCTGGAGAGACAGAGAGTCATAACTCTCATTCTGGGTGGGATAGCTAACTGAATCATGGCTCCTCTTCTGATGCTTGTACTTACGAGGGCCACAGACTTAGCTGCTTGAGAGAAGGCAGTCTGAGGGGCCTATTTTATAGATCAGGGAACCAAGGACTTCAGAGGGAAACTGACATGGCCAAGGTCATACAAGTTAGGAGTAGCAGAGTCAGAATTCCAAGTTGGGTCCTCTGACTCTGGATTCAGAACTAAATGCAAAGCACTGTGCAAACAAAGCCCTACACAAATGTGCTAGCATTTCTACTGTAACAACACCTTACCCAAACATTTCATGAGGACATCTAATGTTACCTAATGCCTAGGAAAAAAACAGCCCACTTCCATCTCTAGCAACTCCATCCCCAGGAATGATTAGGAGAAGGTAGGCAAAAATCATCCATAGCCAACTATTCCTCATTTGTCATTCATTCAGCTTGGCACTGACCACCTCACTCATACCACCCTGAGGTCATGTTCCACACTCTTAGAGAGAATAGCCCAACCCAGGGAGAAAAATGATACTTACTGTGGACTTGGAAGGCAGAGTTAACCTGGTGGGCCCTCCTTTTCTTTGCTGTAAAAGAAATAAGCATCTAATGGGCTTTATCCTCACTTTTCACAGTTCATCCTTGCCCTGCCCACCCTCTGCCATCTCTTCTCAGAAGTCCTGCAAGGAGCCTCAAACAGGTGTTTAAGGTCTGTATCCTCTAGGGTCAGATGGATGGGATGGGTCAAAAGGGAGTAAGTCAGGTAGATGGCCAGTGGAATGGTTTGCTTCTAGGGAGGTATTTTAGAAGGTGGAAAGGAGCTGGGTAATTGTCTCAATTCCCAGTAACAGACCCAGAGAGAGCATGCTGGGTGATCACCTACATAGCCAGGATGTTGTCAAGACCTACCAGCTCCTTCAGCTCTCGCTGCCTGTCACAGAGCTGCTCATACATTTTCTTCCCCACATCGGTACTTTCAAGGGTGGAGATGATCTGCAGTTGGGTGTCATTGTTGTCTATGATGTTGTATTCCAGCATCAGACAGAGAATCTAACAGGGAGGTGGACAGGAAGAAGAGTGAGCAGAGGCCAGCAGAGTGGAAGGATTGTTTCTATACTCTCCTTTTGGAGAGGCAGCCTCACTTCTGGGGACTCTGGTGTATAAGCCTTCACGGATCTAGCAGCCAGCACTTCGCCCCTGGGGGGAAAAGCCTTGCACATCTTTTCTTCACTGCAAGATAACCTTACACCCATTCCCATTCAAGTCTGTCAGGCCAGAGGTGCTTGCTCTGAAAATCAGGACATTCTCTCTTGCCCTGAAATCCTCTTAACTCTTTCCTCCTTTCATCCTCATTAGTTAACTGTCCTGATCCAGGCCCCTTCTCTCATTTTTCATTTGATTTCCTATTCCAATTTTCTAACCTCTTCCCCTTTTCAGAACATCTCTCTGGAGCTTCATGTAGGTCTCAGGGTGCCAACAGGGGTAGAAAATAGGAATATGGTGGATAAACTCGGATCTCCCCTTCCTACCCAGAGACTCTTTAGGTCCCTGTGCCTCCTAAAGGTGTTTGGCTACAGACTATCCACTTGGCACAAATCAGCATTCAGCACAAGGAAGAAGTTGTCACAATGGAATGGGCTCAGTACCCTGTCACGAGAGGAAGACTGCATGACTACTAGTGGAAGAGTCCTTTTTCAGACTAGACCTCTGAGGTCTATTCCAGTTCTGTGATGGCCTCTCCTCTGTAGCACAAAGAGTTGAGGTTACATGTCCCTCTTATGGGACAAGAGGGAACAAATGTTATTCAGATCATTTTGCTGACTTAGGTGTTGCAGATGCCTGCTACCTCACCCCACACTTGGACCTTCTAGTCCTTGCAGAATAAATACTGGTTATTGTAGTCTCCCCATCTTCCTCTCAAGTTTCAACAGAATCTATAGGAAACACTGGAGACTATACCACGCAGGCATCTGATTATCTTCTTGGCCTTGACACATAGTGTCAAGGAAGTGATGACACATATCCAAAAACCAGGGATGGCTCAAGGCAGTATGAGGCTTGGCAAACTGAGTACCTTCCAACAAGCACTTAACCCCTTCTTTTTTTTCTTTTTTTTTTAAGGTTGGAAAGAAGAGGGAGGGAAAGAAGGCTTTCTGAGTCACTTGTATTTGAGATCAGTAGGATGAATGAATGGAAAAAGTGTGTCTCCCTAACTCTTTGTACAGCAGGAAAATCAAAAGAAAAGGGGATAGAGGAGAGAGAAATAAAAAGGAGGAGAGAGAAGGAGGAGATGAATTAGAATTCCAAAACATTAGAGTGGGAAAGGCCTTTCCAGATCATCTAACCCAGTGTCCTCATTAGACAGATGGAGAAACTGAGCTTCAGAGAAATAAGCTGATTCACTGAAGGTCACATAATTAATAACAGAGATAACACCCAAACCTAGATGTCCTTCCTCAAGGCCAGTGCTCTCTTCACCCTACCATGACCACTTGTTATCCTGTCCATGCCCTCCCTCTCCAAGGGCACTAGCACTGGACTGTCCCTTGCTTCCTTCTCCAAAGTAGTGGGCCATTCACCAACTGGGTAAAAAGTGGGATGACTGAGAGAAAAGAGCCCTGGACATGTGGATACACTCCAAAGTACTAAGGTCACCCCTAGGCCATGTCACTTGCCTTTCCCCCATCCCCCAAGCTCCTTGCTGTGGTTGTTTCTTGGGTCTCACTACACAGTGTCCAAGCATCATTGGTGAGCCAGGCCCAGACATGCACTCACCTCCACCATGGTCTGATTGCCCCTCAGGGCCAGAAGCATGCATGGTCCCAGCTTGTTCTCAGCCAGCGAAAGCAGGAACTTTTTCGTCTTATAACAGGATCCCATAAGTATATGCACCTGTGAGAGGCAGGAGGCCACAAAGAAGTTAGAGTCATCAGCCCACAAATACATCAGAGGATACTAAGACACACAATGCCTCCCACATATCTGCAGGCCTCAGTGCAGTCACTTTACACTGAGGTAAAGATTAGAAGTTCTAGTTTTAGACTACTGCATGCCTAGAGATAAAGGCAGACCCACAGGCTGCTGCAATTAGACCACTGAGGGGCAGCCTCTGAGCAGGGCAATACCTGAGAAGTGTTTAGCTGTGTGATGCTGACTTTCTTTGGCTTATCAGCGGTGGGGAACCTACAGCCTCAGGGCCACATGTGGCCCTCTAGGTCAGCAGTTCTCAACCTGTGGGTTATGTTCAATTTGTAACAATGAAAATACATCCTGCATATCAGATAGATTCATAACAGTAGCAAAATTACAGTTATGAAGTAGCAACGAAAATAATTTTATGGCTGGGGGGTCACCACAACATGAGGAACTGTATTAAAGAGTCGTGGCATTAGGAAAGTTGAGAACCACTTCTCTAGGTCCTCAAAGTGCAGCCCTTTAACTGAATCTAAATTTCACAAAACCAATTCCCTTAATAAAAGGATTTGTTCTGTAAAACTTGGACTCAGTTAAAAGGCCTCACCCAAGGACCTATAAGGCCACATGTAGTCTTGAGGCCACAGGCTCCCCAACCCTGGTGCTAATAGAAAACATGATTTCCTGGATGTCTGGCCTCTGGGAGGGTTGTCAGACAATTCCCTAAGACCAGTGATCAAGAACAAAGATCTTTCTTTTTTTCTTTTTGGAGGGGGAAGGCAGGGCAGTTGGGGTTAAGTGACTTGCCCAAGGTCACACAACTAGTAAGTGTTAAGTATCTGAGGGCCGGATTTGAACTCAGGGCCTCCTGACTCCACAGCCGGATGCTCTCTATTCACTGTGCTACCTAGCCACCCCAAGAACAAAGATCTTCAAATAACACTCACCCCATACACACATATGCTCACTACTCCTCCCCCGAAAAACATTCTAAGTCACAGAATCACAAGATTTAGATCTAGAAGAGACCTGAGAGATAATTTAGTACAATGTCTTCATTTTACAGAGTAGGAAACTGAGGCACACAGAGTGTTCAAGCTGAGGTTCAAACCCAAGTCTTAGGACTTCAAATCCTGTGTTCTTTTTACCAAACCACATCCTGATCACAGCAAGGATCACTCCTTTTTCAGTGTTCTATAGAGATGGGGATATGAGTTTTTCTGTGGGCCAAGCAAGGGGCTTTAGCCCTGTTGGCTGACATTGTCTTTGGGCTTTGGACACTAATGGCACCAGGCAGAGATTTCTGAAACCCTCATATGGACTACAACCCAACATTCACATGGCTCAGGGTCAGAATCAGGTCTGTCTTCCCTTTCCTTCCAAGGGTCTCTTGGGGGCTGAACAGTCTTCTCTGGGGAAACCTGATGATCATATCATCTGTAAATACTTGTTAGTCAGTCAATATTGAGTCCTGCCTAGGGAAGCCAACTCATTGAAGGCATACTTCCTGGTGACTTTAGACATGAGTCCAAAGGACAAGGGTGGACTAATGAGACAATATGAATTCACCTCAAAGAACCTGACCCAGAGCGGGCCATGCTTCCTGCTAGCTTTGGAGATTAGGTACAGAGAGATGGATTGGAAGGTGGGGTTGGAAAGGAAATGATGAGTCACTAGAGATGCTAAAGGAGCCTTGTAGATCTGTCTGCCCCTCATTTCAATACAAAGTGCTTTCACTTTCTTTAAAAAATACTGTTTTGAGATGGAAACTTCCCATCCCCAAAAGCACGCTATATTTCTCTAGAGAATGCCCATTTTGATCTTAGTTGCTGTATAATTTTCCTTCCAACATTTCTGTAATCATTAGGGTCCTGATATGGCATGCCAATGGATCCTCTCTGACTAGTGGTTGCCAGCTTATGCTGTTTCTTATTCTCATTGGGTACTGATTGGTGGAGGGACCACCAGGCGTTGCTATGGGGAAGGCAATGACGTCTTCACAGGGAGATTATGGCTCAAGTTGAGAAATAAATGAAGGGAAAAAACAGATAAATTTCCAAGCTTCAGAAATCTGGCTAATCTAGCAGTGAGTGAACAAGTTAAGACAGAGCACGTACACAGAAACATCTAAAAATAAGCTCCTTTCAAGAAGGACCCAAGAGGCAGCTCGTATATTATAGACAAAACCCCTACTTGGCTCAGTTTACTGGGTAGTTGGGTATGAACTAGTTTCCCAACAGAGCTAGTTTCCCGCTAAAGAGTTCCTTTGCCTTCCAAAAGCACAGGAGAGTTATTTGCTTTGATAAGGAAGGGGAAGGGGAAGGGGACAAAGCTAGTGGAGTCAGGGAAGACCATTTCTGACTGAGCTGGCTGTCCTTGGGGTAGTGCTGTGCCCAAATCTCCATTCCCTCTGTCCTACTTTAGCCCTGGAACACTGTCCCTCTGTTCTCCAGGGCAGATCTCCCAGGACCTAGGACCCTATCTGCCTGGGAGCATGCTTTAGGTTGATGGGGAGAAGGAACAGTCCTGGCACTTTGAGCATCCTGGCTCCCTGACAATCCTTCTCAGAGCTCAAACGTCTGCAAAGGCAGCAGGAATATATCACAGAGCATACAACTGTGAGGGTGCCTCAGCAGCAGTCCAGGGTTTTCCCATCCTCTCCCTTCCCCACAGGGACCCTACACTAGCAGCAATCCATCTCACATTGTATATACTTCCATGGATAAACACACACACACACACACACACACAGTCTCCCTTGTTAGAAACTTAAGGCAGGGATTGCTTTGTTTTTGTCCTTATCTCCAAGGCCTGGCATACAGTAGACACTTAATAAATAAATGCTCACTGGATTTTTAATCACCTACCTCCCTTCACTGGTACCTTCCCCTTTGCCTAAAAAACATGTTCAGGTCTCCCTTTCTCTTTTGGTCTTCTTTGACCTCAGCATCTAATGAGTCACTGAGTTCACAGGATCACAGATGCTGTGCCCCTCGTCTGCCTGATATTCTGGCTTCTTCTCAGGCCCTTGATGACCATTACTCTATCTCTCAGTCATGGGATGTTTCAGAGGCAGAGGTCACTGGGAAAGGTCACTTACAGAAAGTCAGTGTCTGCATTTCTGAAGCAAAGTCAGTGAATAGTCAGAATGAGCAAGGGATCATGGGACCAAGAAAATCTATTAGGATCACAAATTTGAAACTGAAAAGCATGTCAAAGGCCATTTAATTCAACCTCCACATGGTATACATAAAGACACTGACTTGCCCAAGCCTGTCCAGGCATGACTGATACAAGTAGCAGTTGGACCCTGGGTGTTCTGGCTTGTTCCCTCTTAACATCTTGCCTCAGTACCTTGGACTTTTCCTTAGCGATCTGTCTGGCATCTCTGGGCCCTCCCCATCATTCTTACTGTGGCTAGCCTAGTCCCTGTCCTCATAACAATTCACTTGAAGCAATGAAAGAGGCTCCTACCTATTTTTCTGGCTTCCTGCTCCTCTTCCAATCTACTCTGCTAAAGCACATCTGTTCATGTCACCTCACCCACTTGTCTAACCTTGCTCTGGACCTGTGATTCTATTGGTGTGGAAGAAACTCGCAGTGTGAAAGCTCCCTTCACTAGTACAGACCAGCAATTCACTTGTCAGCTGGAGCACTGAGAGGTTAACTGACTTGCCCAAAGTCAGACAGCCAGCATGTGTCAGATATAGGACTTAAATGTCCAAGTACTCTTTATTTCAGGGCTATACCTATATCCACAATGCTGCATTATCTCTCACCTTTCAAACCTTATCTCCCACTACTTCCCTGACTTTAGCACCAAGGTTCTAGTGTGCCTTCCCCTTTCCATTCCCAGCACTTTTGCTCATACCTAGAATTCTGTTCCCCATCTCCACCTACTAATTCATCCTCAAGAACCAACTCAAAGCCCACTTCTTCCTTCAGCCTAACTTGACCACCACAGCCTAAAATGATTTCTTTTTTCTTTTTAACCTCTATTGTAATCATTGTGTCCGAGAACCCCTGCCTTGCCTCCTCCCAGGAGGATCCAAAGAGAGAATATGTATAAAAAGACTGTAAAGGTCTAGACACCTGTCAGGAAGTTTGCAATTAGTTTGCCAGTGAATGTTAAGCTGCCTTATTCTTCTACTGATATTTTCAGTGGCTGCCTTTCACTATTGTCTTATTCTCAGTATGTTTCTATCTTACTTCCATGATAAGATTATAAGCTAGTGGTTCTCAATGTGTGGGTAATGTTCAATTTGTAACAATGAAAATACATCCTGCATATCAGATATTTACATTACAATTCATAACAGTAGCAAAATTATAGTTATGAAGTAGCAACAAAAATCATTTTATGGTTGAGGGTCACCACAACATGAGGAACTGTATTAAAGGGTTGTGGCATTAGGAAGGTTGAGAACCACTGTTTAAATATAAGCTCTTTGAGGGTATGGTTTCTGTCTCAATCTTCTCTGTTCCCCTAGAGTGCCCAGTATGTCATCTCAATAGACACTACCAGACTGACTCATCATCCTAAAATGATTCTTTGTGTATATCAAAAACTGTCAAGAGCTCTGTGAATAAAGCCCAAACTTCTTGCCATTCAAAGCCGCTATCTTCTGGCTCCTGAACTTTCTAACCCATTTTTTACTACACATCTAGACAAACCTTCTCCTCTAGCCAAACTGGTGTCCCCCTGACACTGTGTACAGTACTACTTTCACACCTCTGAACATACTACTTCCTTAACTTGCAATCTTATCTTCTCTCGGTTTGTCAGAGTCCTAACCAGCCTTCAAAGCCTACCTCCTCTTCCACAGAGCTTTCTCTAACTCTCCCTCTCTCTCTTTAAAACTCTTTGTTACCTTTCTTGTCTGTGTCTCTGATTCAGCACTTGGCACATGCCTCTTTATACTGTTGTTGCTTTTTGCTGAACATGTTCTTCCTCTTTGATTTGACTGTGCTGATCATATTAATATTCATATTCTCTCTCTGTCACCTTGCCCCCACCCCCAGTAACTAATACTGAACCATATACACTGATAGCAAATATATATTCTAATTCAAAACTAGGGATATAGATATAATAAAGATTTTTTCCCTAACTTGTGAATGGTACTATCCAGAAACATTTAGGACATATGGTGCCTGAAAATATAGGTACTCAATAAATGACCAGGATGACGTAAATGAACTTGATCCTACGGGAGAATAGAAAAGATATTCTCTCTCTGAACCTGAAAGATATTAACAGCTCTGTGAGTTGTCTCACAATGGGAAAGACCCCAGGATTTGGAATCATATGGTGTGAATTAGAATCTAGACTTTGATTCTAAGCAACCATGCCTCCTAAATAACCAGAACTTGTGACTTTGGGCACTTTCCTTGCCTTGTTTTGGGTCTTAGTCTCCTCATCTGTAAAATGAGATTAGGTTAGATAAACGTCCCTTCCAGTTCTGAATCCTACACTTCTATAAGCCCACAAATCCAAATTATTTTCCAAAGTGTGTCTCTCCTTATTATAACTTCCTATAGTAAATGCTAACAAGGATGACCCTAGTCCAGTGTCATCTGAGGTTCACAATGGTAGTTTAGGAGCCTTGAAAGATGTAAACTGTAGCTGTAAGAACACTGTCACTATCCTGAAGAAAAAATAAGTCTCCCAGAAAAAATTTATCTCTATCCTTTCCTGAAGAGTTGGAGGAGTCAAGAAGCCTAACTTCCTTTAGCCGGAGGACATCAACTGAGTCTCAAGTGTGAAAAATGTGATTACCACCATGAAAATACTTTGAAATATTATAAGGTGTCATACAGAAATGAGAGATTACCATTAATGTCTCTAGAAACTTGCTGCCTATGAGGCTGCCCTGATGAGAACATATCTGTGGGTAATGACTTTCCACTTGAGGCAGACGGAAGACCCACTAGCTCTGTTTTACAATGAGCCTGGTTTGGATGACGCAGCTGCTTTATGAGCTTCCTTTTCTGAAGTTCTCTCCCAGGAGGCATAAACAAAATATCCCTAAATAGGACAGATAAGAGATCCACTATCTCTTTAGTGGCTCTTGCAACCAGCTCTCACACTGAACTCCAGACCAACTCAGACATCTCCCAATCAGGATTCACCTGAACTAGTTTCCCCAACAGTGGTGACAAGCCAACCTGCACCATTCACATGCTTCTGTCCACTCCCTATAACAACGTACACAGTGGGAGATGGTTGACTGCAATTAGGGCCAGGGAGAAGGTTTGATTTGTTTGGGTTTTTCTTCTCAGAAGCACATCGATGTTATGCCCTCAAGCTAGGGTATGATTTTACTAATTGATGTCTCTTGTGAAGATGTTAGCATGGAAACATTGACATACC
This sequence comes from Pseudochirops corinnae, assembly GCA_028646515.1. Classification (NCBI taxonomy): domain Eukaryota; kingdom Metazoa; phylum Chordata; class Mammalia; order Diprotodontia; family Pseudocheiridae; genus Pseudochirops; species Pseudochirops corinnae. The sequence continues at coordinate 165,754,180 of CM053585.1, forward strand.
AAAGTGTGGCGCTGCATTTTAGATCTTGGAGCATCTCTGCAAATGACTGTGCTTGACCAGTCGAGTGTGAACATAAGTAATTCAACAAAACAGGAAAAGAAGTGAACAACAGATACATAGTATACAAGGAAGAGACAGCTCAAAAGCAGCTAAAGGAAGGCAGAGGTGAATCAGGAGCTACCATCATGTACAGCTAATCGCTTACTTGTTTCTGGCTTGCAGAGCATGTGGCTTTACCTATCCTTGTCCCTGAGGTAACATTCAGTTTATATTACATTCAAGGCAAATGGCCTCATGATATATTGTTGTCCATCACTCACTACAAGGATATGAGGATGGAAGAGTAGCCTACTATAAAATCTCTAAGGCTGCAGACTCGAATCCTCAGCAAGAACTTCCAGATTTGGTTAGAAACCTTAGAAATTGCTGGTGTCTTTACCTAATGATTGGAGGTTCTACACTCATTTACACTTTTAAGGTTCTTACTCTATGAGGCATATGTATTAATAAGAATCAAGGGGAGATGCTAAAAACAACCATCTAAAAGTAGCTGGAGAAGTCTGTAGCTTCTGTTAATCCATGTTCTTATGTCTTCCCACAGCCTCACCACTGTGGGGCATCTGGGCAGATACCAACTCCTCAGCCACAGAAAGAGAGAAAACTTGTCCCTTACACCACTTTCAGACCCAAGAGGTGCACAACCAAATATCAAAGACTGAGAAAGTCTCAAGCAAGTTCAACCTGTGGACTAGGGCACCACTTACTATAGCTCTACCCCATGATATACAGAGCTTTGAAACCTGGACTGATGTTTTTTCAAATACCTGGGCTCTAGCCCTATCATACAGAGAAATTTAATATTTGGAAAAGTTCAGGAGAAGCCAATTTCTGAATGAAAAGTCAGTGACAGTCTTAAAAGAACATATAATGTGATATGCCTCTTTCTTCACTGTAGAGATGGGGAATACCAGGGCAAAAAGAATATAGATGTGGTCATGGTATTGGGTGTTTTTGCTTAATTATTTTATTTTGTTGCTAAGAAAAGTTACATCTGGAAGTTGGGGGAAGGTTCCATTCTACCCTCAAATGATTGTGATATAAAGATAAAAGGCATAAAGTACATTCTTTTTTTTTTTTTTTTTTTTGCTTTTTGGACGTGGGGCAGGGCAATTGGGGTTAAGTGACTTGCCCAAGATCACACAGCTGGTGTTAAGTGTCTGAGGCCGTATTTGGACTCAGGTCCTCCTGACTCCAGAGCCAGTGCTCTATAAAGTATATTCTTAAAAATACTTAGGATGCAACAAATACATTGCAGTATACTCCTGGCGGCCATTTTGTTTGGGAAACAGGATGAACTAAGCTCTGACTGATCATTCATTTTCATTTCAGCTGCCAAAAATGAAGGGAGATTGGGGAAGGGAGGAGAAAACATAAACACACAACACTGAAGGTGCATACCATGCTGGCAAAGAGTTCTCCATCATCATCACAAGCCACACCTCCAGGGCTGTAGAGCTGAAACCAGCCATCTTTGCCAGTCCGCACACTCAGCAAACAGGAGTGGACCTGCCAGGCAAAAGAGAGATGCTTGAAGGGGGGGGGATGTAAAGCAACTGTAGCATAAGTGGTCCCAAGGAAGATGGAGACAGAGAGGCCACATCAACAATGGGACCATGAAGATCATTTCTATTCTTCCCCAGGGGAAGCTGGGGCCGATGGTGGAGGGAGCCTTAGGAAGGAATGGTTTGTGTCCATTTTTCCAGCAAAGACACATGGCAGCCTAGGTATCAGATATCCAAATAGCTACTTGGTGCTATGGGGGCTGTGCCACCAGCAAGGCCCAGGCTACATAGTCTTTGGGCCCAGGGCCAGGACTGCAACACATAAATTTGTGTCTATTTTATCTAGTGAAATCAGAGACCAACTAAAACTGGAGGTGCAACTCTCCCTCTAACAGATTCCTTCAGACAGATGTGGCTTCCTCCACACCTAGGGACACCAACTGCCCTTGACCAAATACACTGAAAGCAGGAGTGGGAGAGCAATCCATATTAAAATTCAGCGAGTGCCAGGACTAGGTTGGTTCAGTCTCAGCATGTGAGAGCAGGAGCTGAGCCCAGGTTCCAAGGACCTGACTGCTTTCTCTTCTGATACCTTCACTGAAACTCTATCACCAGCTTTGGCACAGGAAGGTAAAACACTTGAAGACATGAATGCTGTACTTGGCTCAGCATGAGAGCCTATGCAAGTATGTTTCTAAACCAATGCCTTTGCCAGTAGAGAAAATCAGTGGAGAAAACATTGAGCGAGTGGAAAAAATGCTGCTGTTCGTTACAGTTTACTGGTAAAACACTGACATCATAGGCTAACCTCAGACACACAGGGTGGGGCACGTGTTTATACACAAGGCCAGCAGCCTCTGTAAACAAGCCGTGTGTGTGTGTGTGTGTGTGTGTGTGTGTGTGTGTGTGTGTGTGACTTTTGTGAACAAAAGCTGGCTGGCAGAGTTCCTCAGGGGCTTCAGATCCAGATCTCCCAAAAGACTCAGACATCCCACCATCAGCACAGAAGGGGCTCTCCAACAGCACGGGGCACACAGGACAGCATTTTACTAATGGGAACAGAAGATAAGGTTCACCTCTTGGCGTGGGTCTTCTGCAAATCTCTGAATCACATATTTCAGTTCCCTGAAAGACACAAACCAAGGACTGGGTCACCGAGACATCCTATCTGCTGAAGCTGGATAGACTGAGTAGGCGGGTAGGGGACAGAGGGTGCTAGTTGTGAAGAAAGAATGAGGACATGGAGAGCCAGCTAGCTAGCCAGCCCATGAGACTTCTAGTCCCTTCTCAGGAAGGGACTCACAAGGTTTGAAAATTCCAATGGTTGGGTGAGAGAGACAACAAACCTAGGACCACGTTCATTATGTCCAACCTTAAACAAGAGGAGGAGCTGCTATGGTGTGGGGTCTGGGATAGCAGAGAGGCATATAAGGTCTTGAAAGTTGGGGTGCCCCCACCCCCACAATGCAAGGATCACAGAAACACTCACTTGGTAAATTTCTCATGCGCGAGAGCTCTGTAACAAAAAAAAAAACAAAACAATAATCACATAAGAAAACTAGTTTTTGTATGGCCCTTTCAAAAAGTGCAGTTACTAAGTAATCCTTCTGGAGGAAAAGCCAAACAAGGATTTTTCTCCCCTTTATCTCTGATCCTAAAATTTAAAAAAAAAAAATTTTTTTAAAAGATACCAATATTTCAGCCCTGCCAGGTACCAACAAACAAGAACAACCTGAGTAAAAGGGAAGGAGAGGAACTATAACAATAATGAGAAGGACCCCAGAATCACACACTTGTAAACAGGAGTAGAGCTACCTGGTGGGTTTTTTTTTTCCCTGTCCCAGAGACCCAGGTGTGTGTTCATTAATTGTTCTGCAATTAAGGCAAGGCCACAGCTAATTAACACTGTATATCAGAAAAGCAATTAAGGATCACTCAGAAAAGTGAATTGCATCATGGTCGGCCTGTACAGCTCCTCCCAAGAGGCGGAGGGAATGGCCGACTACAGCGATGACGCCATGGCGTTACAAAGCAGGCAGCCAGGGCTCAGGAGCTGGATTTCTCTGGTCTCAAGGCATTGGGCCACTGGGGACAAGAGAGGCCAGTAAATTGGGCAATTACAGACTGTAATGTACCCCCTCTGAGAGCCGCATTTCATAAACACTGCACTCGTTAATCGGTTCCTGAGGGAGCGCCATGGGCCTCCCAGAGAAGCACAGTTTCTCCAATCTATCAAAACAGAGTCATTTAGACACTTTCAGTCCTGCTTACTTAGACAAAGTGTTCTTGTTGAGGCCCTTTTTCTCCAGGATCTTTTTTCTCCTGACTTTCTGGTGATAAATGTGCCATGGGACCAAGGGGAACATGAGATACAGAAAGGCTCAATGAATAGAGGAGTAATATGGGATTCTGTTAATGGTTAAGGAAAAAGGATGGGGCAAGTGAGGGGAATACTGTGTTTCTCTCTTAATACTTTCAATCGAGAGACCAGGGCCAAATCTCTCCGGGCCTCACTTCCTTCCTCTGTACAATGAGGAGGATAAAATGGATGCTTTCAGCACTAAATCCTATAATCCTATGCTGTTTCCTGCCCACATTCATAATGGTTCAGCAGCTCTCACTCAGGTTGCTTAGGCTTCATGAAATAAATTGTCTTTACCAGAAAGGACTCAGCAGATGTCTGAGATGTTATCACAGGCACTAAGGACAAAAGGCAGACAGACTTACTCTTTGGGGAATGGAATAGGTTGAAGCAAGCTGGCCAGAGCTGGTCTCCAGTCATCATAGTCTGACCTAGAAGAAAACGGAGGTGAAGATGAAGCTGGGGTTGGTCTCACAACATGGCTGGCAGATCCAAGTTTTGGAAAGCATACTTCTTGCTATCACACGGGTTATTTATGGCTCCCCCATTCCCCCACATTTAACATTCTGCTGAAGGTACCACCACTCTCTTAGTCACTCAAGTTCTTAATCTTAACCAGTGTCATCATCAAATTCTCACTCTTCCTCACCTCACATATCCAAACCACTGTCAAATCTTGTTGTGTCTTCCTTCCAACACCTCTTGGATAGGACCCTTTCTCTCACTTCACACAACTCCATTTTCATCACCTCTTGTCTGGCAAAACCACCCGAATTTGATCCTCAATTCTCTTCCCTCTCCAATCCATCTGCCACTCAGTTGCCAAGGTGATTTTCTTGAAGCACAGCTCTATTATGTCACTCCTTTACTCAATAAATTCCAATGGCTTTCTATTACCTCCAAAGTCAAATCTTTCCAAATCTCTCCAACTGTTAGCACTTTACCCAAACTCCCTTGCCTCCAATGTATAAATTTTGCATTTACTTAACTGAATACTGCTGTTTCCCCACAGCAGACTATAAGCTTCTTGAAGGCCTGGTCAGTTTTCATTTTTGTTTTCATATTCAAAGTACATGGCATGCAGTAGATACTTAATAAATACTTGGGAAGCTAAATTAAATTCACTGAAGCTGGCTGAATAAAGGCTTTGCACTGAACTATATAAAGCCTCAAGTAAACAAGAACCCCCTAGTAATATGAGGGGATATGAGTATTGACTTTATGAAGATGATACCTCCACCACAACTCCTTAATGGGGTGTGGGAACATGATGGAGTGGAAAAAGCACTGGATTCAGAGCCAGGAAATCTTAGGTTTGTTAAGGGGACATAATGAACCTAATTTTTCACATAAGTTTTGGGAAGTTGTGATTTGTCTGTTGACAAGTTCAAACCCTACCTGAGATGCTAACTAGCTGGGGGATGCTGAACAAGCTAGTGGACTTCTCTGTGCCTCAGAATTTTTATCTATAAGATGGGAAGGTTGTCCTACCTAGCCTCTAAGATTCCTTGAGCTCTGAATTTATGATGCTATGAGTGCGAATTGCACTGGCCTATCTCCAACAAATGTTGGAGATATACAACAGCCAAGTCACCAATCAGTTCTTTCTTCCCTGCCTCCTCTCAAGTGCCCTGTCATCAACCTTGGTGTGTTTGTGTGTGTGTGTGAGAGAGAGAGAGAGACAGAGAGAGACAGAGAGAGAGAGAGACAGAGACAGAGAGACAGAGAGAGAGAGAGAGAAAGAGAGAGAGAGAGAGAGAGAGGTAGAGAGGTAGAGAGAGAGAGAGAGAACGTATATATATATATGTGTGTAGGTTCTGTGTTCCATCAATCTGATCCCTATGATCTCTCATTTCTCATATGTGTGAGAAATCATGACAAAGGAAATAGAGAAGTCTTTCCTGCCCTTATTACAGAGTCAAATGACTTTTTTGCCCTTCCAATATATCTTTCTAAAAATGTTGTTATTCTCAAATATTGCTCTTTGTTCCTACATCACCTTCACTTCTGAATCAATCTCTGTCTATCTTCTCATTCCCCAACCTAGTATGCTAATTCTTGTAACAAAGAATTTTTTTGAAAAGACAATTCAGCAAAACCAATCAAAGATGCTGTCACTTTTCCTGTCAACTTTCACAGAAGAGGAAAGAGAGACCAGAGAAAGCAGAACAGAACTTAGCCATTGATAGAAACCTTTAAAATAAAGGGCTAAGATCCCTGAACTGTCATCTCTATGCTTTCTAAGTAGATGATAAAATAGTGTATTGATTCCACAGCCCCTTCAACCCTCATTCATCTTGGTTTTGGGCACAGTCTGAACAAAACACCAGGGAACTCACTTGCTTCTGGTTCCTTGACCAAATCCCTCTACAAAACCTCTCCAAGTGCTACTCCTAGAACTGCTCAAAAGACAGAGTGACTTACAGAATGGAGGATGGGAAGAAGACTTGGTGACACTCCCATGTGCAGTGGCCCAAAGGAGGATACAGGAGCCTACACCCTGAAAGTCCTGAGCCTTGGAAGCATCTTTTACCATAGCATGCTTTAAATAATATGGTGCCTGCCTGGACTTCAGTTCACCACTCTTGGGTATTGAACTGGTTTTCCTTTCCATCATCTTTTTCTTCTGACTCACTACTTCTTTTTGTGTTGCCACCATTCAGTCTCCCATGGTTTTAAGCTTCAGATTTCTTGGACACTTTCTTCACTGCTCCTATCAAGTCAGTTACTAAACTATCTGCCTTCACAACATCTCTTTCATCCATCCCCTTTCTCCAATCCCAGGGCCAAAAACTATATAGGTTTTTATTATCACCCACCCGTATTACTGAAGTAGTTTCCCAACATGCCTTTGTCTTCAGTCCATCCCTCCTACCACTTTCAGTGTAATCTTCCTTCTGCACCCATCTGGTCCTATCATGCCTCTCTTCCAAAAGCCTTTAGTAGCTTCCTACTTTTTACTCTGCATGGCATTCAAGACCTCCACAACCTACTATCAACCTATATTTCCACCTTAATCTCAAATTACTCTCCTCCATGAATCCTCAAATCAAGCTGGATCCCTGAACAAATTATGTTTTCGGCCCTTGCTTCCATTGTTCCTTAAGCCTAGAATGTTCTCTCCTTAACCTGGTGAATTCCTAGTCATTCTTTAAAGTCCAATTCCCCCAAATCATTAAGAAACTTTGAAATGGCTCTTTGCATCTCTAATGAACATCTCATGTAATGAATGCAGAGCATATCTGTTGTTGCCTTAAATCTCTATTGGATTATAAACTCTAGAAGGGAAGGGATTATGTTTTATTTAAGCCAGGGGTTCTTAACCTAGGGTCCATGAAGTTAAAAAGAAAATGTCAATAACTATTTCACTAGAATTGGGTTCCTTTATAATTATTTCACTTTATGCATTAAAAACATTATTCTGTGAAGGAGTCCAATTCACCAGATTGTCAAAAGAGGTCCATGACACAAAAAAGATTAAGCATCCCTGATCTAAATTATTTTATCACCTTAACACCTAGGACAATGGACTATAAACAGTAATAGTCAATAAAAGTCTGTGGATAAATGAAATAATTAAATGGCAATCTCTGCTCACCCCAGGGGCATAGGATGACACATAGTAGCCTGGGTGCTTTGGACCTGTCCCATGTTGGGTTAGACATGAGACAGATTGAGGATTTTCCTTACCAACTTGATTAAAATCTCCCTGCCTGTACCAAGAGCCCTAGACCTTGCTTATCTTCTTGATGAGACTGCCAGTCACAGGGGTAATTTATGGGGATATCTCAGGATTGGATCCCCTGCTAGAATTATCTTTCATTGGTCCCTGCCCTCAAGCAGGCATATATATTCAGATCAAGAGATCTGATAGTGCCACTATTTTGTGCTCCTCAGACTATACCTGGAATATTATGTTGACTCTGTAGGCATTATATTTTAGGTGGAACAATGAAGAATTGACAAGTGATCTGAGGAGGTGATCAGAGTACAGCAGATGTCCTGACCTAGATCACAAAGAGTTCTGTGTGTCTTATGCTAGGCAACACAAAATACCTTCTAGGAGTCATACAAAATCACCCTCTGTGAATGCTAACTCAGGAGGAAGCAGTATCTGGACTAGATACACAACATTCCTTTTCCTCCCCTCTTGCAGGGTGTGGGAGATGATGGAAGTGGCTGTTGCAGGTACTTTTACACACAAAGTCTATAATTCTAAAAGCCGGCTTTGGTAGGCAGCTCAGAGATGTGGCTCTTCATTATCTTTATGGCCCCTTAGTTCCCTCCACTTTCTGTTCACTCTATGCCTACTCTGTCTCTAGGATCCTCATCACCCAGTTACCCCCAAATGGAAACTGATGTCTTCATCCCCAAGAAACCCACAACCAAGTAGCAGCAGCCTCATTCTCTGAAATTTAGACCATGCCCTGGAGGCCCTTGAGAAAAGGCTTCCTCTAAAGCTGAGCAAATAGAGAGAGGAGTTCCCAGAAGAGGCTGATTGCCTAAAATAAGTGGATGAATTATGGAAAAGGCAAGCATCAGATTAAGAGCTCCAGTAACACAGAAATCATAGAGTTGAAGCTTGGAGCAAATCTTCTGTTTCATGCCTAAATAGAAAACCTTGTATCTGTCTATGGGCCACTGGTGCTCATCTAGCATCAATACATTCACAAGAAACTGTTCAACTCAACTGAGTAGGACAAAGACCCAACTTCTACCCAAATCCAGTCTTCTCAGGCCCATCAACAGCATAATATTTGAGATAATATTTGTAAAGCACTTTGTGAATCTTAAAGTGCTATATAAATGTCACCTATTGTTAACATTAATAAATAATAAACTGATAAATTACACTGCAAAGGCACTGGAACTGCCTGATTAGAAATCCTATGACAAATCAGTTTGAGTGAAGATACTACGATAAGGACAACAACTAGCATTTATATAGTTAACACATACTTGTTCTTCCTTCTTTCCAGGGTTGTTGAATGGGTTCCCTGGTTATAATCTCTCTAGAATACTTTGAGTTCCTGAGAGAGAGAGAGAGAGAGAGAGAGAGAGCCTCTGCTACCATAAACTGTAAAGTACCTTCACAGGCCTCCTCCACTACCCTAGTTGCTAACCACCAAAAACTTGGGTGGTTTGGAGGGGAGGGCATTAGGGGTCACTTTGCTGGTATCCTCTATAGGGCCTCATCACTCCACAGCAGGGAAAAGCAGAGCACCTGAGCACCTCTGCCCTATATAAAGGCATACCTGGAATCTAACTTGACAGTGCCTTTCACAAGCCATGAAGACTGTCTGCACACTGTCTCTGTGTGGAATGGAGAAAGAGTTTACTGGTGTGTGACAGCTCCCCTCTTAGATGGGAAGGCCTTAGACCTGGCCAGATACACACCCAGCAAAGATTCATTTCAGATTTCAAAATAAACTCTTCATTGTGGGTTTCCCCAGTAAAGGTCAAAAGGCTCCACATCCTAGTCACATCAAATCCTTGATTAAACAGTCCTTGTCCAGACAATGTTCTCCTCTGGTGCCACAGGGATTGAATACAGATACATCCTTTGCCTTGCTCCCTGCCTTCCGGTGGGCACAGGTATCTTGTTTAAAGGGAACCCACAGTAACCCTTCTATCCCTCTATCCCTCCACAACCTCTATCCCTCCACAACATTCCTGGTATTCACAAGATGGCAATTTAGTGCCCTAGGTACACCTATCATTGAGCTAGGCAACCGAAGAAAGAGGCGTGGACAAAGCTCACTAGGGAAACAACACAGATAGCAGAGTTATCCCCAAAGCCATTCTCCTCAGGGCTCCCCTGCTCTTTCCTAGCCTGAACAGGGGCATGGCTCCTTCTCAGGTGAGATGGGCACAATCTTCCCTTCTTTCTAGTGTGTGGGCAAGTTGTCTTCATACACTGGGACAGGTGTAGTTGTGAAACACTGGGAGGCTCATCCAAAAGCAGCCAGGTATAGCTAGAATGCTCCTGAACTGCAGGGGAAAAGAGGGAAAGAGCTAAATAGAGTCTACATTTCAAGGGGACTTTTTGGTAATTTGTTGGAGTATTGAACAGAGGTTGGAAAGTAAGGTGAGGAGGACAGGATAAGTGACAACTAGGAACAGAGAAAGGGAAAGAAGTACTGGGATTTTGATGACTGTCCTATTAAGGCAGGAATAGAGGGAGTAGGGAGTTCCTAGGAACAGAAAGCCAAGGGGCAGTGGTAAAGTAAGCCTTAGGAAAGCAACTAACCTTCCTTCATTGACCTGGCAGCAGGATAACCTGCATTATACCTACCCTAAGTATAGCCCTATTCTGTCTATGAACAGTCTATCCAGTGACCTCCCAGCATGCTCTGAGATGTGAATGCATCTACAAAATCTGCCATTTCTAGTTGACTTGTTAATTCTACTGAAAAGGATTATTCAAATGAACACATACACTCCCAACAACCCATGGGCACATTTGCATCTCTATTAGTTCACACTTCTGAGGATAGGGCCGAATGGTTGGGACCCACAAGGAAGAGACAAAAGGAGCTGAGTCTACCTAGCCTACATGGTCAGTTACAAACACTGTACATGCCTCTGTGAGCCCTTTCATTCCAAGAATGTTTGCCATAGCTCACGATGAAACATGAGACAACCAATGCCACTTACACCTGCCACTTCACTTTTCCTGCCAGACCATAGCTATTATCTGCCCTCAGAGCAGAAGTTATTCTCAAGTGTGGCTCAAACAAGTCAAAACATACAAGTAGCCCTGGGTAACCCTCATAAACAGGGAAAGGGAGAGGCTATTTGGAGCATTTAAAGGATGGGGATGACCAGCTGGAGAATGCAATGAGGGCTGTGGAACCAAATGAGTAAGTCTCCTGTAAGGAATTTGCTAGCCTCATGAGAAGACAGCAAAAGTGAGTATCTGCTTGGCCTCGATGAAAAATGCAAGTGATGGAATGAGGAGATTAGAAAGCAATTTATTCCTCTTCCTTTGAGTGCTGCCCTCATCTGCGTCTAGCTAATGACAGCTTACATATTCACATATAAGTATTTTTACCTACTCCAGACAAAATGCTTGAGCCTGTGGAGAGAGTCCTGGGCCATAAATCTGGGCTCTTTCCTATTAGTCACTGTGTAACCTTGGGTGAATCCCCCTCTGTCTTTGCACTTTACTTTTAGGTTGTAAAATAAGGACACATACTTGTTCTTCTTTCCAGGGTTGTTGAATGGGTTCCCTGGTTATAATCTCTCTAGAGAGCTTTGAGTTTCCTCGAGAGAGAGCCTCTGCTACCATAATTAGCATTTATTAAGTATCCAGGATGTGTAAGGAGCTACACAGAACAAGTTTTCTGCCCCCCACTATTTCCTATAATTTTGCTGTAACTAGAAAACTTGGCAAAATTTCTGCACTAACAAAAATGCTTGTCACGTGTCTTTACTATTTGCTCCAGCTCTTCACTGTGGTCACTCACTTAGACCTGTGGGTCCAGCCTCAACACCCCAATCAGTCGTCTTCATCATAACACTCGGCTACTTCCATATTCATGAAGGTGACCCTCCTCCCCCAAGACAGTTCTGCCTCCTGCAGTGACTATTGATTTCAGATGAGAAATGGTCTCACTGAAAGAACTGACTTTGGAGTCCAGGGTAGACTATGCAACCAAAATTAGGCCTGGCAGGGCCAAGAGCTAAGAGAAGTGGGTGATATTTAGAATCGGAGGTCACAATGGGGAGGAAAATGGAACTTCTTTCTCTCCCCCCTCTCCCTTCTCCCTGCCTAGATGACTGGGGAAGAGACTGTGCTGACTAAAGAGAGGAGTTTAAGTTGGAGGTAGGGCATTCTCAAAGGCAAAGCAAAGCCTCCCATATTGCTCTTGTTGAGTTGCAAATAATCACAGCCCCTCTTTCCATCAAGCTGCCTTCATGCACCATTACACCTCAGTTTCCACTCTTTATGCCAGATACCCCACATGGTTCGGAACCCTCCTTCACCTCCACGGCAAACCAACTCTGTTCCTGCCTTGCACAGCAACGTTTACCATTCCTCCAGCTTGTGATAATCTCTTCAGCCTTTCTGCTGAACCATATCGTTCCTCTTAAAAAGACTGTTTGAAAGCACTCTGGTCATCACTGCAGCATGCCCCCTTAACTCCCCCTCATACCGTCATACTGACCTCTGTAAGTTAGTCCTATAAAGGAGCAGAACAGGCGCTTGGCTTAGTTATCAGAGTACCTGGGTTCAAATTCTGGCTCTGATATCTAGTAGGAGACCCGGAGGAACTGGGCTAAATCATCTCTTCTCCATGAGCTCCAGTTTTCTCATTAAAAAAAGGCTACAATCATACATGCACTATCTACCTCATGGAGTTGTTATGGAGGAAGAAGCAGGAGACAGGAGCAATGATTATCAGTCTTATTTCAATGTGTCTCATGGGCAGTTTGAGGTAATGGATCAAGTACTGGCTTTAAGTCGGGAAAAGCTCTTCTGGTTTTAATGCTGCCTCTGCCACTGGTTGTATTGACCAGGTTAAGTCTCAGTCCTGTAATTTGTGAAATAAGGGGGTCAGACTGGATCTGGATGGCCTCTAAGGTTCTACCCAGCTCAAGAGCCATAGTTCTGGTATCTCTCAGACTGGAAGCTCTGAAAGGGTGGTAACTGCAGACATTATTTTCTATTGAATGTGTCCATTCAAGCTAAGTAAAGGTTGCTGGCTGACAGAAGAGGATGGACATTTCTAGGCTGTAAGGATGACCAAGTCTCAATAAATGTCCTACCAGGGGCATAAAACCAGGCCTAACCACGGACAGCCTCGGTAGGGTACATCCACCAAACACAGACATAAAGGAGGGCAGCTGGGTCGCACAACAGATAGAGTGCTGGGCCTGGAGTCAGGACAACTCCTCCCTCCTGAGTTCAAATCTGGCCTCAGATACTTACTGCCTGTCTGACTCTGGGCAAGTCACTTAACCCTGTCTGCCTCAGTTTCCTCATCTGTAAAATGAGCTGGAGAAGGAAGTGGCAAATGACTCCAGTAACTCTGCCAAGAAAACCACGAATGGGGTCGTGAAGAATTGAATAGGCTTAAATGACTGAACGACAAAAATGAAGGAAGAACTCAGAATCTCATGGCAAGTAACACCTTCATCCCACAACACGAAACCGAAACAAGGGCCTGTGAAGCAGGACTTTTACTCTCGGCCATGGGCCTCTGACCTCAGAGCTCAGCGAAAACCATCAATTAATTTCCCACAATTCCCTCAGAGTCTGAACCTGGGCACACATATTTAAACTCTATGGTCTTTCAGCAAACACTTCGTTCTCAGAGAATTTTATAGCTAGAAGAGCCTGCAGAGGTCAATTTATTCCAACCTCCAGCTCAATGTAGAAATGCCTTCTATGGCGATCCTTCCAAGTAATCCATCCAAGATGTGTCTCTCTCTCTGGAGACATCTGGGGGTGAGGCAGTCTCTACAGTACTTTACAAGAAAGTCTATTCCACTTTTGTAGGGCTGTACCTGTCATAAAGTTCTTTCAAATATTGAGCTAAAATCCATTTCCCTGAACATTTCATGGCTCCTAGTTCTGCCTTCTGAGGCCAAGCAGAAAAAATTAAAATAAGATGCCCCTTCCATATGAAACTCTTCTAATGTCTGAAGACATTCATCAGAACCTTTTCATCCCCAAACCCTTTTTCAGCTCCCTGGGCAAGTCTTCTCTAGACTAAGCATGTTCAGGTTTCTCAGTCATTCCCTATATGACATGGAACATAACTAATCCTGGTTATATTCCTCTGGACAAAAAACTAGATCAAGATCTAGTTCTAGGACAAAGATCTAGAACAAGAAGGGCCCTCAAAAGTTATCTAGTCCAATCCCCTCATTTTACAGATGAGAAAACTAAGGTCTAGTGAGCTTAAGTGATAACAGTTAAGTGATACAGACATCAGGCATCAAAGGTGGGATTTGAACTTAAGTCCTCTAACTGCAGAGCCAGCACAATGTACTATATACATATGCTATGTGTGTGTGTGTATACACACACACACACACACACACACACACACACACACACACGCTATATAATCTTTCTTAAAATGTTGTCCCCAATATTTATAGCAGCTTATTTTGTGGTGGTCAAGAACTTGGAAATTGTGTCAATGCCCATCAATTGGGCAATGACTAAATAAGCTGTGGTATATGAATGTAATGTGATACTATTGTGCTATAAGAAATGATGAAGAGGCAGACTTCAGAAAAACCTTGAAAGATTTACATGAACTGATGCTGAGTGAAGTGAGCAGAACCAGAAGAACATTGTACACAGTAAGAGCAACATTGTGCAATGATTGACTTTGATAGACTTAGCTCTTCTCAGCAATGCAAGGACCTAAGACAATTCCAAAAAGCTCATGATGAAAAATGACATCCACATCCAGAGAAAGAAATATGGAGCCTGAATGCAGAGAAAAGCAGACTATTTGCTCTCTTTTTTCTGTTTTGTTTTGTTTTTGTCTCTCTTGTGTTTCCTCCCATTCATTCTAATTCCTCTATACAACATGACTTAATGTGAAAATTTGTTTAATAAAAATGTATATCCAGTATGACCTGGATAGAGTACAACAGAACCAAGTTCCCCCTTTGCTGGGTGCCAGACATCTACTAATGCAGACAAAGATAACATTAACGTCTTTGCATGCAAAGTTCTAATAACATACAAGTTCTTCCCATGGCAATTCTGAACCACTCTCATTTGGACTTAAAGCTCTTGATTTATACATGCTTCACCAAGAAATATCTGCTTTATTTATTTTTCCCAGTATGTTGAATAGCTCTTTGCCAACATTAGTTCTCCATCACTATCAATAACAAATATTGACTGAGCTCCTCCTTTGGATTAGGTATTCTCACCTCACCACTCCTGCTCTCCTTCCTGTCCTGGCCACCCACCCATACACAGAACATGGTAGCAACTTCTACCACTGGTGGCATGACTATGTGGCCAAAGAGGAGGTCTGGAGGGGAATTATGAAGAACAAGGCCCTCATTCATGAATGTGTTTATAAAAATGTGTGTCAACCGCATGATGAAACTCAAAGCCTTAGTGCTTAATGAGAAATATGAGTCAGCACCCAAGACAGCAGAAGGTCTGGGAGTTCCCAGTGTTTATGGAAAATTGCTCGAGTCCTGGGGCCTAGTGTGAACACAGAATGTGCAGCATTGCTGGGGCCTTGGCTCGAGTAACACCCTTGGAGGGCCTGGGCTTGCCTAAAATGAAGCCCTGAATTGATGTAACAAGACTCCAGCAAGAAGGGGCCAGCTGTTCATGGCCCAAAATGAGCTGGCTGTAACTGCTATTCACAAGGTTAATGACTACTTTTCCAGACTTGCAGAAACCCTGTGGGCAGACTTCATCTATGAGAAGCTCTCGGATACCTGATTTGGAAACCTGTGAAGTTGTGAGATGAAAATTCCCTTTTAAACATACACTTGGTATCTTTAGTTGGAGGATCAAAAACATTGGAGAAATCTTCTAATACTCCTTTAGATGGACCCACCTCTACTTTTAAAGAGGCTGAGTGAGGCCACTGTGAGTAATGGGGCCGGGGGCAGGGTGGGAAGGGGGAGATTCAAGTTTAGGAACTTGGTCAACATAGTCACAAGGGACTCCCTGAAATTGTAAGTGATCTTTCCAAACCAGGGGATGATTCTGTCTCTCTGGTCTTTTGTTTGCATGTATTATTTTATATCCTCACCTACAAAAGTGATTCTTCTGAAGCACAGAAAAGCATTCGCTATGGATCTCCCATTCATCTCCCATCCATCTCCCTCCATTTCCCTGTATCCATCCCTTCAGGTAAACAATGGAATTCTCTTAAATCTAGGCCAGACTCTCAACCCTCACACAATCAAGAGGGAGAATTAAATGTGAACACATAAGCTAAAATAACGGAGTAAGGGACCCATAAAAAGTAGCTCAGTGAAATCATAAGCAGGCATTAATATATCTTTAGGATCTAGACATAGGTCAGACAGTCAAGAAAGCATCCCAGGCAATCAGATAAACTATAGGTATATCTCATTTTACAATGGATATGTTTCTGAAAAGTTGTATATAAATCACATTTTTGCAAATCTAATTCAAATTTTCACATTATACAGCACCAAATGCGGTAACTTGCACGTAGTGGGTACTCAAAAAAAAATTGGGTGAAATATTTTAAATGCACTAGGAGGAATACAACTTAAAATTTTTTTTGAAAGGAATCCCTTTCAAATGTGAATAGTTACCTCAATATAACTTCTTTATAAATTCAGATTTCTGCATGTCAAGTTTTTCTAAAGTTTGATATACCTGTGCTTGAAGGGGTATGGAGTGGCAGGCTGGGAGATACAAAGGTCACATTTCCCAAAAGGCTTCAGAAAAATGATCAAAGACAGATTAAGAATAGATTTGGCCCTGGGACAACATGATCACAAGGATCAACTTCTAAAACCTGAGGATAGCAAAGGAGATAAGAGCCCCTTCCAGTATTCTACTCATCTGTCTCAGGGGAGCCGTGCTTCAGTCCTGGCCAAGAAAATCCAAGTTATCTGCACTCTCCTGGTGATTAGGCCCATGATATTGGCAGGTCACAGTCTTTCTGCAGTGTCAGAGCAGAAGCTGGGAACAGGGAGAGGGAACCCTGGGTGGTTCTGAGATATTTAATAACCAGAGACTGGAGAACTATAATTTTTGAGTACTGTTCCAGCACACACACATTTGCATGCACACACACATATACACAAAGAGATATTATTAAAGACATAGTAAAAGAGGTATGCTTTTCTTTAACCTGACACATGCAAATCCACACATACAGAAAAGATAAATGAGGGGTAGTCATTTGCTTTTTACAAAAGAATTCTTCACTTTTCAAAAGACTTTTCTCCAAGGGTTCTGTTAACTAGCTATCTGCTGTGCGCCGCTCAAATTATGTGAGATCTACAAGATAGCTATGGTATACAATGGAGATGCAGGGTATGGCAGAAAAGGTTTTCCTGCAGTACCTCCCCCTCCCTCTACTTGGGTAAACACCTGTAGTGGCTGGCAATGATGGGGAAGGTGACACTCACAGTATCTTAAGGATCTCCACATAGCAGCCCAGGATGCGGTCGGCCTGGGCGCTCAGCTCGATGCTCATGGTGCTGCAGGTGGGGCTGACCATGAGGCAGTCAATGAGGTTGGGTTCACTGTCATTGCCAGCACTGGCTGTCATCTTCTGGTTGGCAGTGTTGTTACGCTCTACCTCCACATGGATCTCATTGGAAGTGACAATGACCGACTTGAGGCGGGATTCGGACAATGCCGCCTCCTGACAGACAAGGTCGGGGCTTGTGTGGAGAAGGCGCAGCGGTAAGTTGGGTTTCCGGTCACATTGCTGCTGACAGCCATTGCGAATTTCTTTCAGGCTTGGAGAATTGTCTCGGCTGCGGTGACAGATCAGGAAAAGGATGGTTTTAGAAACAGAGGGCTTGGGGATTACCAGTCTACACTTGGAGCTCAGAAAAGTACAAACAAGCAATATCTATATTCAAAAGTCACCCCTTCCAAGAAACCTTCCCTACACCCCCCCTACCCCCCACAGATTACACTCTTGTTTTCATCTCTTTTCTCCATGTATTTGCACAAGAGGTCTCTCTCTTGACACCCTCACCCACCAGGACTTGGCATTCACTTCCTCCTCATCTCCACCTCTTAGAATTTTTACTTTCTTTCAAGGTGGTACCTCTTGCCCATTCTTCTTCCCACCCCAAAGTAACTTGTAATTTATTTGTGTATATATAGTATACTAATCTGTATCCATGTTAATGCCAGGAAATGTGAGTTCCTTGAAGGCAGGGACAGATTCCTTTTGTCTTTGTTTTCCCAGTGACTACTACAAGGTTGGACATATATTAGGCTCTTAATAGAGATTTGCTGAAAAAAACTAAATTGGCATTCCCTAGCAGTGATGTGCACATTCTATCACTAAAATCCTCTGCTAATAAGCTGGAAAGTCTTGTATTAGCCTGATTATAGACCTAGGAAATAGTAAGGTACAGCAGAAAAAGTACTGGCTCTGGAGTCAGAAAACCTGGATTCAAATTTCACATCTGTAATTGTAGGCATGTCATTCAACCTCCTTCAGTCAATTAGCATTTATTAAATGCTTAGCATGGACTAGGCACTGTGCTAAGTGATGGGAGTACAAAGAAAAGCCAAAGATAGTCCCAGCCTTGATTCCTTCCTCTGTAAAATGAAGAGGTAGGCTATGTGGCCCGTGGCACCCCTTCTGGATCTATGATTTTATGACTTTATTACCTGCTGTCCAAGGACCCACAGGCCTGGCTACCAGGTTACACATTTTTTGAGACTATGAAGATCATCAACTAAAGTCTGAGGGGCTCTGAACTGCCACAGCTGGAGCAAAACATCCACACCTGATGTCCTCTGTCCTCCAGGACCAGTTCACAGATCATTGGAAGTACTAAAGAAGACCATGAAGTTTGCATTATTGGTTTTTTTCTGACTTCCTTAATCTTTAGTGAGCTACTGTGTATTTCTTGAGCCTTTCAGAGGCATTGTGCTGTAGTGGAGAATACAGCAGACTGGGATCCTTTGATCCACTCTTTTTGGGACATCTTTTTTTTCTTTTTAAAAAATTAACTGGGTGATGTGTTCAATAGTGCTGGATTCTGAAGTCAGTAAGACCTGAATTTGAATTTGGTCTCAGAAACTTACAAGCTTTGTGACCCTGGGCCTTTTTCTGCCTCGGTCTCCTCATCTGGAAAATAGGGTTTATAATAGTACCTGCCTCCCAGGGTTATCATGAGGAACAAATGAGATAATATTTGTAAAGCACTTTGCAAACTCCAAAGCGCTACATAAATGGCAGCTGCTATCACCATCATTTCCCCAATGATGGTTAATGTAGAAGTGTACTGAATGTAGCTGACTGAAAATAAAAATTCATTGTTTAACTTTCTTGGACCTAGCACATTGTCTTTCACATAATGGAAACTGAATGAAGGTTTCTTGCTTATTAAATGAATTGAATAACCGGGTCCCATGGCCAGTGTATTTGTATGGCCAGTGACTAGAACAAGGTCGGGCACATATTAGGTTCTTAAAAGAGATTTGCTGAAAGAAACTAAATTGGTATTACCTAGCAGTGATGGACACATTCTGTCACTAAAATCCTCTGCTAACAAGCTGGAAAGTCTTGTATTAGCCTGATTATAGACCCAGGAGGCAGCAAGGTAGAGCAGAAAGAGTACTGGCTCAATTCCCTTGGGATACATTTTGTTGGCTATCCCTAGTTTCTTCGTTTTGTCCCACTAGTCTCTTCAGGGCCCAGCCCTTTCCTAACACTTACTAAATGAATACGCTTATCTTTTCCTTTACTGATATGGTTCTTCCATAGGTGATGTCTCTCTCCACCCCCACCATCTGATATATCCAAATCCAACCCATCCTTCAAAGACCTGGTTATGTGTCACATCCTTCAGCATCAAATGAGATAATATATGTAAAGAGCTTTGCAAACCTTAAGGCTCCATACAATTATCAGCTAATATCATTATCCCTGATTACTCTCAAGTCCCCAGTGATCCTTCCTTGCTCTGACATCCTACTGTAGTAGGATGTGTGCCACACAAGAGTGTACTCGCTTATATGCAGTCTTATGTTTTTTCCCCAAATGCTTCATGCAGGTCTTTCTTTTTCACTCCAGTGAGGTCCCAGACAGTAGAAGCTGGGGCATAATCTGATGCATTTTTGTATCACCACTATCAAATCCCTCTTTATTCCTCCCACTGAATCCAGGACTCTGCAAAGAGTAGGTGCTTAAATACCTATCTACTGATGAGAGTGAATTATTAAACTTTTCATCTATGGAGCTTAAATCTGTTACCATCTATTGCTTCCATAGTATAACGTACATTCCACTCATCTTGACCATTTTTTGAGCCTCTGAGCTAAA
Organism: Pseudochirops corinnae; assembly: GCA_028646515.1. Classification (NCBI taxonomy): domain Eukaryota; kingdom Metazoa; phylum Chordata; class Mammalia; order Diprotodontia; family Pseudocheiridae; genus Pseudochirops; species Pseudochirops corinnae. The sequence continues at coordinate 165,774,102 of CM053585.1, forward strand.
CACATGGCAGGTTTCAGCAAGTAACTTGTATGGCTGAAGGGAGTATTCTACACAAAAACCTGTCCATCTTGCACCTTCCTACTACAGTGAGCTCCTCAAAGACAGGGACTGCTGTTTTTGTCTCTATATTCTTAGTTCCTAGAACACAGCAGAGGTTTAATAATGTTGAACTGAGTTGCATTTTACTATGAAACATTAAATGTGAGTCATTTTCTATACAGCCTTGAACTCGTGAGAGAAAGGATATAATACAAGTTAAATACAGTAATATTTCCATTTATCTGAAGGTGACTTATCAGCTCTCTGGCATGTAGCTAAGAACCCTAAAGCAAGCAAAAAAAATCTCCCAAGAAGGCAATGTAGAATCTACTGCTTACAAGAAGTTGACCTTGGGCAAGTCATTTGACCTACTATAAGCCACAGTTTCCCTTATTTTTGAAACAAAAGTTTATACTAGGTAATCTCTTAAGATCCATTCTAGTTCTAAATGCTATGATCCTGTACTCCTATGACACCAGAGTTGGGACAAATGTTCAAATTGGGTCTTCAAATCTGACAAGTGAGAAAATGGGAATGGATTTAAAAAAGGAACCATTAATAATCCCATTTAATTTACCAATTTAAAGTTCAACATTGTAAAAGCTATTTTTATTTTTTAAAATTGTTTGCATTTTTCATTCTGTTCTGACCTCCTCTAGAAACTGAGAAGTTTTGTGCCCTCCATGCAGCATGCCCACTGACAACGGAATGTAAGACTCCTCCTGGAAACCCATCAGTCATTTGTGAGACCTCAAGCCTGATGCCTGGAGTATAGTGGTGCCACAGGAAGAGCTGTCTTTTGCTTTTGTAGACAGTGGTGACACGAGATCACTAAGAAGCCCTTCCCACCAAACTTTTCAAAAATAGCATGTTATCCTTCTCCAGAAAGGAAGTTCAGTGATCCATAGGCCACACATCTGGGTCATTTAGCTGAAAACTCCAAATGCTATGGCCATCCTTATAAGCCCAGGATCTCGTGGGAGTCACTTTACAGTTAGGTTTCTCTAAGGTCCTCTTAAGGGATGCTTCTGGATGATTAATCTTGTAATCACAGTCTTATAAATATTTTAAAAATAATTCCCAACCTCCAAATCATTTCCCATCTGGAAATCTCTGGAGATGGCTGATTAGTAAAATGAATTCAACTAGAGTTCTCTTTTTATTTACTAGTCAAAAGGAGATGGCCGGGTCTCATTTTAGGAGGTAGGTGTCACAGTGGATTAGGGCAACGGGTCTAGAGTCAGGAAGACCTGAGTTCAAATCCAGCCCCAGACACCTACTGGCTGTGTGATCCTGGGCAAGTCATTTAACCTCTGTTTGTTTCCTTTTCCTCATCTGCAAAATAGAGGCAATAACGGCACCTTCCTCTCAGATTTTTTAGGAGGATCAAATGAAGTAACTGCAAAGCGTCTAGCCCTGGGAGTCAGTACAGTCAGTACTGTATAAATGTTAGCTATTATTATTATAAATGGGGTACTGCGCTAGAGAGCTGGAGTAACTGGGCCTCCTCCTAGTTCTACCACTGACTTTTTAGGTGTTACAAGGCATGCCGCCTTCTCCTTTCCTAATTTCCCAACTCAGACAGTGGAATGAGATCCCTCTACCTTTTCCAATTCTAACTCTCTCCCATAAGTCTGTGGACTTTTGCTCTCTGAGATCAGCACAAACAGAAAGGTCATGCTCTAGCTCTCCTTAATCCAATCCTATCTGGCCTGATTGGCCAAGAGCCTCCTAAAGCACCCTTTGTGTGGGCCCGTGCCTGTGCATGGCCCTGGGCTTGCAGGGAAGAGGAAAGAAAACGATTCTCATTTGTTGTTCTCCTACTTTATGCCCTAGCAGTAGATAAACATAGAGCAGGGAACCCCATGTCTTGTTAAGCCAGAGATCCCCAGGATGAATCAGAGACTTAAGAATGAGCAACGAATAGGAGGATGGGAGCGTGGGAAATAGAGCATGCTCAGAACTGCTTAACAAGGTTACAATTCACTGGGGGGCTACTGCATTTCAGTGAATTTAGGTCAGCAGCAGTAAGGGATGCTTTCTGCAGATTAACATGACCAAGGACAAATGCCTGTTATCCTAGTCTCTGCAGCAGCTGCATTTCCTACCTTCCTTTCCAAGAAGCAGCATCTCTTTAAGGCAAACACCTGTAATGACCTAGCTAGTCTGTGGACTGCTTGGTACATAATGGAATCCCAATACCAGACATAGGAGTACATGCAGAAGGCCCAGACAAACCTCTCAGCACTAGACTACAAAGAAAATGTCTTGAGAATGAGCAAAAAGGTTACATCACAGAGAGAGAGAGAGAGAGAGAGAGAGAGAGAGAGAGAGAGAGAGAGAGAGTGTGTGTGTGTGTGTGTGTGTGTGTGTGTGTGTGTGTGTGTATGTGTGTGTGTGTGTGTTTGAGGGGGCCTGGCCTGCGAAGTAGAGGACACACTCTGGGGTATTTATCAGACTGTGTTTCATTAGGATATTTAATGAATCTGATCTCTACAGGATGTAGAAGTCTACCCTGCCAAGACTACCAATACAGCTCTATTCTTAGGACCTCAGCTCAGAGCCCACTCTCATATGTCATCCAGTATCAAGGACCCAACTATCCTAGGACCCATTTCTTAAATCTGAGCTCGAGGCCCTCAGGACAAGCCTCACTGCCCAGGCAATGACCTCAGGCTCCATGACCAAACCTCAGGGCCCAGTTCTGCTCCCCTATTCATGCTCCCAATGAGATCCCCCACTCAAAAATCTCTTTCTAGTCACATATATATTGTATGTACATGTTACATGCAAAGAAGAATTTAGCTCCATATCTTCAAAGTCTTATGAGGTTATGTATCCCAACTGTAATACCTTCAATCTACCTAGAGCATGGCAGGCATACCTGATAAGTTGTGGAACAATTTTAATAAGGATTTGAAAAGTGAATTTAGTAAAATTCATCTTCACTTAAAAAAAAAAAACCAGACCAAACTTTTGCTTTTAAAAAAATTCATTTTTAAAAAATCTTTAAATATATGGGTAAATTCAGTGCTACAGATGCCTCTAAAGTGACTACTACCTGAATCTGCACGTACCTGGGAGGGAGAAAATGTGCTTGGTCTGCTTTGAGGGGGTCAGTTCACCCTGTTCTCCAAGTAAGGACCCTGCAGCTGCTACAAATGACTCAAAGCTGGCACACTGTCTGTACTCTGGGTGTGATAAATACTAATGATTCTGTAATTGGTCGGCCCCATACACTCTGGCTGCCCTTTACAACCCCAGTTGTCAAAGAAAAAAATTACTATCCAGAATGACCTTGGTTGGAGCTGGAAAAGGCTGCACTGACCTGTTGATGAACTCTTCGTAGCAGGAGTAGATGGCAGCAAGGCAAACTGCAACCAGGTTGGGCAGGACCCGGGGGTGGGGGCACTGTCCTGTAGGGCCATGCATGCTGGAAAAGAATCAGATCCAGAGAACACTGGGATTACATGAAGGATCGGGATAGGGACGTCATAAGAAACAGGGTGCTAGGCTTGATGGGGTTAAGGTGACTAACAAAGGATTTTGCCTGAAAATTTAGCTCAAATGGAGACACTCTCCTATCCCAAACACCTCTTCTTAGGTCTGTGACATTCCAAGCTTGTATTTCCTTGGGGTCAACTAATACTGCTTGTACTACAAACTCTAACCAAAATGCATTTCTTTTGGATAATATTTTGGGGTCTAAGTTGGTAATTTTAGAAAATACATAAGCAGTTCGGCAGAGAAGCTAGACAACTAGTTTTAGAGTCAAAAATCCTGGATTCAAGTCCAGCTCCTACTGAAAGACACTTAACCTTTCAGTGCTCCATTCCAGTGAGACATTATTAAGCTACAGAACTACATTGAGAGGAGTAATTTCTTTACTGGGGGTTCTCTACATCAATGAAATCACAGGTCAAAGGGCAGTGATGGCAACACAAGTTCAGTGTTGGTTAAGAGTTGTTCACTAGGGATTCTTTAAGAAAAACTTTGATGCCACTCATAAAAAACAACATCTAGATTCAGTTCATTTCAATGGCTGGGTTTTTTTTTTTTGGCTTCATGGTTCATTTCAGGTCAATTTCCTGGTCAAAAGTAGGGCATATGATGAGCTCAGCAATGGGATCCCCATTTCTCAACTCCCTACTCCCCTCCCATCCCCTCCGGCATCTCCAAACACCATCTGCTCTTTAGGGATACAAGAAGATCACCTTGTCTCCAAGCTAAAAGAACGGCAGATAGGGAAAGCCCAGAGGTAATGAGGAACCAAGTGGCAGGGGGTGGGGTAAGTGTGGGTGCAAAGGGATATTGGTGAGGGAGGAAGGTCTCACTGACCTGTGAATAAACTTCTTTACCACTTCCATACCAGCATTCAGCTCATTCAAGGCAAGAATATACTCCTGAGTAAAGAGCCTCAGCCGTGGGCACTTCCCAAAATCCTGCAGAAAGAAGAGGAAAGGACATACTAAGAAACAAGGTCAGTGTGGGCTCAGCCAACTAAACTAAGTCCTAGGATTGAGCACAGGCCATTGACATGACTCCAACACAACACTTTTGTGTGGATATGGTCCTCCTCCCATCCCTCCTCCCAACTCCCAGTCAAATAAATCAGGTTCTCTGACCCTCGTTCTGGTCTCCTTGGATATACAAGAAAAACTTTCGAGGTCACATATTAGCGACTGTAACTAGGAAATGTGATTGGGAACTCCAGTGACAATAATACTCAGAGAAAAGAAAGAAGAACCCCCTCCCAAGATGGGGGGGAAGGAACTGCATTCTTTGATCTACCTTGTTCCAGACTTCCATACCTGACAGAAAGGAGGTGGAAATTGAATTCTTTCATTCCCTGTTCAACTGAATCTATTCAATTACCTGCCAGGTGGAAATGCCATATAACCAGAGAAAAATGTCTGTGTAACAGATTTATTTTTATTTTTTTGCTGTCCAAGTGAGAATATATTCATTCTAACTATGACCCAATGAGTCTTCTACTTTTCAGCTATCCTAATTTCAATCCCTTCATTATAACTAGCGTGTGTAGAAGGCACAACTGGTCAGTTATGTAGAAATCTTGAATAAAGATTTCTAAAAGTGAGACTTTGTAGAATTGATTTACTTTTAAAAAAATGTCAGTAAGGATGTGACAAACAATAGTCATATTTTTTCACATTTTTCAAAAAAGAGTTATCTCTTCTTAAACAGAATGGAATCTCTTGGACTAATGATTTTCCTCTGCTATATCACATGCTAGGCAAATAAGAAAGCTAGAAGTTAATTTCTTGCAAGAGGGTCAGGAGGCATAGAAGAAGGCAGTAAAGAAACTTGATATTCCCTCAAAAGGTGTCAGGATATGTGCCAGAAAAGTGGCAGGCAAAAGGAATTTCTGGCCAGTGACCAGTTGTCTCAGAATCTCAGAGCTGGAAGGAACTCAGAAGTCATCTTGCCCAACCAGTCCCTGAGCAAGCATCCCCTCTGAATCTAATTGTGCTAGTGGCCTGTCAGCACTGGTGAGCTAAATGTTCCCTAGATACCCCTAGATTCAGGGTGGATTAAGAAAGACTTGGAAGAATTTTAGAGGTGGTAGGGATATAGCAGGGTGTTGGGAACTAAGCATCCTGAGAGGCTCTATCCTGACTCAGGTGAAGTAACTTGCTCCTTTCACTTGAGAGGTGTTTGTTCATATAGGAGCAAATGGGCGAGAGTCAGCATGACATAGGAGGACAAGCAGGTGAGAGGGTCTATGTTCAAATCCTGGCTCTGCTATTTACTATCTGTATGATATAAAGCAAGCCAGTCAGCCCCCCTGGATAGTCCCTTTATTTTAGGGAGTTCATAGAATCATAAATTCAGAGCTCAAAGTGTTGGTCTCTAAAGTTCTTTCCAGCTCTGGACTCTAAAATTCTAAAGGATGGAGGTGAGGAGAATGGTAGGATACAGAGTCGTATGAGCACTGCTGCATGCACAGTCATCCCAGGGGTATTCCTTTTGGCTTAGGTTGGCCCCAGATAGTCATTGGACCAAGAGCCCATGGGACCTTCATCAGCATCAACAGGGGATCAGAATTAGACTGTAATTGGTGCACTTTGACCTGGCACCTTTGGTTTGTGGTAAATGCCATGGGCCAACAGCTTAGGAAAGAATCATTGGAGTATGGAAAACAACCCATTACAAAGAGTGTGTAAGGGAGGAATTGTGTGTATGAAAGGGAAATAATGTCTGAGAGGGAGCCATGTGCAGCAGGCAGTGTGTGTGAATGGGCAGGAGAGGAAGAGGTGGGTATGGTGCATGTGACAAAGCGTAATTTGAAAAGAGAAAGAATGATGAAAAAATAGAGAGAAAAAAGAGAGAGAGAGAGAGAGAGAGAGAGAGAGAGAGAGAGAGAGAGAGAGAGAGCTCAAAGTAGAGGGTAGACAGCAGTGAGTGGGAGGAACAACAATGGTAGACACCAAGGAAAGAGGCCTCCTCAACAGCCAGGGAAGACTGACTCGAACCTCAATTTCTGTCAGCTAGCTTGGCCTCAGGACCCTTGACCACTGGCAGTTTCCTCTTCACAGTACCAAGAAGGGGGCTATTGGTAACCATGTTCAGAAGACCAGCACACTTTCCATTTTCTGGCACTATTCATGACTGACGCTTGCTCCCCAGAAATAGAGGGTGAAGTCTGGATACTTAGTCTAGACTCAAAGGCAAGTGTGAAGAAAAACACATTACAGACTGTGGCAGGCTGAACTGTTTGGCTTTTGTGTTTTGTTTTATTTTGTTAGAGGTGAGGGGACAGTGAGAAGAGGAAACACAGAAACACGTATGTGAAATGCTCGGATATGAATGACTGATTCCTCTCAGTAACAACACAAAACTTCTAAGACTTTGAGAAAATTCTTTCCCCTAGAGCAGTGGTTCTCAACATTCCTAATGCCGCCACCCTTTAATACTTGTATGTGGGTGTATCTGCATGTGGGCGGACCTGCCTAGAGACAGATAGAGGAGCCGTGTCTCAGTTCCTAAGACCATCGGAAATATGTGTTTTCTGATGGTCTTAGGAGACCCCTAGGAAAGGGTCGTTCAACCCCCAAAGGGGTAGCGACCCACAGGTTGCGAACTACTGCCCTAGAGGCAGTTACATAGTATTACACAGTACATGGAAGCTTGTAGCCTAGGAAGAGCCAGGTCTGAATCCTACCTCAGGCATTTACTAGCTGTGTGACTTACCCAGTAAGTCACTTACTCAGCCTCTCTAGACCTCAGTTCCCTCATCCATAAAATGGATGATTCAGATGGAGATAGGTGCTCTTTTGTAGTTCTTTTCAGCTTTGACTGCTATGATGCCATGTGTGACCGTAGTATCTGGGCTATTCCTGGGCTGTGGACTTAGTGCCCACAGATTCAGTCTGCCCTCCCCCCCTCCAAAAAAGATACTGTTTAAACTGTTATATTCATTTGCTGCATTATGATAACAACAGATCCACTGATGGTTGTATAGGCCAGATTTACAGCATAAATGAACGTAGACTCTCCCTAGACCAGGGCTTCTCAAATACTTTCCACTTGAGATCCCTTCAGTAGCTTCTTAAACTCAAAAAGCACTGTACCAACAAGATAGTCATCTATAGAGATGAAGATGATTAGGAACAAGACTTAGAAACAGAAGAGACCATCTAATCCAGCAACAGAAGCCCAAGAGAAATTAAATACTTTGCTCAAGGTCACACAAGTAGAATTTGAACCCAGGACCTGTAACTCCAAATCCAGTGTTTTTCAAGTACTGCTCTGGCAACAGTTACAACTAAGTATGATTCTGTCAGAGGGTGAGGGACCAGGCAGACCAGACCAGATCAGTGGCCATCTAACTCTTTTACGTGCTCAGGAGATGCTTTACCCTGAGGTAAACTGCCATTACTGTTGCTACATTTCAGAAAGATTCATTGTTATGCTTTTAAAATGTAATTTCAACTCTCTAAGGAGAGATACACTTTACAAAAGCCCATAATCTCTCAAGTCACAGAGAGGATCTCCTGGGACCACGAGCAGCCTAGGGAACACACTTTGAGAACCCTTAGACGAGGTGATCTATTTCTCTCTTTTGGCTTCATGACTTTATGAATACAGATTCATCAGCAGTAGGTCACAGTTTGCTACCAATAAGGAAAGGAAATTAAATGAAGCTACCGTATAATATATTCTTTCTGTTATAGAGTGAAATGAGTATTTGGATAGGAAATTCCCTAAGAAAAAGGAAAGCACCCAAGCTTCACCAGCTCACAAGTGACCCTGCAAATTCTGAGGCTATGTATAACTGTGGTCCATTTTCAGGGAGCAAATGACCACTTCCAGAAACATTCCCATTTCCATGAAAGTAACCACAAACAAGCAGACATGAAGATTTTAAGGCTGTTTAAATTTTGACATCCTTTCTCTTATATCTAAAGTCTAGTCTACTTGGTTTTCTCTGAATACAACCTCCCACCTCCTGTGTCTATTCCTTTACATAGGTTTGTCCCCCTTGCCCAGAATGGACTCTCCTCTTACCTCCACCTTATAGAACTGTTGGCTTTATTCAAGGCTCAATGTGGGTGCCACCTTGTACATGAAAAATATTATCATCTTATCCACTTCCAGAGCACTCTTCTTTGGAAATTAATCTTACATATTTTGTATTTAACTTAACTTTGTACATGGTACTGCCCACTCCACCCCCACCCCCAGCCAAAAAAAAAAAAAAAAGAATGCAAGGTCTTTGAGGGCAGTCCATTTTTGTCAATGAATCCCCAGTGCCTAATACAGTGCCTCACACATTGTCAGAGCCTAAGAAATGACTACTGAATGAAGTCTAAAAATAACTGTCTCTCAACACAGAATAATCACAGAACACTATAGAATATTCAAAAAGATATGGCTTGAGAGAAAGGAGAAGACAGCCCAAATCCATGTCTGCTTCAGTAAATTCGACAAGTCAGGATGAAGAAAAGCTCCTTTAAATAAGCAATATCAAAACACATATGTCCTGTAGACACCAGCTATGACTCAGAAAAGGTGTGGCTGCCAGCTCACAGGGTGACCATGTGAGGACAAATGATTTTCTAGTTAACAAACATCTCCTGTTCCCTAGCAGATCAGTTCAGAAGCCACATGGCCCCACCCCGCCCCACCCTGTCTTGTCTTGTCTAGTTCTGTCCTGCCCTGCCCTGCCCTGCCCTTTGGCCTTTTCCTGAGCACACTCAAATTCAAAATGATGCAGAAATCTAGTAGAATCAGGACTCCCAGTCAACCTCAGAAGGAAGCAACACTAGCGATTACATGGCCTTTTTCTTTCGAATGAATTTCTCTCACACTAGATTTTGAGACATCTCAACAAGTACTTATTAAGCACCTACTCGGTACAAGGTCCCACGCTCAGACAAGTCACTGGGGCATGTTTATTTAGTTTGTGGGTAGCTCTTTGGAGTGGGAAGCAGTAAGTCTCAGTCCTCAGGGCCTCAGTGGTCAGCCCCAAGTAGCCAATGTAAAGATAGTGTCGGAAACCAGAAAGGAAGAGTCTGGTAGAAAAGCTTTTGCACCCAGAATAAGTAACAATAAAAAATTATAGAGCATCATGAATTTCGCAAAAGAGTTTCACATAATCTCATTTGAGCTTCTTGACAACCCTATAAGAGGCATAATTATTATCCCCATTTTACAGATAAAGATGATGAGGTGCAGGCTCTGGGAGGCCCCTTGAGCTCTCCTTGAATCTTCCCATGTAAGGCATTTGCCTAGTCTTTAGTCTACCTTTGTCCAGCAATTTCCCACCCTGGATCCTCCTGTTCCACCCTTGAACAGGCCTAGCCCACCATTCTCTGTGGCTCCAGGTAGCCTCCAGCAACTTCCCACCCCTAATCGTTCATTACTGGAGTCTGACCTTATCTGACTCCTGAAGACCCTCCCCAAACTCCTCCTGGAGACCACCCCTAGATTCCTCCCAAACCTTTCTGTACATAAGACCCCATCTTCCCTGCATGTGGTACGAGAGCCCCATAGAATGACCTAGCATAGACTTGCTCTGGCCCGCTTTCCCAATGCAAGCATCACAGATACCAAGGCTCCTTAAAAGTCTACCCAATAATGGCGAACTTTTAATAAACTTTGCTTTTCTTTGGCTGAGAGAAGACTTGAGGCAAATTCATTCAGCAGAACCTGGTGTGTTGGTATTTTGGGGTCTCGAGTAATGCTAACCATATTATTTTTTATGGTTCCCTGATACTGGAAACACTGCTAATCTCAAGCTCTTCTCCAGCCGGGACTGGATGGTACGTAAGCCTCTCTTTCCCTATTGCACTGCCTTCTTGTTCTCCAAGTACCTTGGAGGTGTGTTTTTTTGTATGAGTTTTGTGTTGGTTTTTTTTTGGGGGGGGGGGAGGGGGGGGGCCAGGTCTGACCTCTGAGATCCCATTATCTCAGACAGCTAGGAGGCTGTCTAGTACTCAGCCTGACCTCTCTGGTTCTCAGTCCTGTTTGGTTATGTTTGAGAACATGGACCTGGACGAAGCTTCTGAAGAATGAAGGACAAGGACAGACTGCCTGTCCAGAAATGTGAGCCAGATTCTTTCAATTCTCTTGGTGCTAGGGAACTGGGAAAACTTCAGGTACTTTTTTGCGGATTTTTTTTTACCTTACTCTCAAACCCTCCTTTATGGAGGAAGGGGCTTCCAGGCCCTACACCTGTAGCTCCCAAAAGTTCACCTTTGGGTTGTCTTTTACAACATTGGGAAAAATTTAGTTTCTCTGGAGAACTTAAAAAGGAAAAGTTGGTGGTATTTTTTGCAACACTGTTTGGCCTCAGTATCACCTAGAGGACCATGAATCGTGGCCTGTTTTGGGGACTTTAAAAGATAATACTCTCTTGCAGTTAGAATTATACCGTATCAGAGAAGGAAGATGGATCGAAGTTGCCTACTTAATGGCCTTCGTTGAACTTTCTCCGCTCAGGAAAGATTGTGAGGTGCTTCAAGCTAGAGCCTCTCCACAAAGGGGCAATGGGGACCAATTAAATGACCCCCTTCCTATGGCTTCAGCCTCAGCCCTTACCCCCTCAGGGACTCCTGCTCAGGTCCCAACCACCTGTCTTGCTGAGGTGCCTCCCTCTGTGGCCCCTCCCCTGAAGCGACACCTACTCAGGCGTCAGGCCCTACTCCCAAAGCAGTCTTAGGGGTATCTCTTCTTCTGACCCCTTCCCCTCCTCAGATGCCAGCTGACTTTGCCCCTTGCCAGTCTGATCTAAGAATTGCATTTCAAAAGCAGGTAAATTATCATAAGATTAGAGAAGTTACTCAGAGAGAAAGGGGAAACTGGTAGAAGCTATTAAAAGATATATGAATTTAGATCCTGCCTCTATAGAAGGGGCAGCAATCCTTAACATGCATTTTATTAATCAGTATGCTCCGGGCATTAGGAGGAAACTGCAGAAATTGGCAATGGGACTCCAAACACCGCAGAAATTGGCAATGGGACTCCAAACACCATAGGCCCAATTACTAGAGACAGCCTTTGGAGTCTTTAACAACAGGGACCAGGTTAAGTGATCTTCCCAGAGTCACACAGCTACCTAGGGTTGGCAGTAGGATTCAAACCCAGGTCTTCCTGCCTTTATGTCAGTGTTACTTGCCAGCTACCAACACCTTACAACCAGTTCAGATCTTTTAAGACCTGACTGTAAGGCCCAATTCACATATCCTTGTTCTTGCAAGTCAGGGACCTGCCTCTACATTTTTTTCATTTTTCCTATTCTTAGAGAAACATAGCTTCACCTTCTGCCTTGGCCATTCAGTGTTCCTGATGGCACTAGATGGGCCTTACCCAGCAGTAAGAAAAGTGAATTTAATGAAACAACTTGTCTGGTTCTTCCCCTCACAAACAGAAAGCAAATCCTTGGTTCCATCCTTTCTGGCCTCAAAATTCAGTTACCAGGTGGCTATGAATTCTGGTCTTGAACAGGGTTCCCTTCCAAATTGGGCTGTCTGAGCTTTAAAGAGATTACAGTTAGCTCTTTGCCTATTCACAAAGGTATGCCCATGTCAGCCACACCCAAAGAGAACCTTGGCCCTGCTGCTGATCTGTGCTCTGGTGAAGAGTGGGCACCAGAGGCCTGTTTTGTCACTGCCTGTCCCTAAGGTCTCCCTAAATGAGTCTACTAGGTACTGGTTTCCTTAACTACACAGATGGGAGATAGTGGTATCCAGTGGAAGTGCCAGGGAAGATGCTACTACTGATCAACCCCAAACAGCATGTAAGCAAGGGCAGTGTTAGCCTTTAGGCCTTCAAAAGTCTATCAGTTCTGGGTCCTAGGCTCTCACTTGTCCTGCATGCTAGCTTCCTTGAAGCTTATGATAGGTATATTGACTATGGAATTTTTGCTCTTTCCATTTGGGGGCTACCATTCTCTCTGAGACTAGAGATTCCTGTTTCAATGGCCTGGGGAAAGACCAGAGTGGATTTATTACCTGAGGAAATGAGACATAAAGGAGCTAAGTTTTGAAAGGGAGACACTAGGCCAAAGAACTATGGAGTAGAGGGTGCTGATCTGGAAGAGGGCTGTGGTGAAGAAACTGAATAGTAATCTTACCATGAGGTCACCAGACACTTGAGGAAGCAAAAAAATAAAAGGTGAGGGGAGGGCTGGCAGTGAAGTTAACAAAGAGGATAAAAGTCTTTTGGGTAAAAAAGATCCATGGGGTTTAAATGACCAAAAGTTCAATGAGCCAACAGTGACACAACAGTCAAAGACAATTAATACAATCTTGGGCTACATTAATAGAAGTCTAATGTGTAGCAAGAACCACTCCCTAGACTTTGATGTTTTCTGCCCTTGCTGGAACACATTTAGAGTATTGTGTTAAGTTCTGGGCAACATGTTTTGGAAAGGATATTGAAAAAATGGAATATCTCCAGGAAAAGGGCAAACAAGATGGTGAGGGGGTTGGAAACTATGCCAAGTAAGGATCTACTGAATGAAGTGGGGATATTCAGGCTGGGGAAAAGAAACTTGGTACTGGTAACTAAGTGGGGGGAAAGGGGTTTAGTGCAAAATAGATATTTTCCAGTATATGAATATATTTATCATGTGAAAGAGGGTTTAGGCTTGTTCTACTTAAAGTGGAGAGCTCAAAGAAATGGGTAAAGGCCATAATAGCAGGCCTAAATGGGAACAGTTCAAGAACGGAAAGTGTGGCCTCAAAATACAGGGAGCTCCCTGTCCCCGGAATTGCAGAAAGAGAAGGCAAACGTCAGGGAAGCAATGGAGTTTCTGAATTAGGTGGAAGGTTGGACGGCATAACCTCCAGGGTTCCTTCCAATTCTAAGTCTGTGATGCTATGTGGTAAAGAGGAGCCAACCATGAATTCAAGTATAGACTGGACCCAGGACGGTGCTCAGGAAAACTGGGCTACCTAACGATAAGCCTCGCTAGAAGTAAAGGCCACAAAAGGAATGGCTTCCACTAGAGTAACATAAGACCAGAACTCATCCATTTTATTCTTCCATCCCTTTGCCTGTCTCTTATCACCATCACAAAAAATTAGAGTGAGGGGTAAAAGAGAAGTATAAAGGAGACCTTTGGAAACGACACCTACCTACCCAGGAGGTTCACCTTCATCATGACATACACCAGCTTCCCAAAATATTCTAACTAGAAACCTCCAAGCAATCTTACTAGCCCCATAACAGGAATTTCTATCTCAAAGGAAACAATCCTCTGTTTGTAAAAGAAGAAGAAAAAGGTGCCAATCTACTCGATTTCCAACTACAGAATAGTACTGAGTGAATTTTAACATGCATGACCTAATGGTGGGACAATTCTGTTACTGTTTTGGTTTTGCCTGAAAAGGTGATCAGCTTTTTCAAATGGTTGTCCTAATGAGGGTAATGTGATTCTTTTTTAAAGACTAAACTGTCAGCCTATTGCCTAGAGTTGTATAAGGAGATCAAGACAGGTAAGACATCCCCAATCGAGGTTAGGGATAGCAAGCATCACCTACAGGAGTGACCAGCAGCCTCTACCTTGCATTAATCTAAGAGGAACTTACCATGTTGTGTTTGAGGATTCTCTGTACCACTGGTGTGAATACTTCTATGACCACCATGGACCGAGGGCGTTCTCTGCAGTGCTGTAGGAAAACAGTGAAGCACAGATCAGAAGAGCTCCTAATAATTAAGAACAACCTGGCACCCCTTGTACTCATGACAAAGGGAAAGTCATTGATATCCAGCAGGGAATGGACTAAAATAATGAGACGACTGTGCTCATACCCCAGATCCCACCCTGGCTTCTTGATCAAGGAGAGTAGCCTGGAGAAGAACATTGGATGTGAGGTATTATATGCATCTGCCTGAGTCTCCTAGTCGAAGTCTGGCCATGACTTTGAGGGGGCTAGGCTGGCTGCTAAAGATCCACTAAGACCCATATAATCCCTTTAAATATTCTTCCCTGATGAACAGTTAGGGGGGTGGTTTGTGGAAAATTCACCACGCTGGGAGAAAGTGACTTTATCTTAGGAAGCAGATGTGCTCCTATAGACTGTAAAGGATTGTGTCTCTCTCTCTTCTCTTCCCCCTTCCCAAAACTGTACCCTCATTCCATTGTTAGCTCCAAAAAGGAAAATGAGATTATGTCCTCATATTTCTCTCATACCTCATTCTGTGAAGTGGGAGAAAAATGGTTGAAGAGTCGAAGGACAAAGAAGCATGCCCCGTGCATATAGCTAGCTGGGCGTTGGGGCTGGGAATGAGCCCTTTCTCTCCAAATATCAGAAGTGAATTCCTATTTTAATGTCTACTTGCATATGAAATGAAGAAGAAATAAGAAGAGAATGGGGGTTCATTTGTAGTATCCATTCCCCTTTACAGACTTGCAGGAGAAAGTAACACAAATTTAAGTTTAGCTTATATGATTGATGAGCTGAGCTGAGCTGACTTTTCTTTAGAGAACCAGACTAAGCAGTCATTTGAAGCTACATTCTGGTAACTGACCCTTCTTTGCAGTATCACAAACACTGAAGGGCCAAAGCAGTCTTCCCTGCCTTCTCTCCCTCACACTGCCCCCTTAGCAAGGGCTTGATCTACAAAAACTTCTAGGTTTGCCTTTGACACTGCCAGCCTGTTGAGTTTTCAGTCTGGGCTAAATTATGAAACTAGAGCGGGGTCAGAATATTTAAAAAATTAAAAGGCATTTTCAGCATACAGGTCATAAAAAACCAAGTGGCAAGGCCATATTTGGCCCATGGGCTGTGGTTTGCCGTCTTTAAACTAGCATGATAAAAAGCAACTAGAGACTGTGTAACAGGTTTCTGTGTACTTAGAAATGTGCACTCAAGCATACATATGCACACAGACACAAATACAGACAACCATACACATATTCAGGTATATCCACATATGCATATGCACAATCAGGCATACACGTTCCCATGTTTGCATGCTCTGTATAATGCACACGCACAAACATACAAGTGGCTGTGCCATGACAGCATGTCATACAGAGCTAGTGTTCTTAGTTATTCCTGTGCTCTGTAACATTAATACACAAGACCCTACAGAAAAAGTCTTTCCTGTGAAGAAGGCAGAGTAGTGACAACTGAGAAGACTCAAAGTCACCATCTAAAAAAGACTTTCCTGGAAGCCACTTACTTCCCTATAAAAGAAATGACCTTCTTTTCCCATTCAAAATTTCTACTTCTGTAATGAAGGAAAAGAGCAAACCCTCTTATCCCCCCACCCCACCCCTGCCCTTACTCTATATTATACCTTCCCCGAGCACAAGGGATCTGAACCACAAATCAGTTACCAATGGCAACACTTTGGTCATCACAGTGCCCTTCTGCTATATGTACTGGGGTCCTTTAAGGGCTATCTCACTAGGGTTTCAAGATCAGACTTCCATGTATGGAACAGGGACTGCATTTTGTAAAGTGATATATAGGCTCTAGGGCATGATGAGTAGCCATCACAAGTCAATTTCTGCTTATGTGTATGTGGATTATATATGAAAAAAATTTAAGCCCTGACAATTCCCCTGAAGCTTGCTTGCTTATGAGCTCTGGCTAGTTTGCACTCAATGAAGTCAAATTCCCTTTATCAATAACTAGAACCCAATTTCATAAAGAAGACTGATCTGCTTGCCAAAAGATCTTTCTGCCCTCTCCCAACAGATATGTCGGGGAGTCCAAAGCCAAACATAACACTGAGCAGTCTATTTGGGTTTGCCATCTCTGAGTCTGTGTAATGGAAAGCTGGCTATAATCACTGAGAAAGGGGCCTCATTCATTCACTCATTCATCCAATGCATGCTTCCTGAGTAACTTCCATGTTTGGGATGATGCACATGATACCCAGGACTAGTTTGATACTTCGACATGTGATGTGTGTATGCCGTTTGTAAGGCACAGGAAGCTTCCAAACAGAAACAGAAAGATTTCAGAAATTGAGTCTTTTCTGGTACCTTGCAGAAAAATTCACAGAGGTCAGGTGGGGGGTGATTGTTTTCCAGCAAAGGAGCAATTGCCTGAAAAATAATGAACAGATATTTCAGTTTGACCCCGCAACAGGAATGCAGATGGAGTAGCAGTTTTCTTCTGAGAGAAAATATGGTCCCCCTGGCAACGTATGGGTGGAAAAAGAACCCTGTCCCTGCATTTTGAGGTACAAGGCTAATTATCACACTGAGTTATCTTAAAGTAAAAGTGTCAAACTTCACTGGTGGGGGGAAAGGGAGAGGCCCTAAGTACAACCCAACAAGATTAAAATG
Organism: Pseudochirops corinnae; assembly: GCA_028646515.1. NCBI lineage: Eukaryota > Metazoa > Chordata > Mammalia > Diprotodontia > Pseudocheiridae > Pseudochirops > Pseudochirops corinnae. The sequence continues at coordinate 165,790,915 of CM053585.1, forward strand.
TAACTGAGAAATGTTAAACACAGTAAATAAAAATATAATGAAATATAATTTTAATCTGTGGCTTTCTAAGTTCATATGTAGCCCATTAGGGAGAGTGTGATATCACCATCTTAGAGCACTGGACTAGGAATTTGGAGACATAGATTCTAGTCCAAGTTACACTACCTACTTACTACCTGTATGATCTCGATCAAATCATTTAATGTCTGTCAACCTCAAGATTCTTATCTGTGAAATGGAGGTGATAATACCTGCCCTCTCCACCTCACAAGGGTGTGATAAGAAACTAATGAAAGAATGGATATGTAAGTACTTTAAAAACTATATCTGTATGTTACGTGTTTAGGGAAGATAAAATCGTTCAAAGAGAAAAGACCTGGGAGTCTTAGCAGACTGAAAGCTCCATATGAGTCAACAATATAACACAGCAACACCCACCACAAAACAACCCCCCACAAAAAGAAGAACAACAACAGTAACAACAACAACAACAACAGAATTCAATCTTGGGCTGCACTAAGAGAGGAGAAATGTTCAAAATGGGGGAAATGATGGTTCCACTGTATTCTCCCCATGTTCTGACTACATTGGTGGTATGTTATTCAGTTCTAGATATTTTATTTTAAAAGGGAAGTTAACAGTTTATAACATATGCAGAAGAAGGCAATCTATTTGGTGAGAAGTGCTAGGGTTGGGGAATGATCAATATCTTTAAATATATGAAGGGATAACTTGTGGAAGAAATGTTAGATTTATTCTACTTGAACCTATGGGGTAGAACTAGGAATAAATGAATGGGTAGAAGTTTCAGAGGCAGACTTCAGCTCAACACAAAAAAGAATTTAGCATTTCAGCAGTAAAGAAAACATTAAGATGAATCTATATTATACTAAGTAAACTATAATATGCCAACAAATCATAGAACCATGGGATTTCAGAGCTGAATGAGATCACCAAGATCATCTGGTCCAACCTCTACCAAAACAGCAATCTCCTCAAAAACATCCCTGAAATTGCCAAATACATCATGATCCAACACCTCCAGTAATGGAAACTCACTATATTCCAAAGAAATTCATTCCTTTTTTTTTTAAAGCATAAGCTTAATGATTATTAATATTATTATTAATATTATTAATACTAATATTAATAATGAGATTTTATTTGTATTGAATGATTAAAATTCAATAAATATCTGAAACTTTGCTACTTGGTACAAGGCACTATCATTAAATTGTGAGCTCCTTCAGAGTAGAGACTGTCTTAGGTCTCCTGTTATATTAGTGGTGCTTAGCACAGTGGCCAGCACACAGTAAATACTTAATAAATATTTATTAATTGTCTGATTGGTAGGTAACTGTGAGGAATACAAAGCTGAATGAGACAGTCTCTACCCTCGAGGAACTTGTAATCAGTTACACCAGTGGTTCTCAACCTTCCTAATGCCACGACCCTTTAATACTCGCATGTGGGTATATCTACACGTGGGAGGACCCACCTGGAGACAGATAGAGGAGCAGTGTCTGGGTTCCTAAGACCATTGGAAATATGTGTTTTCCAATGGTCTTAGGCGACCCCTGTGAAAGGGTCGTTCGATCCCCAAAGGGGTCAATGACCCACAGGTTGAGAACCGCTGAGTCAGACAAACTAAAACAGGTACATAGTATGGTAAGTATCTTAAATAAAGGGACAAAGTGCTTTAGGGATTGAGAAGAAAATGAAATTATATCCAGGTAGATGGTTTTAGCTGTGTATTCTTTCCAGTGTTGATAACTGTTCTGTGCCACAGTTTCTTTACCTTTATAAAGAAGAGATTAAATGATCTCTAAAGGCCCTTCTAGCACTAACATATTCAATAACCTGTAACTCTCTGATTCTTATTAAATGAGGATAATACTTAGTCCATCTGCCTCATGTAGGGTTCAATGAGGATATCATTCCTCTTTTAACAACTGTAATTGCTAGGAAGATGCTTGTGAGGAAGCTTTAAACAACAACAAATTATTATTGTCATATGACACCTCGCAAAACTGAGACTGTGCCAGTAACTTTGAGACTGTGAGGGAGGTTAGGTGATTGCTCAGAGCCTTCAGGATAGATCCCATCTAGAGATGGAAACTACCTTATTTTGCATTAAGCTGGGGGGGGGGAGACAGTTGTATACATCATGGGAATAATCTCAGTATCACAAGGTCTCCTGTAACAATAGTAATTTATATTTGTGAGACTCTAAAAAAATCCCCTGTAAATGTGTTGCCTTTCTGGATTCTCACAACTATCTTGTGAAGGAAATAGGTTAGGAGTTATCATCATTTCACAGATCATCTCCATTTCAGAAACTTAGCCGGGTGAACTGACTTGTTCAAGGCCACATAGCAAATTAGTTGTGGAATAAGGGCTCTCACCCAGGTCTTGTGAAGGTCTTTCCATTGCCACATGACCACTCTATGAGATCCTGCACAGCATATTATGATGTGGAGGCACTGCACTCCAGCAAAAAGAGTCAGGATCCAGGCTGCAATACTGGTTCTGTCACTTACTAAGCTATGTGGCCTTGGTCAAGTTTCACTTAATCATCCTGGGCCTTAATTTCCTCATCAATAAAATAATGGGGGGGGGGGGGGGGTTGGACACGACCTTTAAGATCCTTTCCAGCTCTAAATCTAAGATCCTAGGGTCCTGGTGGATTTTCAATACCAAGAACAAATACAAATGAAAACTTGCTCAGGATCCTTCCACAATGTTGTCTTTCAAATTAGGGATATTTTCATTCTCATTTTCCTTTTTTCCTCTCAGGACTGTTAGGTAGAAGAGACATAATACAGAACTGGGAAGCAATCAAATTAATGAAATGGCAAGTTTATAATACACCTCTTAAATACCAGGTACCTAAGAACACTGAAGAATGGGGTCTCTGCCTTCGAGGAAGTCACACCATAACTAAAAGAAGCCAGACATCAGGCTGGTTTGCACTTTGAGGTGGTGTGGGTTAGACTAGGGTTTGGGTAGATTTCTGAATGACTACAGATAATAGAACATCTCATCATTTCCTACAGCACCAGTAATCTATGGGCACATTTTCTTTGAGAATCAATAACTACATACTATTTTTGCATAAGTTTAAGTAGGGAGAGGTAGAAAAATGACCATCACAGGGGCAACAAGTAGCAAGAGCCTGAGCTCATTTTCAGAGTCTTTAAAGCTGGTTTTACTTAGGAGGAACCTTTGCAGGTTTTTTTCCCTTTGCACCTCTGAATAACATAGACCATATGTTATAATAGAAAATACATGGGACAGAGAACCAGGAAACCAGGGCTCGATTCCTGATGATGCCACTTATGTGTTGGGCAAATCACTTTCTTTTTCTGGGCCTCACTTACCTCCTCTGTAAAATAAAGGGAGGGGACAGGGGTGTTATGTCTTAAGGTCCTTTCCAACTCCCATGAATTTATGATTCTATCAAATGCCTAACTTTCCTTAAAGTTCAAATCACCTTCCTTCTCTGTTGCTAGGCAACCCAAGGCAGCCAGTACTGCAAACAAGGGGAAAAAAATGGACTTGCTGATACTGCTATTGATTTTTGCTGCAGTTTCTGGTGCTAATTCCTAACCTGGCCTCAGCTGGTGCCTGTGGACTTGATCAAACCAAATCGCCAAACGCTTTTTGGAAGCAGGTTGGGGTAATGTTCCACAGCACACGGTGGATGGTGCCTCTTTCCTTCCCTAGGGCTAGATTTCCATTCCCACTCCACATTTCAGCTGTCTCATCTCCTGTCAATTCCTGCCTAGATACTAAGCAACAGTCATGCTTCACACATGGAAGGTCTGTGAAGACAACTAACATGTGACCTTCTAAAAGAGCTAGGACTGCCAGGATTTCTCCCCATCACAAATCTTCCAAGGTCACAAAGCTAAAACCTGAACACAACTTTTCAAGAGTCAAGATTCCCCATAAAATAAGTGGGTATTTGGACAGCATAAAAAAAAAAAAACAACACCTAACAAATTTCTAGTGTTTTAAATATGTTAGATCAGAGGATTTAGAAGTAGAACAGGCCTTTTAGATCACCTGCTCCAACTCTGTCATTTTACAGATGGGAAAACTGAAACCCAAAGAAGTTTGTGAATGGCAGGGCCAGGATTTGTAATCACATCTTCTGAACTCTAGATTTAATACTCCTTCCATAGACTGATCTACCAGGTCAAATGGGCAAAAGAAAAAGGAATGCCAGAAATTGGGCCTCTGGAATATGAAGATTAGTAACACCTATTTCTCCTAACTAACCCCAGGGAAGACTTCGGAGAAGGGCAGATAGGGCATGGTAAGGCATGAATGTGTGCAGGCTAGGAGAAGCCTAGATGGTCCCAGATATTCCTCCTAAGCACTGCAGCATATAACTGGCCTGGGAAGCCCTGGCTCATTGAACTGCATTTGGTTTGTCAAGGTCATGGTGAAGAGGTGAGAGCTGAATCTCTTGGTGAGCAGGCTCAGAGGGTCATCTAAGAGCATATATGGGCTGCTACTGGCTTCCTGATAACAGTTTGTTAGGGGTTTAGGGCAATTCACATACTTTATGAGAGGCACATCTCATAGTCTAAAATGACCCAGAAAGATATCTGACTACAGCATCAGAGTAAAGTACTAGAAAATCATAAAGAACAAGCCTCTAAGATCATAGTAAAGTACTATAAATTATTACCTCACTCTAGAAACAAGCATCAATTATGTCTAGGTTCTATTTATGGATCAATTAAAATCCTTTCACTGGCTGCTCCTCCTAGAAAGAAAAAGCCTTTCTTTCAACTGCTTTGATTTTGACTGAACCATCGATATCAACCTTGCCATCTCCTTCCCTGCCCTGTTCTACACCTCAATCTCCCTTAAGAGGGTCCAAGAACAGGAAAAGACTAATCTACATGCATCAACTAGAATCTCTGGGGGCTTCAGATAGATCCAAGAAGAAATCAAGGGTACTCGAGTGTGTTCCAATGCAGATGGGGAAAATTCTGCCCATGAAGAAGCAAATAAACTAGAATGAAGTATATTTTCACACTGATCACCAGGGAGCCCCCAGTGCTCATCAAGACCCAAAGGAGACATAGTGTATACTTACCACAATAATGTTTTCATGCTCTTGAGTGGTCAAGTTGGTATTCTAAAGGATCGAATAAGGGGAAAAAAAGGATTAGAAAACTTTGCATTTATTGCTCATAAATACATAAATACATGAAAAAGAGAATGAAGGAGGCTTAGAAGAAAGCTGAAGATTTGGAGTTTGGAGTCTTGTTGTCAAGCAACAGTCGTGCCTGACTCTCAGTGACCCTATATGGAGTTTTCTTGGCAAAGATACTGGAGTAGTTTGCCATTTTCTTCTCCAGTTCAACTGAGGCAAAGAGAGTTATACTTTGCTTTAAACCAATAGTTTCTGTTTTACATGGCTCTCCTACCGTTCCAGGAACATATGACTGGTGGAGGAAACTCTCTTTGGGGTGATATTATAGGAATCTATATTTCTGCCTTCATCCAGGGACATATAAAGAGGACAGCTTTTTTAAAATTCATACTTTTTTTTTTTTTTTGCTGTTTGGAGGGGGGAAGGTAGGGCAATTGAGGTTAAGTGACTTGCTCACAGTCACACAGCTAGTTGTGTGTGTGTGTGTGTGTGTGTGTGTGTGTGTGTGTGTGTGTGTGTGTGTGGTTTTGTGTGTGTGTGTAAGGGTCTGCGGCCGGATTTGAACTCAGGTCCTCATGACTCCAGGGCCAGTGCTCTATTCACTGTGCCACCTAGCCACCCCAAAATTCACACTTCTTACTTAAAATACTTTAAGGATCTATGATTTCATCTATGTGATTATTACCTCAACTGAAGAAGGCATTCCCTCCACATCTTAATATATGGTCTTTGAGATTCACTGTGGCTAAACAATTTATCTCACCCTATGACCAACCTGGTAACAAGCCCCTGGAAATTAAGCTAAACTGGTCCTTGAACCATGGATACATGGTTCTGGTATCCATGGAACCATGGATACTGGTCCATCATCACGGGTATACTTGAAGCCTTTCCATTTTTGATACATCCTGCCAGAATTTGAACTCTACCAGCACAGCCTTTGAGAATCATGGAGTTATCTTCCCATCATGATCTGAGAACCTAGTATTTACGTCCCTGCCATGATGAGGCATCAAAGTAGGATTTTAATTGATACCAGGACCTAAGCCAGTTTCCAAGATATTCAAAGCAGTGGTAGTTATTGCTTTCAAGTTAAAAGCAAAACAAAAGAAAAAACCCCAACACCACCACTCCCCCCAAAAATCTCGTTCACATCTCATAAGAATAGAAGGTCTTTGATGTCAGAGTCTGGCAGTCACTCTGAACTCCCACCAGCACTCTCCATACAACTACTTCCTGTAAAGTAGATTAGAATTGGCTTCAGATCTTTGCTGACTTTAAAAATAAGGAATAAAATGCTTACTGAAAAAAAGTTTTTGGCTAACATATTTGAACATCCATTCTACAAAGTGGGACTACACCTATTAAACAGGACGGAACAATTTCTTAAGCAGAGCTATAAGGTGGTCTCAAAGTGATATACATTCTGGTGAATTCTCCTTTTCCAGTTCTGTAGGGAAAAGCCTCCAGAAGAGTGAATTCCCCAACCAGATGAGCCCCCCTGGTACATTTTACTCCAACTGGCAACCAAAGAACCTAGAATCAGGGTGACAGGGAAAGGGAAGAAGAAGTTTCATAGGTAAGTGCTTGTCTTCCCTTCTGAAGGCAGGGAAGCTGAGAGCATTCCTATTTATACCACCTGGAAAGAATGTGAGGCACGGAGAGTGAAGTGAGAAGATGACACCAAAACCATTAGAAAATTGATCTTTGTGTCTGTCACTATACTATATGCCTACTGTGAGAAAGAGCTGATGCAAATGATTCAATTTAATTGAACAAGCATTCACAAAGTTTATCACGTTCTGGGCACTTTGCTAGGTGCTAGGCAAAACTAAAGGCAAAAACTAAAAATTCACTGCCTTCAAGAGGCTTGTATAAGACATATACACTTATAGAAGTTTAAAGGAAAAAGCAAAATACATGAGTTAATTTCTCCTTATGATCCAAGGAAGGGGACTATCCATGAACCGCTAATAAGTTCCTCCTGCACTGCAGGTATCAGCAGGAACCAATAAGTTCACTAAGTGTTTGACTTTTGCAGATCCTTCCAAGGAACCAGTTCACCAGGAATCTTGTATGGAAACCTATCTGATGCAGGCACAAACCCTCAACTTATAGCTCATGAATTGTCTCCTGTTGAGGACATTAATAGTGTGGGCTTGACATTTCTAATACTGACATTGTGAGCCAATGTCCATATCATGAGTCAAATAAAGCTCAATTCTCCAAGTTTGTCTGGGGTTAGGGGCACATTACCATAGTTCTCAGAGGCCCTGAGCAGCTAAACCTGAGGAGCCCACATTGACTTCACTGAGGCCACAGAAACTCAACCACAGACATGCTCATATTTCAGAGCAAAGTCAAACCTGGTTTGCTGCTGGTGAATCCTGCTCCCCAAAAGGAAGTGTCAACACTATACTCTGCTAGCAGAATCTGCCCCCCACGCCTGTGCTGTTCAAAGCACAGTATTTAATGAGCAGGCCTGCATTTCAAGCTTCTCTACTGTGCTAGGAAGTTTTGATGTGAGTAGAGTCATCCCCATCCATTCTACATGAAACATCATAGCCCTTCTTTACAACTGAATCTGTTCATTCATTCTTCTGTTGTGGGTAGCACCACCTTTGTTCCCATCAGTACCAGCAGGTTAAAAAGCATCAGTATAATGTCTTTCCTAAATGCTTTGCAGTCAAAAATGTCTTGTATAAAAGAGCTTTCATTTTTAGGTTTTAAAATGTACTTTACTATCTGTTCTATTAGGAAAAACTCCTGAACCTCCAGCCCCCTAAGGACTGGTCACCACAGGGAATCGGCATTCTCTCTTCAACAAGGAAACGGGAGATGCTAAGTTGCATAAAGTTGTTTCATTTCCACCAAAATACTCCTCTCTCATGTCAGAAAAATTTTGTGCCTCTTTCTCTTTGTCTCTCTTTTCCCTTTCCTTTCTCTTTCTTCCCTGTGACAGGTTTGGTAATGGCTCAGACACCATGCAGCCTGTTCATGTTAGAAAGAATGTCAAAGGAGTAAAATAAAATAATATCCTACCAAGTTTGCAGGAGGTAAAAAGATGGGGTTCTCTGGATGTCCATTTTGCATAAACACATATAGGATATCTCACTCCTGTTAGCTAATAGAATCAAAAGAAACTCTTTCACTGTAGTTTATCAAAGGGCCATGTTACAAATAATTTCTTGCCTGATATTCCAAACCCTTGCTGTGCTCCTCATCTGGGTACATAGCCCTCACCATCTTTCTGACCTTCTATCAGATTCTGCCCCATAGTCCTCTCTCCGCCTCATGCCTGACCTTCTGAAAAAGTCATAAGGCTTCACCATACCTCACTCGACTTCCATTCAGGGGAAAAGGACCCTGTCCACTCAGTGGATGGGTACCATGCTTTGAGTGGGCTGTGGATTCTTTGGTCAATTCAGGCAGGTACAAAGAGAGAGACCTGGCATAGAGGCAGAAACTCTCAGAGTATGGCAAGGAAATACAGCAGTGGGAAAGTTGGTTAAACAATCAGGAGAAAGGATGAGCTATGGTGTGGGGATGTTAGAAGGACAAACAACTGAGCAGAGGAAGTAAGGTATCAGGCAATCAGGAGAGTACCAGCCTCAGAAGAGCCCATCAGTTAGAATACAGGGACATGATGCTGGCTAGCAGTGGCCTACCAGGGCCCAGTGCTAGATAAATATGAAGGCTGACTCCAATTTATCACTGGAAACAGAACTCATTACTTTTGACCCCAAACCTTCCCCTCCTCCAAACTTCCCTATTGCTGTCAAGGACACTGCCTTTTCCCAGGGACCGGGCTTACAACCTGGGTGTCATCCTAGACTTTGCACTCACATACCCAACCCATTGTCACATCTTGTTGTTTCTACTCTCACATCCCTAGTATTCATCTTCTTTTCGCTATTTATACAGTTATCACACTAATTCAGGATCCCATTCTCTCCAGGACTCTTACAATAGCCTTCTAATTGGCTTCCCTATCTCAACTCTCTTCTCACTTCAATCCATCATCTGCTCAGTTGCCAAAGTGATTTTTCTAAAGCACAGTTTTGTCTATTCCCCACCCCCCAATTCAATAAATCTGGTGGGCTTCATACTGCCTTCAGAATCTCTCTCCTCGCTTCCATCTTTTAATTTCTCTGGCCTCCTTACGAAGACATAACTCCAATACCATCATTAGGAGGCCTTTCTCAGTCTTGCCCCAACTCTATCCTAGCTCCAATTGCTAGCACATTCCCTCTGAGATTATCTTCTATGTACTCTGTCTAAATGTCTGTATGTGCCTATTATTTACATGATATCTCCCCTATTATACTTTGAGTTCCTTGAGGGCAGATGTGGTTTTACCTTCTTTATATTCCCCATATTTAGCACAATGCCTGGCATATAATAAACGCTGAATAAATGCTTGTGATTTACTGACTCGCAAAGTCCTGCCTGATTGGGAAGCAACAAAAGCTACATGCTGCCAGAGGCAAGTACAAGTAAGAGATTTAGAGCAGAAATTACTGGAGGGAAGTGTAAGGTGTAGCCACTGGGTACTTACTAATGCTAGCATCACTGAGGACATTGAACCAGTGACACAGACACACAGACACACACACAGACACACACAGACACACACACACAGACACACACACACACACACCAGTGGAGACTACTACAAACTTGGCTCTCAGGAAATTCTCCAGTCACTACCCTCTAGCACAGCACAGCCTCCCAGACAAAGGCTGGCTGATGTATATTCCAGCTCTGGCTGTCTTTTGGTCTCTTTTCCTTTACCCCCTAAGCTGAACAGGTAACTTTGAGTGCGTATCTACACTGTCAGGCCCTCCTAGGGCAGTTATAGCACTGAGATAATGTAAAGAGCCTTCAAGCTCAAGTTGCTCACAAAAGCAAGGCCTTCAGACTCCCTGTGTGCTTTCCTTGACACTGGGTAGACCCAGGTAAATAAAAGACTAGCTCGGGCTGTAACACAGTCAACAACAGAAAAAAAAAAAACCCACGAGAAAAAAAAGGAAAGGATCCCATGGATAGATTTCAGGAGTTGCTAAACTTGAATGAAGAAAAAAAGATTATATCTTTATTTTCACTAATATCTAAACTGAAATTTAGCAATTTTCCAGTTACGAATCTAGGTGTGTATGTATGTATGTGTGTGTATATATGTGTGTGTGTATATGTGTGTGTGTGTGTATGTATATATATGTATACACACACACACACACACACACACACACACACACATATATATTTTAAAGACTCCTGTTTAATAAGCAATTCTCTGGGCAACATGATCTTTTGCCATTTGTTACCAACAATGGGTCCGGCTTGATTTTTACTTCTTGTCCACTATTTGGGCAAAGAGGTAGAGCTCACCAGAGGGTAAAAATAAGAAAAATATTCACATTTTCTATGTCTTTATAAGGTTAAAAATAGGTGGTATAGACCCACCCAGGAGCAAGGCCTTACCTCGGAGAGCAGTTTGGAGACTATCTCCAGTGGAGCCTGGTGGATGGAGTCATCCTGCAGTGGGGATGTCAGGGCCATGTCTACCAGAGTCCGGATCTCCTTCAAGACAACTTCCCAGCGACTTGGATTGCTCAGGACTTTCTTATACTTGTAAATCTTTTTCTGTTTGGGGGAAAAAAGAAATGTAGGATGTGGTAGACTGGAAAATTATCACAGAATCAGAGAAACAGCTGTAATGAATTTACTTTAGAGACCATCTAATCTATCCCCCTCATTTTATAAATGAGGAAATAGAACCCAAGGAGGAGAAGTAATTTGCAGGGGTGATCGATGGTAGCCAAGACTAAAACATTAGCTCCCAGGCCAATGTTCTTTCCACTAAATAACAATGCTTCCAGTTATTTTTTAATAGTGATATTCTTTGTAGTGAAATTTAGTTCTTTATAGAAAATTTACCTCTGAAATTATAATTATTTAAATTTATTATGAGAGAAAATATGAATGGACTAAAACTTGGGTTTATAAGGTACCACTTCCCCTTATCCCCATTTAAACTTCATCCTCATAGAGAATAATCTCAGTAAAATGTTCTGCATGGCCTTATGAAATCCTAAGAAAATGAACTACTGCACTAGTCTAAAACACTGGACCAAAACAGTTACACACACTCCTCTGGAGTAGAAGGCATATACTGTTACCACCCACCACCTGATGCACAAAACAGGAAAAACCTCACCTTCCTTCAGCTGTTGAGCTGTCCTCATCCAATGAAGCAAAAGCGGATTGTGGGGCAGTGGCTTGGCACTCTGTGGTCTCTATGCCACACTATACCCTATTAGTCTCCAAGTTCCTCAAAGTCTGACTGCACAAAACTGACCCCTTGAAAAACTACTGGGTAATCCAAGGACCAACTCCTTTCTCCTTCAGAGCTAGATCTTCCATACACGCCAGCAGAGCTTGCTCTGGAGACAGGGAAACAATTCTAACTTTCCTAACTCCTTCATTATGCATTTTGCTCCTTGGGGGAAACCTCATTTTAGTGTCTTAACACTAACAGCCAACTGGAATGACAAGTTACAATCCTCAAGCCAGACCTGCATTAGAGAGTATGTGCAGCATGTCTGCCTCCTGAACTCACTGTACCCAGAAGAACTACCTAGCACCCCCAGATGTTGCTGATGCAGTTAGCTTACTTAATCTGGGAATTAACATGTGATCTGATTTTTAAAAAAAATACACTGAATGGGGTAAACAGAATTACAGGATCTCAGAGCTAAAACAGACCCCAGAGGTCAGCTAGTCCAACCTATATCTGAGGGCTAAACAGATAAGTGTGATCATTCTTCCACTTAACAGTGCTTAAAATATTGAAGAGTATTTTTTTTTTGGCTTATTTTATTTTGTATCCCAGCACTTAGCACAACGCCTGGCATATAGAAGGTGTTTCAAAAATATTTGTTAACTGTTTAGAATCACATCATGCCCCACATGACTCTTTTATTCTAACCATCAAACTTCCAAAAAGGGGAAAAGGAATCATTTGTATTGAATCTAGTTACCTGGGTGATGAGAAATATCCCCAATCAGACTCCCTTGAATACATTTCTATATCCAGGGAGGGACTGAATCTCACTCTCCAACTCACCAGAGAAATGAAGCCTATCAATATACCACTCATTTACTATGGATCCCTCCCCCCACCCAGCACACACTAAGGCAACAGGGGCTGTCATGGCTACCTGGCCCTACTGCCTTCGTTCTTTCTTCAGAGACTCAGCCTTGCTGCATCTGGAGCTCAGTGAAAACAGCTGCACATATGGAAGACACCTGAGCACATCCATCTAATTTGTACACATGCCATCTTCCCCTTTTTCCTTCTTACAAATATGCCCTCCCCATGTACTACAGGAACAAAAGGAAGAGGGATGGCAGAAAATCAAGCTCATGTCAGGGAAGCATTCAAGCTAAACATCAGTGTTCATGGAAACATGAGGGTTATAACAGTGTTCTCTCCCCACCACCTGCCTTGTGACAACATTTAACTTCAGAAATGCTTTTCTGGGGCCTCTGGGATCGTGCTCCTATAATTAACAATGGTACATATATATCCTTATCAAACTCATCCACAGCACTGGATAAGTATATGAGTAAAAGTGAGTGTGGATGAATGTGTTTGAGTATGTATGATTGCATCTAAGTCTGTGTGCACGTACAAATTTCTAAGCATGTATGCTCTCTCCCCAGCCCTGCCATGTCTTACAGAGGTAAAAAAATAGCATCTTGCATGAGGGAGACCTCAGACTGATGGGCAATATGGAAAGACAGACTAGTCAAGTCATTAATTCAAATGAATTTTTATTTTAATTATATATATGAATCAAGAGTTCAGCCCATTTAAAATCATTTCAAAACTACCCTACTCTGTACATTTCAGATGTATTCTGGGCGTTATCTTTTCTCTAAACTTCTCCTAATGACTCCAGAATCACACATGTTCTCTCTTCTGGAGGAAGAAAGCAGTCAATGAAGAACCACAAAGCTCTCACGTATGGCTCAATTCCACTTCACAGTTATATACTGGCAGGTAGAGGATGATCTAGTCTAGCCTCCTCATTCTACATACAGTTGAGGAAATTGAAGCCCAGAGAGGGAACTTGCCCTAAGTCACACAAACAGTCCATGACAAATCAAGGAACTGAACCAGGTCCTATGATGCCCAAACCACCAAATGTTCTTTTTAAATCTTATAAATTATAGACAGTGTATTTCAGTGGTAGGCCAAAGCTCCTTAAAGGCAAAGACTGTCTCAATTTTGTCTAGCACAGTTTTGGGCATACAGTCATTCAATAAATGTTTATTGATTTGATTGTAGCCCTCCCCTTCCTCCTACCCCTTCGCCCTAAACTGAACTCAGAGCAGAAAACCAGAGGAACAATGAATCACAGACAAGATGACAAGAGAGAGGTATTGAATGTCAATTCTGATCTCAAGTCTGCAGCCTAGCAATTAATGTGTCCATCGGTGTGGTCTTGCTCTTGCATCAGACCACAAAGCATAGCACAGAAGCAACCTAACCATCTCTCTCATTTGATAGTGGAAAAAAAGCAACATTTGGCCAGGAACCAGGCTGTTTCACAACAGTTGTTCCCAGTAGGAAAAAAAAAAGTTCTTGAGACTGAATATGATTATAAAGGTGAAAAACCCTATATAAGGTGTCAGCTCTACCAGAGAGAGGGGGGTGGGAGTGGGGAGTTGGAATCACTCACTTGATGCTAACCTACCACTAATGTACTGAAATTCATGCAGCACAGCAGAGATGGGAATCAGCCACAGATGACACTCCTAAGTACAAGAGTCTATACTTTTATTCCTGGAAAGGGGGAAAGGTGTTGGGGGAAGGCAATGTTGGGCTTCCAGAAGTATTGTAAGGCAATTTCTCAACACAGAAGGCTGAGCTTTTGATGATGTCTACCCATACTTCCAGGGCTATGTCATCAGAATACTATCACGGGGCATTTCTGCCACAGTTTTTCTAAAAACCTTCTATTTAAAATCATTCCCTCCATTCATTCATCCATTCAAGAGAATGCAACAATAGGAGATAAGTCACTGGATCATAGATTAAGAATAGATTAAGGATCTTAGAAGCCATATAGTCCAAGTCCCTCATTTTGTGGATGAGGAACTTGAGGCCAGGAGGGGGAGTGAAGCTACTTGTTCAAGGTCAGTATGTGAAAAGAAGCAGAATTTGAACCTAAGTTTTCTGACTCCTAATCCAATGTTCTTTCCACTCTACCACACTGCCTCTATCATTACTTTGTCAAGCACCTAGCCCAGTCTGAGCTTTAGGTACATCCTGCTTTAAAGCAAAAGTTGATATATGAAAATTTAGAAAACTTAGGCCATAATAAATTATTTCCCATACAAAAAAGTCCTTAAAAATTTTTTTATTTTAGGATTTCTTTAAGCAGTATGTTTGCAGTGTATAACTTAAAAGGTACTTATTTTAGAAAAAAATGGTTTACACAGATTTCAGGAACACGCCTATTCCCATTATTTTCTGACAGTCATTTCTTCCTCACAGCATGTTAGGTCTCTCAGCATGTTAGGTGCTTTGCGGTTACTGCCTGTGTCATGCTGGGCATGTCACTTTATCTCCAGGAAGCTCGGCTTCCTCATGAATAAAATGAAGGACTGGGGCCACATGGTTTTAAAGGTCTCTCCCAGCTTTAAATCCTAGGATCCATTACCATGAACTTATCCCATTCAAGGTTGTATGACAGTTATTTGTATCCATGTCTCATTTCCCTCTATTATATTATGAGTTCTTTAAGAGCAAAGCCTATGTTTTACTTATCTTTGTCTAGCCATCAATTCCTACCCCCGTGTCCTGCATGCAGTAAGGGCTTAATAAATGTTTGCCAAGTGAATGAATGATTAATTCATGGATATATCCTGGCATTATTGGTGGCCACAAAAGGCTTACTCAGTCTACAATGGGGAATGTATATAATCTATGGAATTAAGATAATAATATTTGCATTTCCTATCTCTCAAAGTTGTTATGAAGAAAGTGCTTTGTAAACCTTAAAGAGCCATAGAAATGTGAAATTTGTTAGGATTTGATGAAATACAGAAATTGTTATTAGTTTAATATTTTAATATTTAAGTAATATCTCATATTATTGCAGAAATGTACCTCTGATTCATTTCAACAATGAAAAATCAGAAATGAGAAGGAAGTGAGCCAGGAAGGATACATGGCAGGGTTTCCACAATAGATGACAAACCCCATTATTCTTTAGCATAGGCTAGGTTGACTCTATGCCTTCTATCTCCTGCTATCAGGAGAAAATGCTAGGTTTACTGTCCTACGGAAAAGCTATCAAAAAGCAGGAGCTGTCTGCTCCAGTTACATATTATAAAGGTCTCTGAGGAAAAGAAGATGGATGTGATCAGTTAAAGATATTGGAGAAAGGTGACTTCAATTTGCTCCTATGGGGAATTAGTCACATTTGGTCAGGGTGACAGGGTTGCACGTAATGCTTGATCAGCCAGTCATGCCCTGAGTCTACCAATTTAATAAGAAGGCAATTCTAGGGGGATGTTTCCCCTTATCCACCCTCAACCAACATACCCAAAGTAAGAAGCAGCTGGAGGGTAGAAATGAGTAGTACATTTCATACTCACAGGTGGATGACAGACATATAAACTTCAAATGTGCTGCATGAAGACACAGAAATGGGGCTAAAGAAAACAAAGGCAGAGCAGCTGCCTGAGATAGTCCAGGCAGCCACAGAGGAAGTCTGTTGTGGCAACCAAATACTTTTGAAAGTATTGTGGGATCAATAGCCAAGATATATGAAAGCAGAAAAGATATCAAAATCTTGGGGGGCTGTGGAATTTGTCTGAAAATATTAATAATTATTAATCTTATATCTAGTTTCCCATCTCTATAAAATCATTTATATTAAGGCTTTTACAAATTATATTTTACAGCAGACCATATCTTTACAGTCAAACAGTTGACTCAAAGGTACAAAGAATATAAGATCCCACTGTATATATTATTTCTTGATTATAAAAATTTATTTAATTTTGTAGAGTAAAATCCACCTTAAAGCCTCTCCTCCAACAAGATATCTCCCCCACTTATGTTAAAATAAGATTCCTAAAAGATAACAGTGATAACTGTTTAGATATTGTGGATGGACTGGATCCAGGCAAATATTAGAAAGCAGACTGGGGTGCTTTGGGGAAATTATCTGGTGCTTTTAATCATTCCAAGCTTCTCCCCGAAAAACTCATCCTTTACTACTAATATTCTTCTGGAGACACTGCATGACTATAAATTATGGAATACCATAGTCATCAAAGAATTCAAGTTGTAGTATACTCAAAAGGCACAGGAGAGGTGCACAATGGCTGTTAAGTAGAGTACCAACATAAGAACTGGCAGAGAAGGAGAAGAATTTCAACAAGAAAATGACAAAGTATGACACAGAAAAAAAGGGGTTAGGTCAGTCATATAGCTTGGGCATAGGAAAAAAAGATAGACAGTTCAACTATTTCACTGGTCTCCATGTTATATCAAGAGAACAAAAGGAAGGCCTGCTGGGGATCCCTCCCCCCCCCCCCAGAAGAATTTATGGGAAGACATGGACAAGCGTCATAGAGGATGAGAAGGCTTGGATGAGTTGTGCACTGGATGGGTGACTACCCATATTGATGACATTGTCAATCTTTGCAGGTATAAACTTTTATTAGTCTTGGCATTAATAAGTACAGATGAAGAAAAGTTCCCTAAGTACAAGAACTATGTCATAATATATCTGTATTCAGTGCAAAAGTTTGCACTGGATTAAAAAAAAAAAGAGCATTTACAAAGGGTCAGCTTAAAGGTTGAGAAAGTGCTTTACTCACAACTCTGAGAGATTTACTATTATTCTGATTTTGCAATGGGGAAGCAACTGAAGCTCAGAGAAATGACTTCTCCAGGCTCACAAAGCTAGTAAGTGCTAAAGTCAGTATTGGAATCCTGGTGTCTTTTGATCCCAAGCCCAGCATGCTTCCCATTATGACACACATCAATTTTGGCTGAGTGAGTTAAAAAAATGAAAAAGAAGCTTGAAACATGGTTCTGGACCACAAAGGTACTTACAGTCTATTTGGAAGGACAAAGAGAGAACAAGACAGAATGTAATAAAGGATTAATATGGACAGAACAGTGAATTAAAGATTAGGGTATACAAAGCCATTACTTTAAAGTGCATAAAGGGAGCCTAAAAAGAGTTAGAGAAGGGGAAAGTAACTAATAGTGGGATAAAGAGAGGAGAAAACCTAATTGCTTTTCCAGTCATCTAATACAGAATGCACTGGAGGTGGGAGACCAACTAGCAAGCTGTTATAGTGTGTCAAGTGAAAGGTGGTGAAGACTTAACGGAGTGTAGTGGAAAGACAGCTGGGGATCTGGAATTGGAGGACCTGGGTTCATGTGCTAGTTGTATGTCCCCTCTCTGGGCCTTGGTTTGACATATGAAAAATGAGGGGACTGGGCTAGATAACTTCTGAGGTTCTTTCTAGCTCTAATTCTATAATCGTATGATCTCAATGAAAAGTAATGGCAGCCAAGATGGAGAGAAAGGAGTAATATGAGAAATGTCACAAGGAGGAATATACAAGATTTGGTTTTCCTGGAGTAAAATGCACCTTTTGTATAAACCAATGATAAAGTGAGTGGGCAAGGCGGGGGTGGGTGGGTAGAACAGATTAAAGTGGTGACAGTGGAAATGAAAGATAAAGGGAGTGATATAAGAAAAATATGAAGAATGAAAAAGGAGCAAGACTTGATGCTTACTTGTAAACCTGGCATGCAAGAGCAAGGAATTCAAGAAAACTACAAATTTCAAGTCCAAATAACTGGGAAAGGGATGATGCCCATTACAGAAAAAGAAAAGTCAGGAAAATTTGGTTGGGATGGGAGATGGAGATGGAAGGAGAGGAGGAGGAAAAGAAGAAGAAAAAAAGGAAATTATATAAGGAGCAAGCCTTTCCACTATATCACAGTGCCTTCCTTATACTTGGCCTAAGAAGTAAACTCCAGAATCCCAGTCTAGCTGTTTATCCTACTTATATAACCTACATCATGGGTACTTATACCATGTTGGATCTTGGGCATGACTCACTGCAAAACTAGCATGGCTGGGCTCCTCTCGTGCCAAGCCCTAGACACGAGGTCGTTTGACTCTTTAATTCCTTTGTGGCTGCAAGGAATAAGCATCCTTACTGGCCACACCAGTCTTGTGGTGGCTTTGTACTGGCTTGTATGTGGTTACTTTGTACTGTTCTTATTTATTTTTATGAAAAGTAGCCAGATGTGATTGTAGGCATCAGGGAAGAAGCCTATGGACAAACATGTCAAACCACCCTCTAGTCTGGTTTCCACGCAGGCGAGGGGGGGGAAGATGGACTAGTCTACCCTCACTGTGAGTCAGTACTACTCTCTCTCTTATTCAACTTGCTCCATTGATGGGCTGCAGCAATGGGAGGAGCCAGATGTGGCCATGCTTATTCATTCATTCATTCAGCATGTGTGATGTTATGTGTGATGTTTTATGTTTCTGAGTGGAGAAATGTAAAAACAAATGAGACATACTCCTTACTTCCAAAGAGTTTGCAGTCTAATAAAGTGACAATTATACGTAAACGTGTTTGATTTTTTTCCCCAAAGATCTGTGATAGAAATGTGAGCAACATTTCATTAATGCAGGCTTTTAAAGTCCTTCTGTGCCACAGTAGAAGGTTTTGTGAGTAGCTTACCCCCCACACCCCAGAAAATTACCTTTTTTGGTCAGTATCTCCAGTTATTTTATGGTGGATATATGCCTAAATAGATACCTTTTTCAGTTTGGTTAAGTCAGAGAGAGGTCAATTTATAATGATCAAGCCTCTGAGACCACGGAGTCACCTTTAGATTATAAAGGGGCATCAATTAATCAGTCAATCTATGAACAAGTATTTATTAAGGCCCCTACTATATCCAGGCACTATACTAAACGCTTTACAAACATTACCTCATTTTACATAAATATTAAATAGCCCCTGCTCTCAAGAAGCCTACATTTTACTGGGGCCAAAGTAGAACATGGATAAAGATAAATATGATATAAACTAGACTAAGATAAATGCATAAAATGAATACAAATTACTATAGAGTGAGGTAAGGTAGAGACAATTCCAACTAGTGAGGGGAAGAGGAAAGCTTCAAAAAGGAGATAACATAGAAAGAGGAAGGACAGAATTTCAAAAGGCTGAAATGAGGAGCTTGGGAATTCCAAGCAAAGGAAATAGTGTGAGTAAAGATGGAGAGCTAGAAGAATACAGGACATATTCAGAAAAGGGAAACTCACTCAGTTATCAAGAGTATATGATAGAAAATAATGTGACTCGGACTTCTTTTTCCTTTCCTAAACCAAGGAAAAGTGGAAAAGTAGGACTATATCTCTATTTTTTCATTCCTAAAATCTGATTACTTAAAGCATTCTGGCATTTCCCCCTCCACTTACTGTGTATAGAGAAAAGACCTGGACTGTCAGGGAAAGAGGCTACCTGAGTAACATCTCGCTATCTCTCTGGGAACCACTCATACAGCAGAGAGTGTTTCAGAAGATCTGGATAGTGTTCAAGCTGAAGAAAAGGGGAGCATATCAAACTTTTCATGACATGTTTAGTCACCAAAAATAGGGTTAACACCATGAGACAGGGCTGGCACAGCCTACTAATAACATTTTTGCAACCACCTGAGTGATGCTCCTACTGCCACTTAAATGACATACTTTCTTCTTCTTCTTCTTCTTCTTCTTCTTCTACTCCTCCTCCTCTTCTTCTTCCCCCTCCTTCCCTCCTTCCCCAAATCATGTCATTAAAAAGAGAAAAACCTGCACAAAGCAGCATAGGAACTAATGCAGATGATCTACAATTTTAATTCAGTCCAATTCATGAAATATTTTTGGAGCACCTACTATGTGCAAAGCTCTGTGTACAACAGTAGGTGAGAAAGTTAGTACAGAACATGGTCCCTTTCCCCATAAAGTCTATAGTTCACTAATTTGATTGTTTTTTTTTTCCTCCCACTGATATTCATGGGAGGGGAAAACTCTCAAGGTCTCTCCTTTGTCCCTGTTCCCCAGGACAATTCCATAGGATCAACAATACAAAATTACACTCTCAGATCTGGAAAGGACTTCAAAAGTCATCTTCATCTACCCTATATCTGCCCAAGAATCTTTTAAAGACTCCAGTGAGAGAGAACTCCACAAAGTCTCCTATATTCCTCTGTTGCACAGCTCTCATTAAGAAGTTTTTTCTTGTACCAAACCTAAATTTGCCTCTCTGAGACAACTACTCATTGTGCCTAGCTCTGCCCTCTAGGGTCAAACAGAGGAAAAAAGCTAATTCCTCTTCTATGTGATATAGCCTCAAGACTAGAGGACAGTCATCATATTCCCCTTATTTTTTCTGCTTTCAGCTAATCCTAAATTCCTTTCATTGATCCTTATAAAGCATCATGATCTTACATCATTTTGCCACCCTGGCTGCCCTTTCTAAACATTATCCAGTTTATCAAAGTCCTTTAAAAAAATGTGGACCCCAGAAGTGAACACAATATTCCATGTGCGCTATGAACAGGAAAGAGTGATTTTCCTAAATGACAAGTCTAAGTCTTTCACTTCCCTACTAAATAAATGCCAGTGGCTCCTTACTACTTGTAGGACCAAATATAAAAACCGCCATGTTTGGCACTTAAAGCCCTTTACAACCTGGCCCCAGCCTACCCTTCTAAACTTGTTATACATCACTCCCTTTCATACACTATATAGTTTAGCCAAACTTGCCTTCTTGCTGTTATTCATGAATCAAATTCCATCTCCTGTCTTAGCGCCTTTAATATATCTATTCTCACATGAGGCCTTTCCTGATTTCTTCAGCTATTAGTGTCTTTTTCTTCTCTTTCCCCAACTACAAAGTAACTGTACCAACGATGGGATAGACCCACTCTCATGTGGATATCACCCCCTCAGTGTGCCTCCTGACACATTTTCTTATTTATCTTTATCATCTTAAGCTCTAGAGAAATACAAGAATAGGTTTTGATATTTGCTTTTTCATTGTTAAAATTGCAACCCTTCTGATCAATTAATTTGCCCACCATTCTCCCAAGGAAGAGAACTAACAAATGATACCAAAGTACACAAATATCAGCTTTGTGGAAGCAATGATACACCCAGAGGTAGAACTAGCAGGTAGCATGTGTTAAGCAGCTCAAATAATTGTCAGTCACTACCTTGACTATTACCTCCCTCTTCAGATGCTGGTGGACTTTGTCCAAGAACTCCAGGAATAGTACTGCCACTGCAGGTGTGGCAGCCCTAGCCTCCATAGCACCCAATGTTACTGAAGATTCAGAAAAGACAGTTCTTGCCACCAAAGTTGACACTGTCAAACTGTTCATCATCAGAAATTCTTAGGATGTAACAATAAGGCAGGTGGCAATGTATCTTTTTTAGTTTAATTTCCACTGATAATATCAGAGCCATTTCTGATGATGAACAATTTGACAATGTTTCTCTTCTTAATGTAGCAGTTGCAATAGTTACCTGTCCTGACATCACACTATACACTTAGGTAAATCTGGAGTCCATTTGACTGTCCATCATTGTTGCCATTTTCAGTTTAGATGACAGACCTCCTGACCCTGCTACCTCTAGGAGTAATCTGGGTGGTCTTGGACAAGATACTTAACCTCTATGGGTCTCAGTTTCTTGATCAATAACATAAGAGGGTTGGAAAGCAAACGAAAAGAACAGTGAGAAAGAGCTAAATGCTATATAATTATAACGATCAATCATTACTCCAGAGAAGAGTTGAGAAATACACCCTTCTTCCTTTTGTTGGGGAGAGGGGAGACTGTGGGTATGAACTGTTGCATACTGTGACACGTGATTATGCGCTATTTGTTTTTAACTTTTTTCCTTTGTTATAAGGGAAGGGTCACTGGTGGTGGGTTTAGCAGGGCCATAACTGAAATGACTATGATACAAGTAAAACTTTTAAAATGACAGAGTTGAACTAGACATCTATGGTCCCTTCTAAATGCAAAGCTATTAACCCAGGCAGCAAAGAGAAGTGCATTGAAAGCCAGACGACTGGTTTAAATCACGGCTCTCTTACTATGATCTTTGGGCAAGTCTTTTTTTTTTTCAGTCTGAGTCTCAATTCCCCCCCCCCCCCCCACCAGTACCAAGGGAAAGAGAACCTAAAAATTCTGAGAATGATGATCCTTTCTTAGCGTCCAAAAATTCCTCAGATTCTTGTCATGATCATTATAATATTTAATATTCACTGATTAAATAGGACAAAATAAGATGGTGTATATACAGATTTATGGACCTTTTAAAATGACTCCATCCCTCTCCACCCCTAGGTTGTGAACTACTGGGCTTTACGATCACGAAGGTCTCTTCCATAACTTCTATGACCAATGGCAACCATGTAACTTCCTTCTACGAAACCAAACAAGGTCTTGACTTTGAGACACAATTTAACAGGTTGGGCTGTGGAATTTTCCTCTGGCTAACAGTAAACAGAGGTAACAGTTCTTTTTTAACTTTTTCTTCATGTCATTCTTCATACATAAATGAAATGTGTTGGATTTCAATGATGCAAAATAGAATTCAGGAAAACAGATTTAAAAAAAAAAAGTAAATACGCACTCCAATTTAAAGAGGAAAATGGGGTGTTCAGGGGCAAATTGTCCCCTATAATTACGGGAAATTTTATTTGTTTCAGTTAGAAAGGCCTATTTTATTGCTATATACATTGTATAGTATCCATATGAAATCTTGCAAGTCATGGTACAGAATTTGAAAGTGGGGGCCAATGTACACAGGAAAATTACTGTGTCTACAGTTACTAGTCCATCAAAATAACCAACAATTTTGTTGTGTTTGCCTTCTATTCACTAACTCCCTCATTCATTCATTCAACAAATATTTACAGTCCAAAGCCCACAAGGAATACAAAGATGAATAAGGCTCCCTGACTTCCTGGTGCCTGCAGCCTAGCAGGGGGTAATATGTGGACATAAATGATTGGATGCAAAGCAGAATTTGCAAGAATCACAAGTATGAATAAAGTACTATGGGATTTGAAAGGAGAAGGTGATCACTCTTTTTGCCTTCTCCTTTGAGCTCAGATAAGCATGTTTTTCCCCCAAACCAAAGGGAAAAAAAAATCCTTCCTCTGTCCCCACTCTCTGAATCTCTCCTTCATCTAGGCTCAAAACTAAGTTTTTATTTGAGATGAAGCCTCGCTAAGAACTGTCTCCATGGTAATTAGCAACATGGATTTCCTTCTATACTTTAAAAATTGCTCAGAATTTGGAATTATGCTTTAAAAGGGGAAGGGTGGGGGTAGAGAAACATGGGACTAAAATGTCCATCCTACTGCTAGGCCAAAGAGGTCAAAAGCAGAAAGAAAGGTCCCAAATACACCAAAAGATTCATAGCAATGCTTTTCACTGAAACAAGACAGGACAGAATAAGAGATGGACCTTGGATTTCATTGACATAGAGAACTTCTGGTTAAGGAAACTACCTCTGTCAACGTAGTCTTAAAGTGTTGCCTATGATCCCTTAAAGTTAAGTGATTTGCTTAGGGTCAGTCACAGAGTAAGTATGTACAAAGGCAAATTCTGAACTCAGATCTTCCTGGTTTCTAGGCCAGCCCCCTACTTATGATGAATCAATCAGTACACATTTATTAAATGGCTACTATAACACTGTGCTGAGTAGGCAACAAAAAAGAGGCAAAAGACAGTCCCTGTCCTCAAGGACTGACGATCTAACAACATGCAAACAAATATACACAAAGCAAGCTATATGCAAGATAACTGGGAAATAATTAACAGGGGGAAAGCATTAGAATTTAGAGGAGCTCAGAAAAGCTTCTGGATACAGACGGGATTTTAGTTGGGACTCACAGGAGGCCTGGGAAGGTTTAGGGGAAAAGATAATGAGTGCAGTTCTAGGCATGTTGAGTGTAAGATGTCTTTTGGATGTCCAGTTTGAAAGGTCTGAAAGGCAGTTGGAGATTGAGGTCAGTGGAGAGACTGGGGCAGAAGAGGAAACTTGAGAATCATGTGCACAGAGATGGTAATTAAATCCATGGGAGCTGATGATATCACCAAGTGAAGTATATAGAGGGTGAAGAGAAGTACAGGACAGAACCCTGAGGGACACCTGTAGTAAGAAAGTGTGATCTGGACAAGGATCCAGCAAAGAAGATTAAGGAGTGATCAGATAGGTAGGAAGAGAAGCAGGAGAGAGTGGTGCCCCAAAAACCTAGAGACAAGAGTGTATCAAGAAGGAGTGATCAACAATGTCAGACTGCAGAGAGATAGAGGAGAATGAGGGCTGAGAACAAGGCCACTGAATTTTTTTTTTAAATGATACCTCTCTAGTAGCAAAGCAGATGTCTACTAATGACTAGGGAAATTATTAAAGAAACTGTGACACATGGATACAATGGAATAAAACTGTACATAAAAAGTGATAACCATGAAGAATTCAGAAAAGCATGAGAACACTTACATGAACTGATCCATAGTTTACAATGCAGTACTAAGAATACATACACACACACACACACACACACACACACACACAACATCAATGGAAACAAACCAAAAAAGAAATAAAGTTGTATAATTATAATGATCAAAAGAACTCTAATGTCTCTAAGAGAAGATATAATAATTGTTTCCCTTCTTTGCAGAGGTGGGGAGCTATGGGTATAGAACACTGCATATGCTGCCAAAAACTCAACATCTGAATTAATTTGCTGAACTACTCTTTGTTGTTGTTGTTGTTGTTGTTGTTATTATTATTATTATTATTATTATTAATTCTTTGTTTTAAGGGATGGTTTGCCAGGTAGAGATGTGGAAATTTGTTAAATGGTGGTAATATAAAAACAAAAAATAAACATTAAAATTTTAAAAACTGGTTCAGGAACCATAGGGGAGAAAGAAGGGGAGGGAAGACTAAAACCAAAGAGAATATCCCTCAACAGGTTTATGGCGTACTAGTGCCTTATGTTCCCATTAGAAAAAGAACTAGGTCAAAAATTTCATAACTTAGGCGAGGCCATATAACCTGAAGAATTAGGTGGGGTGGCATATTATAATGTAAAGGGCACTGGATTTGGAGCCAAAGGACCAAAATTCTTGCTCTGCTATACTGTATTGTGTAATCATGGGCAATTCACTTGCTCTCACTGGGCCTGTTTCCTTACTTATAAAGTGGAAGGAGGTTTGAACTAGATGATCTGTCTAGTCCTTAACAGCTCTAAATCTATGATCTTATAATCATTAACCAGTTTTTAATAGGCTTAAGCATTAATGAACTAAGTGACCATACAACCTGAGCCAGTCAAGTCAAATGTCATTTAAAGTTTATTATTTTATATTCAGAAATTGTTTCTTCCTACTGAAACAGGTCTTCAAAGTAAAAGGCTAGCCCCTAGTTCTTATGATGCTTTGACCCTGGATATCTATCTTCTTCCATTTATAGGAGATATCCTGGAGTATAGTCTTAGAAGACAAGTTCCACATACTCCAAGATTATTGAAGTTCTAGCAATTTGGTTATCATCATCAATGATAATGCATAGTAATAATAACTAGGGCAAATATACATTCATTAGAAAGCAGGAAAGAGATCTCTCTGATTTCAGACCTTAGCTGGGTGACTCAGAGAATGAGAATGTGCATCCAGACTGTTCCAGTACCACTCCTCCTCCCCCCTCCCCCAAGAGACTGCCTCCCCAATGTAGTTAATTGCATCCAAGAAAACCCCAGGATTTTGGCTCTGTATGCCCTCCCTCATGCCATGACAGGTGCACTCACTGGTGGGGAGGTAGCCAGTTGTCTACCTGGAGTGGGCTTGCATTTAAAGGGGAAGGGAAGACAGGTGAATCTCCATACTGGGAGGAAACATAATCATCTCAAGGTTCATCTGTGTCACAAACACCCTGCAGGTTTAGGAAACCCTTTTAAGGAGGGGCCTGAGGGCAGAACAGCAGTTACCACTTAATGAAGGAAAGCCTGGTTGAGATAAAATTTGCTGAAGGCCTGTATCCATCCTTCCTGAGGGGCCTGAAAGCAGATTCCAGCCCTGCTCGCTCCCCTTTGATAAATTGTTGCATAAGCCCCTTTGGCTCAGCCCTACCACCACCTATCTCTATGCACCTGTGCCCCAGATACCTGCATCATCAGTGATGTCAGGCAGAGTCATGGGCACTACCTGGGGACTTGGGCTGGTGTCAGTGAAGCCCAAGATTGCTTCAGAGACAGCTTTCAGGAGAATTCCGGCTGGAACTTTACAGCCCTTCAGTTTTTAACCCCAATTTCAACATCCAAGGGCCCCAAGGGTTGATAAGAAACCTTAAAGTGGCTTTGTATCTTCTGGCCTGGTAAGACGTAGGATCACAGTACTTAATCCTGTAAGAAACTTCAGAGATTTTCTGCATCAATCTTGCTCATTTTACAAATGAAGACAGGTTGGGAGCTGGCCTAGATCACCAGGATTTTTAAGTAGCAGAGCAAGCATTTGAACCCAGGGTCTCTAATTCCAAGTCCGACATCCTTGCAACTAGAGCCCTCCCCTCGAGTAGGATTTGCTGCCTACTCTGCAGCTCACTCTGTGTATCTTATAATAGAGTAAAATCCTTGACAGAATCCCCTCCACCCCTTTTATGACTGCTCTACAACTCATCATCTTCAAAGAAGAAAAACAGGTTTTAGGAGAAATAAAATGTTGTCCAAGACTCTCAAATAATGAACAACCAAAGTGTACTTTTCATAAAGAAAATTTTGTATCACACTAAGGGGGTGACTCTGGGTCTGGGGGTACTAGGTATAAATGCCAAATGGCCAGT
Organism: Pseudochirops corinnae; assembly: GCA_028646515.1. Lineage (NCBI taxonomy): Eukaryota > Metazoa > Chordata > Mammalia > Diprotodontia > Pseudocheiridae > Pseudochirops > Pseudochirops corinnae. The sequence goes on from CM053585.1 coordinate 165,818,068, forward strand.
TTAACAGATGTAGAGATAAGCCATATTGGGAATCTATCCCTAGGCCCTGCTGTTCTGACTGGCGAGTCCTTTGGTCCAACCACCATTACCTAAGAAGCCCCCTTGCCCTTCTCCCTTCACTCCTAAGGCAGCCGTCTAACAGGGGGTACTGGGTAACAGGTGTGATCCTGGCCAAGTCATGGCACCTCTGTTTACCTCAGTCTCCTCAACTGTAAAATGGGGATAATAATAGTACCTGCCTCCTAGGGTGGCTGTGAGAATCAAATGAGATAATATCTGTAAAGTGCTTAACACAGTGCCTGGCACATAGTAGGTACATAACACTGTTTGTTGCCTTCGCCAGTTCAACTCACTCTCCATATTCCTCTATTTCCTCAAGAGCAGCCTCTCCCACCTTCATCACTCCCCACTCCTGTTTTCCAACTCTCTTTTATGCCTTGTCTTCTATTAGAATGTAAGTTCCTTGAGGATAGGAGCCATTTTATTTGCTTGTATTTTTATCTCCAGCACTTACCAGAGCGTGTGGAAAATCCTAAGTATTTAATAAATGCCTCTCTCCTCTCTTCTCCCTCCCTATCTCTGTCTCCTCTTGCCTGTCTTTGTCTTTTTGTCTCTCTTTCTTTATCCCTCTGTCTCTCTCTTCCCTGCCTCACCTTCCCCAACCAACAACCTGGGATTTGGTGACCTGCGGCCAACAGTGTCTACACTATGGAACCTGACTGGGGCTCTCAAAAATTACATTCAAACCCACTAGCATTTTTGTCACTAATTCAGGCATTGAGAATCCTTAAAATCTGTAGGAGCTAAGTTCCTCAACTGGCTCTTGTGCAATGGTGGTCAAAACATCAGAAGACCCTGCCTATTAGGAAAATGTTATTCTCATCCTAACACACAGCTTCAGTTCTGTGACTATGGAGTTAAATTCACAATCACTCTTCACTTCCATCTGCCCAGCATAGCCTACCCTCTGGAAAATGGTTTTCTGATATGCAAATCAAAAAGACTAAAGTCCTTTAGGCTACACATAAAAAAGAAGGTGGTCTATGACTGTCCATTAAAAGTGTATTCAAAAAAAAGGCAGTATGGTTCAGAGGAAACACTGAACAAAGAGTCATAAGACCTAGGTTCAACCCCAGGTTCTGTCATTTATCTACTTGTTTGACTTCAGGTAAGTTACTTAAGCTTCTTAGGACTCAGTTTCTTTGTAAGTAAAATGAGAAGATTAGACCAGATAACCTCTAAGTCCTTTTCTAGCTCTACAAGGATGATCCTATGAACTCAGCAATCATCATTAGAAACAAAAAAGTCAACAAGTTTAACTAATCACATTGAGAGATTCTACCAACAGCATTTGGATGTGCTAATGTCTCCTAATGAAGACCCCAACCATCATTTTAAGTAAATATGTTATCATTATTATTATTATTATAGGTAGTAGGAATAGGAATAAATACTCTTATTGGTATAGCTTTCAGGAAACATGGATAAATGTGGATGTGGATATGATGTGGATGCAATGCCCAGAGTTATTGCAAGGAGTCCATCTCATCAAAAGATTCAGTATAATAAGTAAACAAAAAACGTTTTTGTGGACGAAGTCACCTTTTACACATATGTATATTTTAGTGTAATTTATAAAATAAATTCATTTTAAAAACCACTGCATTCATAGTAGATTTTGTCACTATGTATTTTCTCAGTCAACAAACACTACTATTGCTATCATGTGGAGGCAGGTAAAATTTATGAATAACTTCAATGGTTTACTCTTCTTTCCTCTTGATAGTCCTTTGAGAAAAGATTATAATTTGTTGACTGAATGATTGGTTTGTTGTTTCATGATGGATATAAGGATAATTAGGTATTTGTAATGGTAATTTAAGGACAATAGGGCATGTGAGCACCACTAATGGATGTACCCAGAGAATCATAGCATCATAGAATCATAGTTTAGTTACTAAAGTTTGAATCCAAACTTCACAGAACAAATCTCCTTAATAAAACGTTTTGTTCTGTAAAACTTAGACTCAATCAAAAGGCTACACCCAAGAACCTAGAAGGTTACATGTGGCCTTGAGGATGCAGGTGCCCCAACCCCGTTTAGTATATGTGTTCTACTTTTCCCAAATTTAAAGCCTGAGGATGAAATGTAGGCTGGCCCATAATCTCAGAAGGTTTAGAACACAGTACTAACGAGGCAATATCATTGATTTCCATAGGGGTCAGCTGGTGTCAAATAGATGAAATTCACTCACTGGTCACAAATTGGGCCCTTGATTCTGGTTCTTTGGTCACAGAAAGATAAGGTAGGGAAGTATGCATGGCTTGGCCTTAGCTAAGTCATCTCTGATCATATCTGAGGGAAAACACATTATTCAGCCAGCACAAATAACCATATTCACCTCCTTACTCCACCAAGTGCCTAAATCTCATCTCTCTCACCTTATCAGGCTCTCATGGCCCCTGGAAGGGAAACTACTTCTCCTGAGACACTCACACATTCACAACTTAACTAGGCTTGAATATGTGACTCGAAAAACAAATGACCTCAGAAACAACTGGACATTTGTGAGGAAAGCACTTCTATCAATGAGAAAGACAGCAAGAGCAAAAGATTATTGGATAGAGCTGTAAGGGACCTTCACACAGTCCAACCTTTTAATTTTACATTTGAAAATACTAAGGCCTTAGAAAGATTAAGTGGTTGAAAACGGCCAGTTTTCATGCTGACTTCAAATCCCAAGCTCTTCCTACTATACCACACTCTCTATTTTTCCTTCTTCTTCCATAGCAACCAGGCAAGGTATCCCCTTTCTGTAGCTGGTTGAGTAGCTGGATAGAAGTTCCCACCAGAAATATCTTGAGCATGAGATATCAATATAATCTTGATATTCAATTCAACATATAGAACATCCTCACCAACACTGCTGAAAACAGTACTACTGGCTTGCTCACAAACATCTGTAGAAGAATAGGAGTATGTTGATACCCTCATCCATTTTGATTTTAAAGTCTCAGAAGATTCAAGGGAAACAAGAATAGGAGAGGAAAAAAAGACAAATAAATAAAAAAGATGGTCAAGGATGGATCAGGAAAAAAAAAAGGTTCACAAGCAGCCAAATCTGAGTGTCAGTGATAGAGGGCAATGGAGAGAAAAGCAGAGGTTGGACATGAGAGAAGCCAGAAAAGAGATATTAGGGAGGATCAGAGAACGAGAAGTGGGAAAATTCAAAAAGGTCTATGGTGGATGACCCATAGACCTTTAGTGGATATGAAAATGGGGGTTCCCTCACTGGTTGTCAAAATGCCCTGGAAGCCCTGAAGACTGTAAATCTGAGATTCTAGACAAAAGCACTAAACAATGCCCACTTAGTTACTTCCTAAAGGGCTAGAAGGGGGGAAAAGAACTATATATTCTGACATTCTGCTATATAAATTCTGCTATATAAATATATATATATAAAAGAACATATATTCTGACATTCTGCTATATAAATTCCCTGAATAATAAATCTCCCCTTACTCAAACATACTGTGGCCTAAAATGCTGGGGGAAGAAGCACATCCCCTGGGCTCATATTAAATTTTCTTGGGCAAGGACAGAAGCAAATCTATCCTGGTTCCCTCTGCCAAACTAGCTGAAGCTTTCTGAGTACCACAAACTCTGAACTGTCCTCTAGCCTCCTCCTGCCTGTTTCTGGGCTGGCCTGAATCCACACTGTCCGATCTCAGGCCCACAGCTGTCTCAGGAGTGTGAAGGGGACAGAAGCAGAAAGTAGAGTTGGTGATAGTGAGGCTGTATCACCTCATGAATCAGTCACAGAATCATCACTGACTCACAAACTCTCAAAGCTGGAAGAGACTGCAGAGAACACAGAATCCTGGGAATTAGAACAGGAATGGGCTTTATTGATCATCTTATCTATTTTTCTTCCCCAACCTTCTCATTTTAAACATCAGAAAATTAAGAGTTGGGTCTGGGCCAGGTGTGGGAGGAGAGAGTGGGGAGTTGCCTATACCACACTGGTATTTAGTGACAGAGTTAGGATGCAAAATAAGATTCAAAATCCAGTTCCTCTAACTCTAAAACCAGGGTCCCTCCACTATACCACTGCTTCACAGAGTCTAATCTACTCAGCACTGGAATTTCTTCTGTATATTCTTGACAAGGCCTTGTTTGGTCTCTGCTTTTGTGAAATGACTTGTTCCATTATTGCACACTGTTTATTGTGAGGAAGACTTTCGTCTGTCTGGAGCTTTCACCCACCATTCCTGATTCTGCAGAACAAGTCTAATCTCTGTTTCCCATGATGGTCACTTCAGAGATCTGAAGAGGTGACCACATCTCCTCTTAGTCATGACAGGTGTATCTCATTTCATGAAACAGGTGCATTACTGGTAAGTGGCTATAAAAATAATTTCTGTTTAACAAACTACATCTTTCCACTGACGTATATATAATTGCATTCCCACTGGAGAAACCCTGGCCTCAACAATGAGAAAAAAAAATACACTTAAGAATGTAGCAAGCCTTTAAAAAAAATACACAATTAATGAAAAAAAAAGTATATTCTGACAAAACATCTCATTATTAGCAGTGCCCAAAATAAATCATAGAACATGAATACTGTACCAGAAATTCTACTCCCTTGGGGTCGGTTCCATGTTAGAGAGAACTGTATCTATGTGGGGGTGCCAGGCTCTTTAAATGCAGTTCCCAGCTGGCAGATACAAAGCTGTCTTCCTTCCTGTCAGGATAAGGGAACTTCTCTATTCCCAAATAAGGATGATATCTTCTAACCTCACATTAGTGGCCCCAATCTGATGTCCCTCTGTAGTTTCTTTAAGTATTTGAAACAGGCCCTTAGTTGCTGTGAAGGGTGTATGCTTTGTTTATTGGTATATCTGAATAAGCTCCACTAGCTTCCTCCTCCCTTCCAGAGGAGCAGCAAGGTCTTTCTGCAGAGCAGATTCCTTTCTTTAGAAGGATCAGTTCCCTGACATGTCACTTGTGTTACTAAGTGTCACTCTCCAGGAGTGGGGTTTCTTTACTTAGGAAATCTAAGTTTAAATGTTAATGGTTATTCTTTCTTTTGGGAACAGGAGCAGAACATGTTCAATAAAGGGCTTGGAACAAGACTTTACTGATTTCAGAATGGGAATCCTATCCTTGGTGAATTTTTCCAAGGATAGTTGTCTAATGAGACAGACAGATCATATATGTGGTTGTCTGAGTCCTACCTAACTTGATGTACCCCTATTCTCCTTCCCAAGCTAAAGTTGTTTGTCTATTGCTTGAGCCTACATTGGGTAGGGATGTCCAGAGGCGGCTGAGAAGTGGGTGTAACAAATTTGCTACAGATATATAACAAAGTCCCAAGCTAATAGAAAACAGTCCCAGCCTCACTGAGGATGGTAGCACATTGTAACAGAATTAAAATCACAGAATATTAGAATTAGAAGGGACTTCTGAGGCCGTTCACTCCAAACCTGACCCTGAATGGAAATCCCCTCTCCAACAGCCTTAACAAATGGCCATCCAAACTTTGCTTAAAGATTTTTAAAGAGGAAGAAAGAGCCCAATGCACTCTAGAGCAGTTTTAATTGTTAGGCAGCTTTTTCTTATTATGTCAAGCCTAAATCTGCCTCTCTCCACTTTCTATCCATTGTCTTTATCTACCAGAAACAAGCAAAACAAATCTAATCTCAAAACAACAACCACATCTATAGTGCTTCCTATGTGTTCAAACACTGTACGATTATCATTTCATTTGATCCTCACAACAATACACCACATGATACGCCTTCATATGTATATTCCCCATTGGACATCTTCGAGCAAAGACTGGATGACTGTTTATATTGGGTATGTCATGAAGAGGACTATTTTTCAGGCACCTGCTGTACTAGATGGCTTTCCTGTTTCTGAGACAGGCACCACCATCTTCCCAGAAGTCCAAGGTTACTAACTGGGAATCGTCATCACCTCTTTGTTTTCCTTCATCCAACATAATCATTTGCCAAGTTTTGTTGATTCTACCTCCACAATCTTTCTTTCTCTCTCTCTCTCTCTCTCTCTCTTTCTCCACATGGCCACTGCCACCTCCCACCTGTGCTACTGCACTAACCTCCTATTTGGTCAGGTCTCTCCTTTGATTTGCACTCCACATGGATTGATATTACCAAAACATAGATCTGGTATGCCATGCCCCTGTTCAAAAAGCTCTAGAAATTCTCTATGGCCTCTAGGGTAAGATACAAACTCCTCACTTTGCCACTTAATCCCTTCACAGATTGGCTTACGCCTGCCTTCCCAGAATTACTGTACATTACTCCAGCCCAAGTGGCTTCTACCTACTATTCTGCAACCACGACCTTCCATCTCATATCTATGTGCCTTTGCAGAGACCATCTACCAAGTCTGGAATTTACTTGCTCCTCACCTTTGTGTCCTGAACTCCCTAGCTTCCTATAGAATTTACTCAAGAGTCACATCCTACATCAAGCCTTTTCTAATACCTAGCTGCCAGTGCTCCCTCTGTTCTGAAATTACCTTTTACTCAATTTGCATGTATTTTACATTTACTTATGTATGTTTCACATAGGTGAATAAATATTCCTTGAGGCCACAGACTATTTTGTTTTTACATCCTCAGTCTCTTCCAACTCTGAAATTCTGTGATTGAGTAAACTACCTAAGAAGAGTTATCATATCTTTCCCAAGTCTTCTCTTCTCAGAGGACCTGGGGATATAATGATATCTCTGCAACTTACTAGCTATGTGATTTTGAGTAGTCCTGGGACCCTTGACTGGGCCTCAGTTTCATCATATATAAAATCAGGGGGTAGGCTCAATGGCTTCTAAGGTCTCTCTGTCTATTGTAAATCCTATACAACTCACTTACTGTGCTAACTTTGGTAAATGGTTAATTGGTCTGGACCACCTTTGTGCTACAGCTGAATAATCCCAGCCCCTGAAACAGATTAGAGGATTTCAAGCCACTCAGAAGACAAAAGAGGCCGTTATCTTCCAACTAACTCTCTTTCCTCCCTGACTCCTGTCTAGGAAGAAGGCCAGTAGAACAAGTTTGGTGCTATCTGACATCACTCTTAAGTTTGAACTGGAAAAAATCTTTTTGGCTTCTTGCCTCAATGAGGTCCCAGTACATCTCCCCAGAGGTGGAGGCACATGAGTAATAGAGGACATAATCCCTTTCTACTAGTTTTGAAAACCACTATATTGGTGCTCTAGGGTGCTTGGGGATCCTCTGGGATGGTGGCATCTTCCATGGTCTTGGCATCCACTCACGGTCAATTATCCCCTCCACCAAACACCTGATGCCAAGGGAATTCAGTTGGCTTTAGAGCCTAATATTTCCAGATAACCACCATTATGAAATAATAGCCTAATAGCATCAGCAGGGACTGGAGTTGCTCTTTTAGGATCTCTCTGGTTACTCCCTTTCTGATGGCCTGCCTTTCCTTTGGCCCTGTGAGGAAGGTAACCAATATTGTTAAATATCCTCCCAGGAAAAAAGCATGAACTTCATACTCTTCTTTCTCATTCAAAGCTGAGTGAGCGCACAAAAGTTTTACTCCTTGTCTGCCCTTCAAGCAGAGATGAATCAGCACAAAGGCTAGCAGTGACTTAGCTTCCTTACTCTGTTCTGTAACAAAGAAAAGGGGGTGGAGAAGGTGGAGATGGGGATGGATACAGGGAGAGGAGAGGAGAAGAGAGGAAGAAACACTGCTTCCTACTTATCCGGAACAGACAGGCCTTCAATACCCCATGTTGATTTGAAAAACATATTTTTTTAAAGACCAAAAAACAAGCTATCCTACAAATGATTTTTGTGAAAAAACATCTTTTAAGGTTTGATGGCTCATATTTTCAGTAAAGGGAAGAGGGGGGGGAGGGGAACCCTTGATTAAAAATACCAAATAAATGGTTCCCTTTTCCTTGCTTTAAGGACATATGAAATGTCATCTTTCTTTGCTTTACCAATCCTAAGCAATGGGTGATTTGCTTCCATAATACAGAAAATAGAAGACACTCAAGTGTCACATGGGTCAAACCATGAGCAGGACTTCAAAAACTCTAACTTGCACCCCCTTTCCCTGCCAAAGGAATACAAAAAAATGTATTGTGATTTCATTCTTGTGGAAATTCCCTCCACTATAAGGCAGACTCGAACTCACCAACAACTTACAGTCTTAGGGAGATAGCTAGCTAGCTACCCTGAAGCTCAGAAAAGTTAAATGAATTTTGCATAATCTCACAGCAAAGTTTTAATGACAGATTTTGAACCAAAATAGTCTAAACTCAAAGTCTAGCATTCTAACTACTATGCCAGGTTATTCCAAGGAGATCTTATCCTTACAAAAATACTTCTAAGGGCCTTCTGTTGGGACTCTACTAACAGACCACCAATCATAAGACTGCTTGTTACTGCAAGTGTTCTGACATACAACTGGTCACATGGCCTCTACAGTTTTGTATATATGCCCCCAAAGCCAGGAAGCATGACATAGGAACAAGATCTGTGTTCAAAGCCTGCCCCTGACACTTTCTACTTATATGACCATGGATCATTATTGGACTCCTGCATGCCTCAGTTTTCCCATCACTGAAATGGAGATAATATGAGTTGCATTAGTATCTGTAGCACAGGGTTGTTACATGCCTCAAAGATAACATCATGTGAGCCATTTGTGAATTTCAGAGTGTCATATGAATATCAATTATTATTTTCCAGGATTTTGCATATTCTAGGCATCTAATAAATACTTGAATTGAGAACCACAAAAGTCAGCAGTCAGAAAGAACAGTTATTCCAGGAAGGTATTGCCAGTGAAATCCTTCTACCTCACAGTCTTAGCAAGGCCTTAACTGTGGAAGAGGGAATGTAGCTCCAGCTCCTTCACACAGATGGCTATGTGTTTTTAATGGTCGCTTATTAACATTCTTCTGTGAAACAATGATCAGATGGGAGGGACGAAAGCCTCTGCCTATCACATATACTTTCTCCACTTATGTTTTAAAGGGCTCTCTCCTTTCTTGGTCATTCAAAGTATGAATTTAAAAGGCAGAGTCCTGGTTCAGTTAGAGTCTGTACCTAACTCAAGCTGCCTGGGCTTCTTCCACGTTCACAACAAACACCTACTTTTCCTGCCCCAAGTTTAATGCCTTCTGTCCAAGAAGCTCAGAAAATCTGCAAGTTCCAGAAACTACCTCAACACCTTAGAGCAAACTGCCTTGCACTCACAGCCCAATTCTGAACAGTTAGGAAACTACCAAAACCACCCAAAACTCAGTTTTTTTGGTTTTGTTTTCAAAAAGGGCAAGAAACTAATGGGCATAGAATTTCTGCCTTTTGGATGTATGTGAAGCATTAGCAGGCATAAGGTCAGTCCATTCCAGTCTCTGTTTGCTCTCTGTTTGTGACATCTTATACTAATCCCAATGACTGGTCCTGAAGGAAGCTGTACAAATGGTGTCCCTTATAGACTCATGGGCAATATCCAAGTTCGAAATAGGTACCATCAATCACTAGGCAATACTGACAAAGCTCACTGGGTGGCTAGCTCTATAATAGGCATTAAAGGGAGACCAAAAGAACCAGATGATTCATTCTCTACTCTTAGGGCTTACAATGTTAAGAGCTCTGACTTTAGTAAGAAGACTTGAGTTTGGGTCCTGGCTCATCTTTTGCTTCCTGGGTGAATTTGAGCAAGCAAACAATACTGTTCTTCTCTCTGGGCTTCAGAGATTAAACTGTCTCTAAATTCCTTTTCAGTTTTAAGTTCTATGATCCTACAAACGAATAAGGAAAATGGTACACCCACACTTATTAAAAATCAGTAGACATGAAACCTCACATAGTCATATGAAGCAAAGTAAACAGTGCTGGGAGGCGGCAAAAATGAATGTAGGGGGCAGGTAGGTGGCACAGTGAATAGAGCACCAGCCCTGGAGTCAGGAGGACCTGAGTTCAAATCTGACTTCAGACGCTTGACACACTTACTGTGTGACATTGGGCAAATCACTTAACCCCAATTGCCCTCCAAAAGAAAAAAAAAGTAGGGACTGGTTGGGAGAGGATGAATCTGGGAAAGTTTCTTGGAGGCAATGAGTCAAATCTTATTTGGAGCAAGAAAAGAACAAAGACATTATAGGGATCAATGTTGTATTTAACCACCCTTTCCCAGATATGGGAAAAACTGGTCTCCCAAAGAAAACAGAAATGGGTCAGCAGGCTTTGGCCAAAAAAGACACATTCAGCTTCATTAACACTGACAAAAAAAACTAAGGGGCTCTTCCACTAAATCCATTGTCAACTAATATCAGAACACTGTGATTTGATTGGGTCAACAATTTCCTGTCCTTTTTTCCCCTTTCCCAAAGGGTTATGGGTAGGGTCTATGTAAACAGGCTTAAAGCAGCTCTTCATCTCTCAAGTCCAGGCCTGCCCCCAAGGGAGGAGAGCAAAAAGGGAAGAAGAAGCAGCCAAGTCACCAAAATTAGGTTACAAGTTGGGGAAGAAGGAAAGTGACTTGGGGAACAATAAACTGAGGAGGCAGTATAGTGTAATGATAATAGCTCATATTCATAATTTAAGGTTTGCAAAGCACTTGATATACATTATTTCCTTTGATCCTCACAAAAACTGATATAGGTGTTATAATTACACTTTATTTTATAAATTTAAAAACTGAGGTTAGGAGAGTTTAAGTGATTCACTCAGGGTTATACAATAACCAAGTAGTGTAATTTGACCTCCAATCTTCCTGAATCCAAGTCTAGCATTCCTTCTTCTAAGGGAAATGGTACTACACTTGGCATTAGGGACTGCTCCTGACTGTCTGTGTAACTTCATGCAAGTTACTCTCCTCCTCTGGGTCTCAGTTTCTTCATCTGTGCAATATATCTGCATGGATCTCTAAGGTCTCTTCAGCATTCAATGCAATGATCCTCTGAGTAAACTGGCTCTGTTTGCCTCAGACTAGAGTTCTACACAAAGAGACCAGATGGCTTTCCAGATTAGACTGTCTTTTTTCTTTCTTCCCTTTGGTCCAATGTCTTAGGAAGTCTTGAGTATAGGTGACATGCCCCTCTTTTCTAAGTATAGGAATAGGGATAGGAAATTCCCACCTTTCCTCCTTTGAATCCAGACTCCAAGATGTCTTTATACCCAATGACTAGGTAGTCTTTAAGAGGAGAGAAGAGCTCTCAGTGACAGCCTTCCCCTATTTGTTTTGATATCTAGGACACATTTGAGGTATTTTCAGACCAGAAATTCAGGATCAAGGTAAGGGGACTATTTGGGGTGAAGGTGAGAGAGTGTAGCACACCTTCTCAACTGCTCTGGTTTTCTGACTGCTCTTCTTGATATTTGCCTCACCTTGTTCAATACACATGGCCCTCTCCTCTACATTATGATCACTGCTTCCCCCCCTGAACTGGCTATGAAACCCTGTTCTAAGAGCTGGTACAGTTAAGGCTACTAAAGAGAAAGAGAGAGTGAGAGAGAATGAGATAGGGAGAGGAAGAGGAAGAGGGAGAGGAGAGAAATGAGATATCACTAGGGTCTTCTTGGAGTTAAAGAATGGTTTCTCCAAGAAAGGAGAAAACAATCCTACCCAAGTTTGTACTGCTGATCTGAATACCCCTTCTCCTGGCCCTTAGCACCTCCAACCAAGAGAAGCCTGTTCAACTCAAAGAACTATCCTTTGGCCTCCTCCGGTAGAATGAGAAAAATCTCATTTTAGGCCTCTGACAAAGCATTCTGAGAAATTCTGCCTCCGTAGCCCCCAAAAGAACAGGTTCACACCAACCAACAAGAGCCCCACTGCTTATTTCCTAGACTCTGATCATCAACTTTTTGCTTTCTTTGACTTTGTCCCCTCAGTTTTCTCATGTTGAGATGACTGAGGAGCAGCAAGTGAACTTAAGCCACAAAGGAAAAGGAACAAGGGCAGTAAAAGTGTTTACTGCCCCCTTATCCCCAAGGAACAAACACCACCAAGGAGTTAACTTGAAAATTTGAACCATCATACACACCTAAGAAGAGCGAACAAACCCTGAGAGGCCAGACATCTTCATATAGTAACCTCTTAATCCGCTTAACTTTCTTTCAATTCCTGAGAGAACTACAAGTTCACCTTCCCTAACCCTCATCAGCCAAAGGCTCCAAGCCATCCTCTCTTCTCTCCTCACTACTCTAGAGGACTCTGTAGGATTACTGGGTAAGTTGTGATCAATTCAATGCCGTTCCCAATCCATCCTCCCACCTCTTGGAAGTTAGGGAACTGCTATGCAGGATATACTAATATGTCTTACTCCAAAGTACCTTTATTCATCATTGGCCATATCTATATTATTTATGACTAACCTGGCTGGGGAGGAGGGATCCTAAAACCCACTGATGAAAACTGACAACGAAGTCAGGAAGTAAGAGGATACTGATAGTCACAAGAAAGTACTAGAGGTATGGGAGAATTGGCCTTTAAATAGAATCTACGGGACTGTACTAATAGAGGGAAGGAAAAGGGACAGAGTAAAAAGTGTTGGGAAAGTCAGAAGTCATAGGTTCAAGGATTTAGAGCTGGAAGTAACCTTAAAGAACCTGGAATAGAGATAATGGGCCATTTATCACCTTCTAAGGCAGCTAATTACATTCTGGGGAACCTCTAGTTGCACAGTACAGTGGAAAGAGGTCTGCATTTGAAGTCAGAGGATCTGAACTAGAATTCTAGCTCTGTCACTTAACATCCGTGTAACCATGAGCAAATACCTTACCCACTATGGAATTAGTCTTCTCATCTGTAAAATGAGGAGGCCTCTACATTTCCTTCTACCACAAAATCTAAATTCTGTAATAAAGTAGAAAAAAAAGTCTGCTTGCTTGCTCATTGAATTGTAGTGCTTGAAGGCTCCTTTAGAACAGTTTCTCTACCTATGGATCACAGGGCTGTAGAATTAGTGCTAAAATTCATTTCACTAAATAGCTTAAAATAATAAATAAGTAAATACTCATTGCAGTTTTTTGTTTTATCTTATTTGGTCTAGATCAGGGGTTGAAAAATGACAGCCAGTGGGCCAAACCCAGCTTCTTGCCTATTTTTGTAAGACCTATGTGCTGAGGATGGTTTTTTTTTTTTGACATTTTGAAAAACAATAAAACTTTAAAATGTAAAAACTATTCTTAGCTCGAGGGCCATATAAAAACAATTTTCTGCCTATCAGTCATAGTCTGTCTATGATATTACTGGTATAGAGTGTTACCTAATGAAGAAATTCCCTCTACCAATGGATATCAACAATGGTCCTATAACTTGGAATCTTAAAAGAGTTACCTATGGAACTGAGAGGTTAGTGATATGGGAAGCCAGATCTGCATCCATTCTTTCCCACTGCCTTTCAAACTTTGTGTAGACTGATTAAATTCTTCCTCATACACACAATACTACTTTCAATGTACATAGATGATGCTACAAATTATTTTAAAAGCATTGTTTTATTCATGGTCATTTTTAGCATTATGAAATTTCTCAAACAGGTACTAATATTACAATTACTGTCAGGAAGGTTCTTCAAAATTTTTTACTTTAAGATAGGGTCTTCATACTGAAAAATGTTGCGGGCTATCTTGGCAATTGTTTAATTAATTATCCTCAATTCATTAAAAAAAAAAAGGAATCGAGCCTCAGGGAGAATTGTCCAATGCCACAAAACTGAAGTGAAGACAAAATGCTCGGGTTCCCAGATTCCCAGTCTGAGATTCCTTCCTTCACACAAGACTGTCTCCCCTCACAGTTCATCTGTTTTTAATAATGCATTATTTTTCATTTTTTAAAGTAGAGAAAAGCCCATTTATCTGAATCTCAACTTTTTGGTCATGATTGAGGCATTATTGCCACCTTGTGGCAGTATACCCTAATTGCATGAAAAATGACCTTTCTTAGGGTGCTAAGGACTGACATCCTCAAGGGCTGATCTTGCAAATCCTAAGGATAAAAAGTGTTTAATAGGGGCAGCTAGGTGGTGCAGTGAATAGAGCACCAGCCCTGGAGTCAGGACCTGAGTTCAAATCCGACCTCGGACACTTAACACTTACTAGCCCTGTGACCTTGGGCAATCCCAACTGCCCTGCTCTGCCCCCTCCAAAAAAAAAAGCAACAAGTGTTTAATATAATAATAAATGTTTGTTGAAATTGATGAAGTTGTAGTCCTAGAACACTCCCTTATCACTCCAGCCCTAACCATGGGTAATGTCTCTTCTATCGTCTTATACTGTTCTAGGAAGAGAGTATTAAGAGTTCGAAGGAGCCCTAAGGGACATCTAGTCCAATCTTCTTTTTTCACTGAGAAGAAAGCTGAGGCGTAAGAGGCAAAGATCTTGTCCACATGCCCAAGGTCACAGAGCCAGGAAGTAGCAGAGGTAGACCCAATGAAATGGGTTTCTTGACTCCCAAGATCAGTACTTGTCTAACTCTAACTTGATGTTTTATCTGATGAACTAATTGTTGAATGAAAAATGAAGGATCAGAGAAATCAAAGCATCGGACTTGAGGCTTGATATCACCATCACCATAAAAACAAAGCTTTGGGCTTCATAGCTACTAAGTCACAAACATACAAAAAGCAGAAATGTTAACATCTATTTCCTCCTCATCCCACTTCACCCTCAGTCCTAAAAATCTGCAGGTCTATAATTTCTAAACTTGCAATAATGTGTGGGCCAGGTAGCCTTGCTTATTTGGTGCAAGGTCCAGCTCCTGTAGAGGCTGGATGTGCAGATATTTCAAAGGGATGGAAGGGTGGTGGCACTCTCAGCCTCTATAGATCTACAATGGTAGTACCTTCTGAGTTGGCCCAGGAGGCACACTCCAGTCATCAGCCCTTCTTAGCTTCAAGCCTGAAAACAGCAGATCTCCACACCCTCTTCCCAGGCTACCCCCATCACAGAAGCAGCTGTCCTCCTTTAGATAAGTCAAGATCAGCTTCATAGTCCCTCCCTAAGGAGAGGCAGGAAGGGGAGGCAGCTGCCAGCAGACATGGGGAGAGGAGTGTCTTGATTCTGGGCAACTTGGGCATGGAGATTAAATTCCCATGCCTATATTCTGTCTTCTCAGTTATGAGACCCTGTCCAGAGGCATGTGTGGAATTCTGAATGGTCACCTTGTTTCCTTAGCAATCATTGCTCTGTCATGGTATTAAATAGCCAGTGGCCGCCATCAATCATCCTAGCCTCCCAGGTTTACTGTAATGATGATGACTGATGATAAACACAGGCCATTCCAGCAGAATTCCATCTGCTCTCCCAGGCCACTCTTTTTCTAGACCACTGCTTTAAGATTAGGTTCTGGCAGTCCACTCGGGCCCTTTTTATGATGACAAAGGCCAGTGTAACTCTGGTGCAGAGAAGAGACATTATAAAGATGTCTAGTGAGGACCTAGTCTATAATTCTGCACACTCAGATTCTAATATGAAAAAGGCTGGGCCTCTACTAATAGAATAATTCAGTTCACATTTATTAAGCAACAGGCACTATACTAAGTGCTAAGGATACAAAGGCAAAAGTTCCTGACCTCAATGAACTTAAATTATACTAG
Source organism: Pseudochirops corinnae (assembly GCA_028646515.1). Taxonomy (NCBI): domain Eukaryota; kingdom Metazoa; phylum Chordata; class Mammalia; order Diprotodontia; family Pseudocheiridae; genus Pseudochirops; species Pseudochirops corinnae. The sequence goes on from CM053585.1 coordinate 165,833,684, forward strand.
AAGTTGGAGTCAGTTACAGCAAGTATACATAAAAATAAATATAGTTTATATATGTACTTAACAGAAAATAAAGATTCTGAGAGATGGGAAGGACGCGGGATCAGAGCACAAAATGTTGATCTGCCAGAATAACTTGTAAATGGGAAAATCTCACTCCTTAAGTAGGGGCTAGAGCTGTGATCCCCATGCATCTCAGTTACCTTCCAGCAGATTCAAAGCAGAAAAATAGACCAAAGAGCCTGATCACTGAGAGAATGTGGGAGACCAGAGTTTGACATTTTGTTTTTTAATCTTGCGGCTAAACCTCTGACAGTTTTATTCCTAAGGATATCTCTGAAACAAAACTATGAGCCAAATATCTGTTCCCCTGCAGTAGCCCTCATTCCAAAAATAAGTACTTGTCTGCCCCTTTCCAGAACCACAGAAAACAGCTGGGCTGGGTATTCCTCATGCTCAAGGATCCTGGTAATTGCAGGAACAGCCTTTCTGTGCTTCAGGAAGAATTTCATCTAACACCTCAGGAGGGGGGAAAGATTGTCCATTTAGCTGCTTTGACAATATAAGTAGAGAGATGTTCTTCAAACTTCTTGGGAATAAGTAAATTACTATACCTGTTATCACCCACTTCCACCACCACTACCACCATTACCACCACTATTTGCTTCCTCTACATCTTGCTCATCACAATCATCAGTAGGTATAGCATCACAGAGATGAAAATGACTGCAGGACATACCTTCCACTGCAGAGAGTGAAACCACTGGTCTCTCAGATAGCTGTTTGCAGCCTGCAATGAAAAAAATAATAAACATGTATTACCATCTGTCTGCAAAATCTTTAGCCCATTTAGCACAATATAACTGGATCTCCTGCCTAGTATACTCTATATATTATGTACATACTCCTGCCCTTTCACCTTATTTAACCATCTATTAGATTGTCTGCTTAAGTCCACTTAAAAAAAAAAAAGAAAGAAACCAGTGTTGGGATAGGGGATTCAGAAAATTAAGTTCATTTTACCAATGCTTCTACTCTCACTGAAATCCTCTTCATGGCATGGAGTTTACCCTGGGCTCCTGAAGGCCATGGCAGTGGAGAACAAATTCTGGCAGGTCCCACCATGTTGGAAAGATTCTGGGTACCTATCTGGTGATAAAACTAGCAGTCTGCTGTCCACGAGCCAGTCTAGCTAGGATTAGAGAAGCTCATTACCATGTAGGTCACAAGGTGATCAATTTTTCAGCCATAACAGTCATAACAAAATTCATCTGCTAAACTGTAGGCAGGGCCAGGGAGGAGGCTGCACTCTGCCTGAGAGGAAGAAGTACTCTCCCTAAAAATTACAAATACTTGAAGTATTGATGAGTGATGCATTTACTTTTATGAACACTTATGAACTGGCATTTTAACTCTTATTTGGTATACTCAGTTTTTTTATACATTCTAAAATATATTTATTTAGTCAACCTAGTGCCTCCTCCATGATGGATCAGGAGGTACATGACAGAATTACAGAACTTAATTTGTTTAGGCTCTCACCCCATTCCCTAGTAATGGAGTCTGAAGTTACATCCACACAAATATAGATTTGGTAGGATGGTTCCACTGCTCCATCTCAGGACAAGGCCAGAGGCAACAGTGCACACAATGGTATTCTTCCATGCAATTCTTAAGTGGATGTAAAAGTCTTTTTAGAATCTGTGCTCTTAGGTGGCATATGGGGGCCTCCAGTACCAGATAATCAACTCTACAGCAACAGATTAAGTGCTACTTAAGCAGGGAAAATCATTTAGGGAGGGTCTCATTCCTGGCACAGGTCTCTTGTTGAATGTCAAGGAGAAAGAAGAGAAATGGACAACTTGGTTAGGGTATCTGTATAAATACTGTAATTAGAATTCTCAGAATAATACAATCAGAGGGTTTTGTCCAGGCTAAGCAGCGCTACTAAAAGTTCTTATGGTTAAGCTCAGGTCATGCCCAATGAGGAAACAGCTTTGATGCTTCCAAAGGTCACAAGCTCTTGATACCAAAAATCATAAAAGCAAGACAACTGACGTCAATCTATTAAGGGCACAGGACATGCCTTCACAAGTTCACTGCCTCTGGAGGTAGCACCACTTCTCCTCACCCACTCCATGGCACTGATTCTCAGCAGATAAATCCTTTTTTTTCTCATAATGAGGGACAATTTAAGAGAAGTTAAGTACCCATTAGGAGACTCAGGGGATTTCCAATTTAGAAAAATTATATCCTTTGAAAGGTTGGCTTTGCTTTGTCCTTCCATTGCGAGAATCTTGTCAAACATTGTCTACAGCAGAGGTTGAGGGTTTCATGCATGATGACTTTCCTTCTTTCTCCCTCACCGCCCCCCCCTCCCCAATCAATTGTACCAGGTTTTAGAAAGAATAAAATTCTCTATCCAAGGCAAGATGAACTTTCTTTGTACTACGTCAAGTTGACCAGAGAGAAATGACATCAATAAGCACATTTTACTGAGTTTTACTGCATGCAAGGTTCCATGTTAGATTATGTCGGGAGTGGAAAGGACCTCTCTCCTCATCCTATCCTAGTGAAGAATGTTTTGGGACATGAAAAAAAAGGTATATCCTCCTGCTATAAAGTACTATTGTTCTACTGGGGAAAACAAGGTGATAGTATGTGCAAAATTAAATAACCACCAAAGATTTACCAAGCAGCTAAAGACCTAAACACAAAAGATGTCACATGAGTCACTGCCAAATGAATAGCACCAACAATCAGTATTCTAATCAGTCAATGGTGGAAGAGAACACTTCAGGCAGGGATGGTTAAGGAAGGCTTTATAAAAGCAGCAGGATCTGAGCCAGGCTTTGAAGGACAAGTAGTATTTGCACAGGTAGAGAAGAGGGAGAAAGCATCCTAGGTGGGTAGGACAGGATGAGAAAAACTGGGAAATGAACTCCTCAGGGAGGATAGTGGCAATGAGAATAAACAGAAAGGGACAGATCCAAGAGGGATTTTTAGGAATCAACATAATATAGATAGAATCCAACAGAATGTAAGCCTCTTGGGAGCAGGGATTGTTTCATTTTCACTGTAGTCCCAGAACCTAGCACAGTAGCTGGCACAGTAGGCATTTAATATATTCTTGTTGGTTGATTGACTCAGTGCTCTGAGTCTTCAGGGCTCTGAGACATCAATCTAGGGCAATGGTGGTTGTACTATTCATAGAAATAAAGAAATCGGGAGCTAATTTGGGGAAGACAAAATGAAATAAATTTTAGACAACACCGAATTTCAGAGTTGAAGGTGATCTCAAAGGTCAATCTGTCTAACCCATACCTGAACAGAATCCCTACTACAAATTCCCCAATAGTCATACAGCCTCCACTTGCTGCCTCTTAAGGAAGGGGAAGTCACTGTTAACCTATGTAGCCCCTTCTATTTTTTGACAGCTTTAATTAGTAGGATAATTTTCCTTCCATTGAGCTTAAACCTTGCAACTTAAACCCACTGTTCCTAGTTCTTCCCTCTGGAGCCAAACAGAACAACTTAAATTCTTCCTCTACAAGACAATTCTTCAAATATATAAAGACATTTGTCATGTCTCCTTTAAGCCTTTTCTCCTTCAGGCTAGTTAGTCCTAGTTTTTCCAACTAATCTTCATCTATACATCCTTTCACCCTTCTCTGGAGGCACACCAGCTAGTCAACATCCTTCCTGAAATATGGCGTACAGAACTGAACACAATATTTCCAAATATTGTCCAAAGTTATGCAATGAAAGCATAATACAATGAGAATATCACCTTCCTTTTGTAGGAAACTATGCCTTACTTAATGTGTTGTTGGCGGCAATGCTGCACTGTTGACTACCTATCTTTAACATTATTTTAAGGAGAGTACTTTGAAAACTTAAAGAGATATTAAATGTAAGGTATAATTAGTTTATTTATTGATTCACATTGAGCTTGCAGTCCACTAAATCCTCTCCACTCCTAAACCCCAAATCTTTTTCATAGGAACTTATTGAATGGCCTGCCCCCTCTATATCTGTACAGTTGATTGTTTGAATCCAAATGTGATTTTGCACTGATCCCAATTAAATTTCATTTCCTTGGACTTGATTCATTGTTCTAGCCTGTCAAGGTCAGTTTAGATTTTGACTCTGTCTATGAACACCTTAGCTATTCCTTCTATTTTTCTGTCTTTTGCAAATTGGATAAACATATCATATATAGTTATCATCCAAATCACTGATAAAAATACTGGACAGCCTAAATCCAAGGACTGATTCTTAGATTATTCCAATGGAGACTTCCATCCAAGGTGACATTAATATCTACCCTTCAGGTTAAGATATGTTGACATTGTGGTATCAGCAAGAAATCCAAATGAAAGTGTTAAGCAGATGCTTGGAAGTGAGACAAGAGTGAGATATTTGAGAATGATCTTGAAGAAGGAACTCTTGTAGCCATAGAAAGAGATGAAATAGCCATGATGGAGTACAAAAATCAATCAATAAACACTTAATGAGCATCTACCACAAGTCAGTCATTGTGCTTAATCAGCTACATAGTAAAAAGTGAGGTAGTTCCTGTCCTCAAGAAGTCTCTCTTCTGTGTACACAGAGGGCACAGGATCAATTGAATAGGAAGGAATGATATTTTAAAAAGTTAAATTAAGAGGTGGGAGAGGAATAGAAGGAGAGGAGACAGGGAGAGACAGAATGGGGTTAATCATTTCATATAGAAGAGGCAAAGGATAACTGTCACAATGAAGGGGAAGAACATGAAGGCAAAAAGGGAATGGGCCAACCTTACTCTCACTGAATTTGGGTTAGGAAGGGAATGATGTACACTCTAAAATGGGTATCTTGACCTTCAGGAGAGTAGGGAGGAAGGGGATATAAGAGGGGATGATGGAGGGGAAGGCAGGTTGGGGGGGGAGGGTTGTTAGAAGCACACACTTCTGTAAAGGGACAGGGACAAAGTAGAGAATAGAACAAGTGGAAGGCAGGATAGAAAGGAGGGAAACATAGTCAGTGTTACACAGTATGTCCATTGTGGAGATGTTCTGCGTAACTACACATGTATGGCCTGTATTGAATTGCTTATCTTTCCAGTGGGGGTGGGTGACAAGGGAAGAAGGGAAAGAATCTAGAATTTAAAGTTCTAAAATCAAATGTAAAAAATACATATATATATATATTTATTATTATTATTATTATTATTATTATTTACATGCAACTGGGAAATAGGATATACAGGTACTGGGGCAGGGAGATCCATCTTGCCCCACTGGAAAGTCAGAGGGGTGATGAGGGAGGATATAGGAGAGAGCAGATTGGGGGAGGGGGTATACAGTGGGATTGCTGTTTTGGGGTGGTGGGTAGGGAAAGACAGGGAGAAAATTTGTAACTCAAAATCTTGTGGAAATCAATGATGTAAACTAAAAATAAACAAAAGTTAATTTTAAAAAAAAAGA
>CM053585.1:165839648-165890600 GCA_028646515.1 Pseudochirops corinnae
AGGGGAGAAAATCTGAAACTCAAGTGATTGTGGAACAGAATCTTGTAAATTAAAAGTAAATGAGTAAATTTAAAAAAAAAAAGAACTGAAAAAAAAAAGAGAGGAGACCTGGGTTCAAGTTCTACTTCTGACACATCCTGGCTTTGTCAAGTCATTTAACTTCTCTGTCCTCCAGGCAACTTTCCAGGATTATAAATTGCAAAGAAGGTGACAATTTGCTTTGGTAGTAATAGTTTCTTCAACAGGAAGTTCTCTATGCCAGGGAAAAATCATAGGCAAAGTCCCTATCCCTATCCTATTTTTAAAGTAAAGGTTAATTATTTGTTTTTTAAAACTAAATTTATTTATATTTTCGTTATTGTCCAGTTGTTTGGTCACGTCCAACTCTATGTGATTACATGGACTTTGTCCATGGAGTTTTCTTGGCAGAGTTACTGGAGTAACAAAGAACAATAAAAACATACATCAATAAAAACAAATATCGTTTAACCTGAATTAGGCTCAAAATCCTTACAGAATGGGCCCCAATGGAGTTAAAGGTATACATACAACAAGCAGACTAGGAGAATTAAAGACTCAGAAAAACATAAATTGATATAGTTTTTTAGACACCTTAGAGACAGAAGATCACTGGATTTGGAGCTGGAAGGGGACTAAATGATCTTCTAATCCAACCCCCTTGTTTGACAGATGAAGAAACTGAGGCCCAATCAACAAGTAACTATATATAACAGCTATACAAAATAATTTGTGGGGGAAGGCTCGAAGAGGGAAAAGGACTTGCCTCGGGTCAGAGAGCTATTAAGTGACATATACCGGTCAACTAATTCCTTGTCTAATATTTTTTTCCACTGTATCACACTGTTTCCTTATAATAACAACCTCCTTGAGCTCCGTACCTTGAGATTAAAATACTTGCTATGACAAACAGTATTTAATTACCAATAATTTTGCTTGCCTTAAATATTTAGACAGGCTTTTGGAGGGTAGTTTGAAAGGGCTAGCCTTAGGAGGCTAAAAAAAAAAGCTTTCCATAAAAGTGTGATGCTTCTCTTGACAAATTCCCCAAAATTATTCCAACTGCTAAACTGACCTCAGCAACTGACCTCAGAACCATACTGGGATAAATCTTTTCAAAAACAGCTTGTAATCTCCCTTCTGTTTTTCCACTAGATGGTGAGCCAGTGCACTATGAAAATGCTCCATTGAATGAAAAAATCACAACGGCCCCATGTAACAAAGGGAGTTGTCAGTTTCAAAGAGGTAAAAGGTGGGGGCTTGGGGCAGCTAGGTGGCGCAAGGAATAGAGCACTGGCCCTGGAGTCAGGAGGACCTGAGTTCAAATGTGGCCTCAGACACTTAACACTTACTAGCTGTGTGACCTTGGGCAAGTCTCTTTGCCCCAATTGCCCCTCCAAAAAGCCAAAAAAAAAGGTGGAGGCTACCTGATTTTTAAATTATATTAAAAAAAACCTTCCATTTATTGTTGAAGTTCAATATAGATAGCACAAATACCAGCAAAGGACCTTCCTATGGTCATGAATGAAGCCTATTCTGCAATATTTGTGTTCATCCATTTTCTACCTTCCTTTCCTCTTTGTTTACTCTTCCTTCTCCTAGATTTTCTCCCACACTTCAGCCCCTGAGGCTCACCACGATGGGCTAGATTTTCCATGACCACCTATAATTCCTTCTCTACTTCTATTCCTCAGAACTTTTAGGCTTTCATTCATGGGACTATTAAATGACAGACTCGTTGGGGTTAATATAGCAATCAAGCTTTCAATTTTTACCATAACCTAGAGATTTAACACCTGTTCCTAACCGACTGATTCCTTGGCACAGATATCATAATCTTTAGAACGGGGGTTCTTAACTTTTTTTGTGTGATGGTCCTCCCTTTTAAAAGGCTTAGGAAAGCTAAAAGTCTTCCATGTGGAATGATAAAAGTTGTAGGGGAACACATTTGGGTTGTGTCCTTCTGAGAAAAACCTTACAGCACCCCTCCCCCAAGATAGATTTTGGCACTTTCATCTGAAACAACATCCATGTGGACCAGTTGTGGCATTTCTCATGTCTTGTATGGGCCTAGACCACCCACATCCCTGCAGCAGTCTTCGCATCTTTTGTTGCTTGCTGGCCACCGGACATGGAACTCTGGGGCACGTGGGTCAGAAGCAAGGGAAGACTGTGGTAGCAACCTGGTACTAGTATAGTGAAGGAATGGGAATGACCATCCGAAGGCAAAGAAATCAGATGTAAAGCAAATGAAGTAGTAAATGTAAAAAGTGCTTTGTACTATATAAATGTAGCACATTGTGATGATTGTTAATTTGTTATTTTCTGACTTCGAAGTCATTAAATAATCCTTTGCTTTTAACTCTCCTAAGCTGTCCTCAATGTGAATGCTCTCACATACTCATGACTGTTTTTGCTGCCCTCTTCTGAGCCTTTTCCAGGCCTGTAAAGGAGGGAATGGCACAGAGCTGTGGGGAGCATAAGAGTTTTGCCCCAGCCTTTCTGTTCCCAAAAAGATACCACAACCCTAGACAGACCTTCACAGCCCTGAGCTCAGAGCAGAGAGACAGCTGCAGAAGGGATGTGGTCAAAGGAAGGATATAAAGCTGATCACCACTCCTCAAAGAGGGGAGCCAGAGAATGGAGGGGTGAGTTACTACAGGGACCATTTTCTTAAAAAACAAAAACAAAAACAAAACCCTATTATTAATATATATGAAGTGTATCAAAGTACAGGTACAAAATTCCTCATTAGTCAGGACCAAAAGTAAAGATATATGTATATACATATAAAGGAAGATAGAAATTTCACAGGCAGCTAACAGGCTCAGTGGAGTGGCTGGGTGTGGAGTCAGGAAGACCTGAGTTCAAATCCCTCCTCAGACACAAAATAGCTATGTGACCCTGGGCAACTCATTTAACCTCTGTTTGCTTTAATCCACAGGAGAAGGAAATGGCTAAACCACTCCTGTTTATCGGTGCCAAGAAAACCCCATAGACAATATGGTTAGAAAGAATCAGACATGACCGCACAACAAGAGAGAAAGATATAGATATAATAAAAAAAAATCCAATGGTTCTACATAAAACACAGTTAAAATATAGTCATATTTGCAAAATCCTGGTAAGTAATTCCATAGAGATCACTCTTCAAACAACCAGTGATGACCAGCTGCCATTGCCACCAGTGTCTCTCTGCTTGTTCTGGGATCTAAATCACCATTCTCCCATTCTATCTTGATTTCTTTCTTGCCATGTGCTGCAGTAAAAGACCATTGTACTTGGAACAGAAGGGCTGTGTTCTTGGCTCTCTCAATGACCAGATTCTGTGTTTTCTTAGGTGAAGGACCCTCTCAGAACCTCAGTTTACTCCTTGAGGGAATTTGGCCTCTAACGTCCCTTCTTCGACCTGAAATTTTTTGTTTTTACAAAGACATTTAGCTGAACTCAGATCACTGAGAAGTAAGAACTCAGCATTCCAGAGAGTGAGGAGAGCTTCCAGTGTCTGGAGAGCAAAAGATTTGACCTACAGGAAGGAACGGATTGGACTAGCCCAAGCAGGCTTAAGAATTTCAAGGTAAGAATGCTTAGAGGAGAGAATATCTAACATGTGAATTAAGTCAAAACATAAAAATACATGAGAATTGGAATAAGCAATTTCTATTTTTTACAGGAAAAGCAAGGACTTGAGACTACAAAGGCTGATAAGAGCTCGAGTCAGAAGACTGGAGTAGCTGATAAGAACATCCAAGTGTGAATCACATGAGGTCCTGAAGCACCATGAGGAGGAAGGGAAATCAGTCATCAGAAGGAGCCACTAGGACAGATATGTAGAGATAAGTGTGAAATCAGGTTATGCCTGAGGCAAAGCATTATACACAAGAAGAATATCCTCTAGGCTGAAGAGTCTAGTGCGGGCAACGTCTCCTACATATTAAGAATGACCTCTGGGCTCTGTTGACCAGTCAATCCATCATCTCTACAATGTCCCTGGCAATATATAAGAACCCTCCAGGGACTCATAATGCTTCCCTTTGGTTAGTCTTAACACCAGTCTCTAGGCAATAAGGAGCTGATTTAAGAAGGGCATAAGGTGAGTAGGGAGAAGTTGTCCTCTAGATTAGGTTTAAAAAAAAAAAGGAAGCACCCCACCCTCACATAAACAGAGCAGCTCAGAAGTTGGAAAGAATGAGGATTGAAAAAAATCTGGATTTGGCAATTAAGAGATCATTGGTAATTCATCCCTTTCATCAACTGTCCCATGTTCCTTTTGGAAGGAAGGCTTCACCTGTGGATTGTCTCTCACAAACAGGAATGTTTGTGTCTTGTGTCTTCTCTTCCCTTACTTATCTTCTTTTCCCTTCAAGCTGATTAAATTGAATCTCTTTTATTCTGATGGCCACTCCACCACCTACAGTAAGCTGCCTCCTGAACCAGATCATTTCTAACCGTATTGAGTTTTTATCATTGTCATTAGTTATCCCCCCTCCCCGTACTCAGTTCCCAGATTCAGAACAGCAGAGAGTCTCCTTTCTGCAATCTCAAGTCAGGGCTGTGACTGTGCTGCTATTTAGGTTAGCTGGGAAATTATTCTATCAGGGTGGTTTAGACAAGCCTTATTATCCTAGCAGTCTTGAAGAACCCTCTCCTCTTTATCCATGACCAAATGCTGCCTGTTCCCCTTCCTTCTCTGCTCCCCATGGAAGGATATTCAGGGCAGTTGCTTCCTACCGAAAAGCATCAAAGCCCTGAAGGCTAAACCTGCCCTCTTTCATTTGAAAAGCTCTTTTTTACATGTAACAATACTATCATAATCTAGCTACTTTCTTGGACCAGAACACAGCACATGGATTTTATTTATTCCATTAAATACGCCCCTCCCTGCCATGACTACTCTTAAATGTAAGTATTAGCCACGGTTCTGTTCCAAGTCTCCTCCTTTTCTCCTTCTATATTCTCTCTCAGTAACCTTATCAGATCCCATTGGTCTTCTATCTCTATGCAAACGACTCATATATCTATATACTCAACCCCAGACTCTCCCCTGAGCTGCAGTCAAGTATTGCCAATTGCCCATTTGACATTTTAAACTGGCTGTCCTGGAGATATCTCAAACCCAACATGACTAAAACCAAATCTTTCCCCCAAACCCTGCCCTCTCCTAAACTTCCCTATTTCTGCTAAAGTCACACCACCATCCTTCCAGTCTCCCAGGTTTAGAATTTCAACATTAACCTGGAATCTTACTCCTCCCTCAGTCCACATAGTCAATTAGTTGCCAAATCTTATTAGCATGTCTGCTTCCCAGCATCTCACATCTGACCTCTTCTTTCCACTCACACAGCAAGCTGCTCAGACCCTTATCACCTCTTCCCAAGATCATTGTGATCATCTCCTAATTGGCCTCTCTGAATCAAGGCTCTCACTACTCTCGTAAATCCTACATACCGATGCCAGAGTGGCTAGGTGGTGTGTAGACAGAGCATTATTAGGCCCAAAGTCAGGAAGACCTGAGTGCGACTCCTGCTCTGGACATTTACAAGTTGCGTGAGCTGGGAAGTCACTTAACCTTCTGTTTGCCTCAGGTTCCTCAACTGCAAAACAGGATAATAACACAGCACCTATCTTGCCAGGCTCTTGTGAGGATACGAGGAAATAATATTTGTAGTGTTTAGCACAGTGCCTGGAATATAGTAGGTGTTATATAAATGCTTATTCCCTTCCCTCAAAAAAGTAATTTTCCTTAAGCTCAGATCTAAACATGTGACTCCCCAACTGCAAAGACATCTAATAATAAGACGTCATTCTAGGATAGGCACAAGAAGATGAGCTTCTAGGATAAAACAGAAACTTCCTTATTTTAAAAGCCCTAGACAGCTTGGCTCTACCCAATCTTCCCAGCTTTCCTTTTTTTTTTTTTTTTTTTTTGGCTTTTTGGAGGGGGGAGGGCAGGGCAATTGGGGTTAAGTGATTTGCCCAAGGTCACATGGCTAGTAAGTGTTAAGTGTCTGAGGCTGAATTTGAACTCAGGTCCTCCTGCCTCCTGCACACCTAGCTGTCCCTCTTCACAGCTTTCTTTTTTTTTTCCTTTTTGGAGAGGGGAAGGTAGGGCAATTGGGGTTAAATGACTTGCCCAAGGTCACACAGCTAGTTTTTGTGTTAAGTGTCTGAGGTCACATTTGAACTCAGGTCCTCCTGACTCCAAGGCCGGTGCTCTATTCACTGAGCCACCTAGCCGCCCCTCTCCCCAGCTTCTTGATCTTTACTTCCCTTCCTGCATTCTTCAATCCAGTTAAACTATTTTATATGACCTTGGTCATGACCCTTGACCTCTGTAGATAAATTTTCTCTCCTATAAAAGGAGGAAGTTGGATTACAGGATTCATATGATCTCTTCTAGTTCTAAATTCTATGACTAAAGCAGTTAAATTGGAGATATAGCTCTGGGCACCAGAACACTGAGCTTGGAGTCAGGAAGACCTGGATTCAGATCCTGCTTTAGACAGGTACTTTCTTTGTGACCCTGGGCAAATCAACTAATCTTTCTGTCTCAGTTTCCTCATTAGTAAGATTGGAGGGTTGGACTTGATGACCCTCAAGTTCCCTTCCAGCTCTAAGTCTATGATCTTATGAGTGCAAAGGGAACTTGGAGATAGAGGTGAGAAAGTAGTGTTAGAAACAATGAAAGCGCTGCTTTCCAAAGGCATTTGTTGTCCGTTATCCTTACTATGGGTAAGAAGGAGGAATGGTAGTTGACTCCCTCTTTCAACAGCATAAGTCTGTTTTATAAACCATTAGACTATTACAGAATATTCCTTCAGTGGAGGAAAAGTCAAGGACCCTAGACTAAAAATAGTTTTATATTTTCATGTAAATCTTCATCTGTTTGTCCACTGAGCCAGAAGGCCTCCAGGACTTTCTGGACCACCAATGTTTCACCTCCTAATGTCTGCCTAAGGAGGACAAGGACTACATAGTACCTTCCAGGATCTGATCAAAGGCATGCACAGCTGTTCCCAAACAAAGTAAAAGGTCACTGAAATGACCTGCCGGGACAAGGGAGAAAGGGCATATTTGTGGGCCAAGTTTCCTATACTGTTATACTGGGATCTAATCCAAACAAATGCAGTCAAATGGGAATATTCTAGAAGGTTCAGATTCCTGAGGATCCCTGCATCCAATCAGATGAGAAAACAATTCAAAGATAAAGAAGGAACATGAAGAGTTGGCTCACTTCATTCCTTTTAGGTCTCACAACCCGATTAACTTCTTTAATATTGAAGAGGCCATTTTCCAGTGAATTCCACCAAATTTCCCACTTGCTGTTGCCAAGGTTTTCTTATTGCTTTGTTGTCAGAGAGGTGAGGAAAAAAAAGAGCCAATCCATCTGCAGTTGAGGCCATCTCAGCCAGTGAGTGAATGCCATTGGAAAATTCACATTGTCTGTTACTAGGCAGGAAAGTTCACTCTATCAGGTTCCAGGCTAAAGGGCCTTTTCCCAAAGTATAAAATACACAGAGGCTTCCCAACCCTGGCAGCTGACACAGCCTGCCTGTCTTCCTAAAGAGGGCTTTCTCCTTGTGGAAGCCCTGCCAAATCTGGCACCAAGGGAGTATATGGGCACAGAATGCTTCGTAAGCCAGCTGCCCAGCCCCAAATGCCTTTGTTAGGGGAAAGCAAAGAGAGGTAAGAAAAAAGGTAATTTCACTTGCCACAGAATGGATCAGGGAAGAAAAACCTACATCAGATCAGGAAATGAGATTAATGCCATAGTGAATAACTTCTAAGCAAAATCAGAGTGTGAAACACAACAACAACAACTCGCATTTAAATAGCATTTTAAGGACACAAAAACAAGGCACCTCCCTCATTATGTCCCTGGATCAAGTCTTATAACAACCAAACTGCAGAAGAGAAGCTACAGGGGGAAGCAGACAGAGTCGATTCAATTCAACAGTTATTAAAAACCAACTATGTTCAAGGCATTGGTCTAGGCTCTAAACCAATAAAAAGCCAAAAAATGAAGGTTTACATTCTACACACACGTAAAATAAATTCAAGGCATATAAAAAGCAATACAGTGTAAATTTAAGGACAGAATGCTAAGAAATGGCAACATGGAGGGGTTCTGTGTAGCAGCTGTCATCTGATTTATATTTTGAATTAGACTATGGATTGTATTGGACCAATGGTTCTCAAATTTTTTAGTCTCAAGAACATTTACACACGTAAAAATCACTGAAAACCCCAAAGAGTTTTTGTTTATGTAGGTTATATCAATATTTGCTGAATTAGAAATAAAAACTGATAAATTTGTAACGTAGTAATTCATTTAAAATAACAAAACTTATATGTTAACATAAATAACATTTTTATTAAAGAAAAAACTATATATTTAATAGTAAGAAGAGTGACATTGTTTCACACATTTTTTGCAAATCTCTTTAATGTCTGGCTTAATGGAAAACAGCTGGATTCTCAGATCTGTTTCTGCATGCAATCTATTGCAATATATTACTTTGGTTGAAGTACACGAAGAAAATTCTGCCTCACACAGATACGTTGTTGGAAAAGTGACTATTTTAACAAGCAAACAACATCTTCATACTGCTATGAAAATAGTTTTGGCCTCTCAGATTCCCTGAAAGGATCTGAAAAACCCCCAGAGGTTGATCAGACACAATTTGAGAATCACTGTATTAAAAAAAGGTGAAGGAATATATGTCAGATATGGGGGAATCATTTGTGCAAAGGAACAGGAGATGGGACACTGTGGTGGGGAACAGCTAGCAGAATAGAGAGTACATACTGCAGAATAATATGAAATAACTCTGGAAATATAAGTGAAAGTCAAATTGTGAAGGACTTGAAATTGTATACTGAAGATTTTTTTTTTTAAATGTTTTTTATCCTATAGGCAACAGGGATCCATTGAAGATTTCTGAGTAGAAGAATAACATAATTAGATCTGTGTTTTGGGGACTTGTGGGGACAAACATCCTTGCTATAGCCACAGGTGTTAAGTGACATTTGTAGGACATTCATAAACCAAAGAAAGCCTAAAAGATGACCAATAGGTTTGTATGAAAATTCTGTACTTCCTCAATCTGGCCTTTTTAGCAGATGGTGACAGCTATCTACATTGTGTCTGGGCAAGGGTGTTTGGACATGGTATGTCAGAGAAGGCAGCAGAATCTACAGAGAACAGAATGTACACTTGCGTAATGAACTCCTTTTGCTGTGTGAAATGCAGACAGACCAGCTCCAAGAACTATAGCAAGGGTTCACATGAAAGCCTACTGCCATTGCAAGCAAATCAGGGGCTGGATATAGCTATGTTCACTATATAACTTGTTGGAACAAGGCTGGTGGCAGAGGGAAGTAGTCTAGCCTTAAAAAACAAAACAAAAAAAACCCCACTTAGAATAAAAGATAGTTCAAGTGCAATACAATATAATCCAGCAAAAATTTATGAAGCCCTTACTATATGCAGGGCAATATACTAGGCACTGGCATTTAAAGCCCTTTACAATCTGGCTCCAACCTGTCTTTCCAACATTATCCATTATTCCCCTTCATGAATTTTACTGTTCAAATAAAACCTTCTGGCCATTGCCAGTACGCAGCATTTAATCTCTGGCGTCCCTACTTCTGCAAAGGCTGTTAACCATAGCTGAAATGATCTCCCTTTCCAGTTATCTTCTTGGAATTTCTAGCACCTTTCAAATGCTAACTTTTATATAAGGACTTTCTTGATGCCCACAATAGGTAGTGGCGCTATTGTGTGCTTACTTTTTACGTATTCTGTATTCACTTATCTGTTAAATGTTGTTTCCCCCAGTAGAATGTAAACTCCTTGAAGGTAAGAATTGTTTTCACACTTATTTTTGTATCCTCATTGCCTAACCCTGGGGTGGGGAACCTGCAGCCTGAAGGCCTGAATCCAAACTTCACAAGGGCTGCACTTGAGGACCTAAAGGGTCACATGCAGCCTTGAGGCTGCAGGTTCCCCACCCCAGCCTAACCACTTAACAAATACTTGTTGAATTGAACTGCAAAGGCATCTGAGAACGCTTTCAACTCTAGAACAATGATTTGATAATAGGACAAGGGGCTTCCCTTCTACTATTGGGATACAAAATGTAAACTTATAAGAATAAACATAAAAATGGGAGGAAGGAGAGAGTACTAATAACCCAAGAAAAATAAAGGCCTCCCCTAGGAAGTGGCATATGAGCTAAGCCTTGCAGGAAGATAGAGAGTGATTCCAGGAAGATGAAATAAAGAAGGAGTATATTCTAGTCATAAACAAAGGGATGGAGGTGGGAGACAGCTAGGAATGCTGGGATCTGCTAAGACTTCATACTACTCTTCTTTCTAGAGCAGGCTCTATCCGGAACACTATAATTTCTAGAACCTGCAAGGGGAGGGCAGGGGAGAGGTTAAAGTTATAAGACAAGGTGCCTTAAAGAAAGCCCATGACAGGGGTCCAAAGACAGCATTGCATCAGGTTCAGTCTATTTTCATTCCATTACTAAGTACTTGAACACTGTTCTCTTTTCCCTTCAAATGAAGAGCTTCTATATGGCCCAATAGCAAATATTAGTTACCACATCCACCCCAAGTATTGTATAGCACAAGGCAGTATAATTTTGGAATGTTTCAGTTATCACAGAGGAAGATTTTCATATCTAAGACTATATACTACAATATCCCTAATGTGACAATGCATTATAATTTATTCAATAAATGCTACAAGATTATCCTATCCAATTACTATGTTCTATTACAATGTTTGACACACTGTTAAATGACAAACTATAGTTAGTCTAAGACAAACAGTCAGAAATGGAGAGACAAAAATTCTGAGAAAGCACTCCATCTTTCCCCACCAAATCTCCTCATTGAATACTCTTCTCAACCGCAGAGAATTCTAGCACCTCTCCTGCCGTTGGCCCTCAGCTGTGCCTCTGTAACTTGACTGGAAACCCTCTCCCAACAGGAGTCTATCTCTAATGGACTGATTTACATAACCACACACAGGATTTCTTGACTCCACGATGGGTAAGGAGGCAGCAGTAGCAGCAGGAGGAGGAAAAGAAGGAGGGTGTGGGGAGAAGGGAATAAGATTGGTTAGCTATAGAGCAAGGCAAACAGCTTAACAAGCAGAGCCGAGAGACCGAGGTGAAAAAGACAGAGGAATGGAAGAAGGATGGTAAGGGAAAGCAGCACCCACCTGGATTGCAGAGCAGGAAGAAAATGCTTCTCGTCCTTAGGGATCCTGAGCCCGGGTATTCTGTGAGGGGAAGGCTCTCTCTTCACTCCCCACGCTACAGAGCACAGTAAAACCGACCAAGGGTGGGAGTGGTGGTGGTGATTTTCTCAGAAGATACAGCTGCTTATCCCCATGGCCATGACTGGGGGTCCCCTCTGGATCTAAGTGCTGCTGGGCAGCTCTCCGCTCCCTAGAGCTCTGAGGGCTGTTCTGCTTCCTACTCACTGCTGGTTCGTCAGCTCAGCAGGGGGAGCCTGACGTGGAGCTGGTCATGAAGGGAGGCTGCAGAATTGAGCCCCTGCCAGAAAGCCAAGTTTCCCTCATCACAGTACAATGTGCGGTCCCACACAGACCCGTTAGGAGGGCCAGAGCTCTGGGATAAAAGCACCTGACCTTCCCTTCCCTCTAAACTGAGAGGGAGGGGTGGGGGGGAGCCTAGTTTGTGGGAGAGGAGCAATATTGTTGCTGTTATTAATAATAATGATGATGACAATAACAATAAAAAAAAAATCCTCCTCCAATGTCCTGTGGTACCAGAAAAGACTCCAGATTTTGCAATCTATGCCACCAAAGCAAGAGCTCTAGAAGATCCTACCAATCTGGAAAGGATTCAAGCATAGATCTGGGGACAGGCTGTTTGTCAGTCATCTGTCAGTCATCATTAGACCAGCTAATCATGAAAGGTTCATTACCAGCGGTGGCTAGGGGTGCAGTGAATAGAGCACCAGCCCTGGAGTCAGGAGGACCTGAGTTCAAATACGGCCTCAGACACTTAACGCAAAAAAACTAGCCGTGTGACCTTGGGCAAGTCACTTAACCCCAATTGCCCTACCTTCCCCTCTCCAAAAAGCAACCCCCCCCCCAAAAAAATAGAACTTTTCAAATAATGAAGAACATTGATCCTAGCTCACATGCATGTACTGCTACAGAATTTACAAAATGCTAAATAAGGAGGGGTTCCAGACATTGCTCCTCAGCACTCATGTGGGCTGTCTGGAGCTGAGGAAGCCATATGCTAGATACAGAATAAAGATTTCTCGAAGCTCTGAGATGGGAGGTAGATAGCTTAGGGAGAACTAAAGACCCTCCAGTAAGTAACACCACTACCCCACTTCCCCATTACCTACCCTACACATAACCTCTGAGGGTTACTTATGACTCTCATTCACAAATTGCTGTGAATTTAAGCTAAGAAATTACCGTAACCTCCCTCTGTCCCAAGAATCCAGACACAGGAGAAGACCACAGATTACAGAGCTAGAGTGGGAGGGAAAGAGCTCTGGAGGTCATGTAGTTCAATCCCCAGCCCCAGGTCATATAAAAAGTAAGAGACAGAACCAGGATTTAAATCCAGATTTTCTGACTCCAAATCTAGGATTTGTTCCACCACACTACACTACCTCATTTAAAGAGAAGGAACCTGAGGTCCATTCAGGGAATAAACTTTGTTCTCAGTTGGTGAGTTAGTGATAGAGCCAACCCTATCCTAACTCCTAGGGTGGGGCTCTACTCCATTCAACCAGACTGGTTCCTGGAGTAACAATCTAGGCCTTGCCTTTGAATAGGGGTTTAGGGAGCACAGGGCCAATTAAGGAAGTTTTTATAACAGGTTCAGCATGTTCAAAGAAACAGAACTCTCTGTTTTCTTGAAGAAAAAGTGAGGACATTCTTCCCCCTACTTAAAAATAAAACTCCTATTTATTCCCACCCAAACCCCTTGCCCAGATATAATTATCTACCACACCAACTTACAGCAGAATTCTATTGAGTATGCTATTGTTATGACAGAGTTGAGAATCATCTAACATATTTCTTCTCACTCTGGGGGAAAAGAACAAGCAGACAGAAAACACAAATCTCCAGTTACTTGACCTTGACCCAAGGCACCCTCCCCCATCCAAGGAAAGGTAAGAGAGAGGAAAAGTGCTGGTTCATGTTTGTTTACTGTACGTACTTGCAGTAAGACTGTGCCCCCAGGAATTGTGAGCTGTAAACAGTACTTAGGGGCATTCTCCCAGGACAGCAGCTGAACATCTTCAATAGCACTGTAGGAAACACAGTTTTCCATGTACCCAGTGGGCTGTAAGGAAAGAGAAAACATATATATTAGTTTCAAATTTGGAGACAACATTGGATCTCAATCCTAAGGGTCCAATAGCAACACCTACCCTTGTGATAAGCTCTAATGAACACCATCCAAGTCTCAAAAAGAACCATAACTCTAATCTATTGGCAA
This sequence comes from Pseudochirops corinnae, assembly GCA_028646515.1. NCBI lineage: Eukaryota > Metazoa > Chordata > Mammalia > Diprotodontia > Pseudocheiridae > Pseudochirops > Pseudochirops corinnae. The sequence goes on from CM053585.1 coordinate 165,853,178, forward strand.
TGCCTGCCTTGGAGAGCACGATGCACAAAGCACAATGATCATACTTCCTTCATACTACTGGTGGAGAAAGAAGGATGACAAACCAAGGCTACTCTCCAAATGAAAGCCTTTGTTCCACTATCACAGAAAGAAGTCAATTAAGACACAATCTCTAGTGAAAGTCCAACTGTATAGTGAACACAGTACCAGCCATTCTAGTGATAAAAGTTGGAGAAAGAAATATAAGATACTGCCCTTGGTCCCAGGGAGCTAATTATGCCATCGAGGAGTCAGCATGGATGGACCTACAGATGCAACAGTCACCTACCAGGAACAAGTAGGTAAACTACAAACTGAATACAAATTGCTGTACCTGGGGGAGAAAGGAGCCTGGTACAAAGTCAGGATTCGGGGGGCTTAAACCAGGGAATATGCAAAGAGTTCCCCAGAAGTGGCTTTATCACTTTGGCTTTGTCACCCTGCATACTGCTATCCCCAACAGAGTCCTATTGGCTAGTTATAACAACTATATCAGATGTTTCACTATATCAGACAGGAAGCTATCTGATCATGATCCTCCATAGCTGGATGGGCAGTTTCAGAATTCTAGTATGGCCTAATCCACAGTTCTTGAATTTTATAATATTATCAGACTTTCTAGTGTCTGTGACATGAGCTTACTCATACCTTAACTACTGGGTACATGTTCTCTCACTCTCATCTACCCCACTTTCCCAATGAGTTCAGTTCCTGGCTCAATCTCCCCTTCTACCCTAAGTCCTGTCCTCTTATCAGAGGCCTTCAATATACACGTGGATGTTTCCTCAAATATCTTTAAGATTAAGTTCCTCAGTCTAATCAATTCTCATAGCCTACTCCCCTACTCCACCTCAGCTACAGGGGTGGTCATACCCTTGATTCTACCATTCCCATTCCAGTTCCATGTTTAAGAACTCTGAAATTCTTTTATCATTCCATCTTTACCTGTGCCATACTACTCTTTAATCTATTCTTCATACTCACTCACCGTGATCTTCGAAGTTCCCTCAGTATTTTTCTAGGCTATCATCTATGCTCTAACTACACTCTCAGTCTTTCCCAACCTCAATCATTTGGTGAAGAGGTCAATTCTTCATTATATTCTTCTCTTGAAGCTCTTAAAATATGGTGAATGACTTTGTCAATTGCCTTTCTAAATTCTAAGAATGCTACGTCTCCAGCATTCCCCCTCATCTATCATGTATAACTGCCCTTATCTAAGCTAAGTGCCCCCATTTCTTTTAATCCATCATGTTATATAATGGCCTTCAAGTCTCCTCTTCGTCTTGGTCACATTTCTCTAGACATGCTCCAGTTCATTAATATCTGCCTTTAAATGGTTATCAGAACTGAACACATACTACAGATGTGATCTAATCAGAGAAGACAACATTGAAACTACTATTTCCTTTGCTCTAGATACTATACCTCTCTTAATGCTGCTACCATCTTGCACTATTGACACATATTAAACTTATAGTTAACAAGGACACTCCCTCATCATTAATCATCTTTTGAAGTACTGAAGGTTCATTGAGTACAAAAGATCAACTAGTGATTATGTAGCCTGGTTCTTTTTTTTTTTTTTAAAGGGAAATGAGGTTAATCTAGCATGATTTATTTTTAATGTTGTCTATTAATGATCATCTCTTCCTTTTTTAAGTGCTTTAATAATATATTCTGGGATTTTATCAAGACTTCATGCCCCACCTCCCATCTTTCCTTCATTACTCCAGTCTCTGATGAAGAGGTGATCCAAAAGTCTAAACTCTTTTCTTGTGCTCTAGTGTCAATACCTATCCATCCTCTTGACCAGACTCCATCCTCAACCTTCCCTCTCTCCAACCTTCAACTTCTTATCTATTGGTTCCTTCCCTACTACCTAGAAACATATTCAAATCTCCTCTGTCCTTTAAAACCACCTTCATTAGACCCTATCAGTTCCTCAAGTTATTGTCATCTCTCCTCCCTTTTTCAACCAAACTCTAAGAAAAAACTGTCTACATTCATTGCCTCCACTTCCTCTCCTCTTAACATCTCAACCCTTTACAATATGGCTCCCAACAACAACACTGAACTAAAACTGCTCTCTCCAAAATTAACAGCAAATCTATAGCCATATGAAATAATGCTTGTAAACACTAATAATTAGAGAAATACAAATTAAAGCAGCTCTAAGATTATACCTCCTACTCATCCTATAAATGTTGGGGTGGCTATAGAAAAACAGGCACACTCATGCACTACTGGTGGAGCTGTGAATTGATCCAGACATTCTGGAAAGCAATTTGGAACACTGTCCAAAAAGTTACTAAATAATAATATCCTTTGGCCCAGCAATACTACTTCTAGATCAATACACTAAAGTGATCAAATAAAGAAAAGAATTCACATGTACAAAAATATTTATAGCAGCTTTTTGTTGTGACAAAGAAACTAAGAGGGTGCCCATCAATTGGGGAATGACTGAACAAATTATAGTATATGAAAACAATATAGCAATATTGTGCTATAAGAATATGATGAAAGGGACAATTTTGGAGAAACATGTATAAAACATGTATGAACGATAAAGTAGGAAGTGCACAGAACCAGGAGAACAATTTACACAATTACAACAATGTTAAGACAAACAATTCTGAAAGACTTAAGAACTCTGATTAATGACCAACTACAATTCTAGAAAACCAATTATGAAGTATGCTATCCACCTATGAATTCAGGATGCATAATGAAATACATAAGCATGTTTTTAAATATAAGCAATGAGGGAATTTGTTTACCTTGAGCATGTATATTTTTGTTATAAGGATTTTATTTTTATTTTTTCCAATGAGGGTGAGTAGGAGGGAGAGAAAAGATATTTTCATTAAAAATAAAATAAAATTTAAAAACAAAACAAAGTTTTCAGTGATTTCTTAACTGCCAAAAATGATGGCCTTTTCTCAGTCTTCATCTTTCTTGACTTCTACGCATCATCTGAGACTGCTGACTAATCTCTCTTTATGGATACTCTCTGATCCTCCCATCAAGGTAATATAGTGGACAAAGCACTGGGCCTGGAGTCCTAGAGTCAGGAAGATCTGAGTTTATATTTGACCCCAAACACTGGCTGTGGTCACCGTGTTTGCCTCAGTTTTCTCAACTATGAAATGGGAGTGATAATAGTATGTATCTCCCAAGGTTGCTGTAAGGATCAAATGAGATAATATTAGCAAGATGTTTAGCAAAGGGCCTAGTGCCTGGTGCTTACTAAATGCTTGTTTGCTTGTTTCCTTCCTTAATTGGTTTTCATAACAGTCTCTTTTGCTGGTTAACTTTAACAAGCAGCCTCCTAAGTTAAGACAATGTTAAGAAAAACAATTTTGAAAGACTTAAGAACTCTGATTAAGTTCTCAAAGTCTCTGTCCAGGGCTTCGCCTCTTCTTTTCCTGGGCTTTTTCTCTAGGTGACTTCTTCAGTTCTCATAGACCTAATTATTTGCTCTATGCAGATGGTTCATAGACTTATTTAGTCAACCCTATTCTCTCCTCCAGGACTCCGTCCTGTTTTGCCAATTGCATAGTGGATATTTCAAACTGAATATTTAGTTGGAAATATCTCAAACTTAACACGTCCAAAACAAAGCTTATTGTCTTTCCCTCATAACCTATCCCTCTTCCAAATTTCTCTGTGTGAAAGATATTACCACGCTTCCCAGTCTTCCAACACCTCAATCTCCCTCATCCCACATATCCATATAGTTGCTAAATCTTGCCATTTCTACCTCTGCATGGTCTCTCAAATTTAATTCTTTCCACTGATACAGTCACTACCTTAGTTCAGTCCCTCAACAATTTTTGCCTAGTTTATTACAATGACCTCTTTAAATGGTTTTCCCGCCCCAAGTTTCTCTGGATTCCAATCTACCTTGGACACAGTGGCTAAAGTGATCTTCCTTAAGCACTGCTCTGATAATATCATTCCTTAACTTAATAAATTTCTGTAGCTCCCTATTACTTCTAAGATAAAATATAAATTCCTCTGTTAAGCATTTCAAACTTCACGATCTGACACCTTCCTTTTTTGAGGGTGGGGTGGGGGAGTAGCTTTTGACATATTACTCTTCTTCCTTCACTTTACAGTCCAGCCAAAAGAACTATCTCTTTGTTTCTCACACACAGCACTCACTTTTCCATCTCCATTCCTTTCCACTGGCCAGCCTACATGACTAGAATATTCTACCACATCTCAACATTTCTCTCTTCCTTGCAGGTGCAGCTCAGCTCCACAGCCTTTCCCAATGCTCCCTCACTAAACCACCCTGTATTTATCTTGTATTTGTTCTGTAATACTTACGCATGCTCACACTGTATTCTCTGATAGGATGTAAGCTCCTTAGCAGGTGTGTCTTATTTCTTGTATTTGTATTTCTTGTGCCAAGTACACAGTAGGCCCTTAATAAATGTTTGCTGATTGGCTGGCATTTTGAATTTAATTTCAATTTAACAGATCTTCTATTATTTTCCCTTTACTAATCTCAGGTTTGATTTAACCATTTCTGTCCAGTCTTTCCCAGCCAGAGGAGCATTTCCTTTGTATAGAAAACAGAGCAGTTTAACAGAGTTGAAAGAGAATCACACAGTGAGCAAAAGGAAAGAGCTAGGGCAGGGACTTGGGTTCCCTTGGGTGATACTTTAAGAGCTGTGTCTCATTCCCCATTTTGATTAGAAGCAAAAAGTGGCTTTATAACCCTAAATGCCCAGGGTGTGGTAGGAAATATGTATGTCTATGTGTTTTGGATGACAGAAGATTCAATGGTCACATCAATTCCTTATACAGCTAAAGTAGCCAAGTTTATTACTTATAAAGTGGATAGCAGGGCCAGGAAAAGCTCAGTACACTTTTGGTGACAGCAGAGCAGAACAAGGCCAGCAACAGTGAAACTAAGACTGGATGTCTTGAAGATGAGACAAAAAACAGAGATTCCAACATTTAATAAAGTTATATTTAATGAAATTTCAGTGAATAATTGTTTTAATAAATTTAATAAATATTCACTAAGTCTTTCCTGATAGATAGAGGAGAAGAGTGAAAATAAAGGTATTTTTAAAACATTTGAAGAAGAATTTGGCTAAGAAGGGCCATAAGGCAAGACAGGGAGTGACAATTCCCAAGTTAAAATTAACAGAACTCCTGGGTCTCCTGAAAGCAATAGATGCCATTGTAGACACTGTTCTGGGCTGAAGGAGGAAGAAAGAAGGTTTGTAAACCCTTGGAGAGAATGAGAACCGAAGTCACACTGAGGGCTAAATGCCACCTTCAGCTCACTATTTTTGAGATTTGCAAAACTAACTTAAACTGCATTTTATAAAACATTCATGACTAAAACTGAGTCCCAAGGGAGGAAAATGAGAAGGATGCCCCTCTGACCCAACCCACTATCAATCAATCAATACTGTACTCTTCCAGACACTTGCTCGCCCTGCCAAGGCTACAAACATGACCTACCTCCTCACCTCTCCACCTCCCATCCTTGCTTGTTCTTACTTGGAGGCACCTCCTTCTCTACAGCCATAAAGCCTCTATCTCTCCTTCCCTTCCCCATCTTCAGACAGACCAGTAGCACCAGGAACCATATGACTTCCTGAGATAAAGTATAAAAAATAGCCCCAGCTCTCTCCCCTTCTGGGGAAGTGGTGACATGAGGCACAGGGACCTCAGAAGATGAACTCTAGCTTGACTCCTCTTTGCTCCCATAGAATCACTGTCTTTTAAGAAGTAAGTGATCTTCCCAATTGATAAATGGTCAAAGGATATGAACAGGCAGTTTTCAGAGGTAGAAATTAAAGATATCTATAAGCATATGAAAAAATGTTCTAAATCACTACTGCTTAGAGAAATGCAACTCAAAACAACTCTGAGGTACCACATCTTACCTGTCAGATTGGCTAACATTGACAAAACAGGAAAACGATAAATGCTGGAGAAGATATGGAAAAATTGGAACACTAATGCATTGTTAGTGGAGTTGTGAACTAATGCAACCATTCTGGAGAGCAATTTGGAACTATGCCCAAAGGGCTATAAAAATGTGCATACCCTTTGACCCAGCAATACCACTTGTAGGGCTGTATCCCAAAGAGATCACACAAGTGGGAGGAAAACCCTTATGCACAAAAATATTTGTAGCAGCTCTTTTGGTGGTGGCAAAGAATTGGAAATCAAGGAGATGCCTGTCAATTGAGGAATGGCTAAACAAGCTGGGGTATATGAATGTTATGGAATACTATTGTGCTATAAGAAATGAGGAGCAGACGGACTTCATAATAACCTGGAGAGACTTATATAAACTGATGCTGAGTGAGGAGAGTAGAACCAGGAGAACTTTGCACACAATTACAGACACATCATATCTGTGATGACTGATTTTGATAGACTGGGCTCCTCTCAGCAATGCAAGGTTAGAAAACAACTCCAAAAGACTCATGATGGAAAGGGATGTCCACATCCAGAGAAAAGAACTACAGAGTCTGAATGCAGATTGAAGCAAACTACTTGCTCTCTCACTTTTGTATTTTGTTTTGTTTTGTTCCTTCTTTCTTACTGTTTACTCCATTGGTTATAACTCTTTCTTACAACCTGACTAATGTTTAATGTGAAGGTAGGCTGTAGAACCTATATCTGATTGCATGCCATGGAGGGGGATGGAATTTGGAACTCAAGAGATTATGGAATTGAATATTGTAAACTAAAAGTAAATAAATAATTTTTTTTTAAGTAAGGAAGCTTTTAGCTCATTTAATTCAATCACCTACATTTCTACCCTTATCTCCTATTTCCTCCCTCTAGGAGCTCTATGCTCCAACTAAACTTAGTGCCCCACACATTTCTGCATCAATGCTGGTGCTCACACTGTTCCCTATTCCTGGAATGTCCTCTGTCCTCATTCTCCCCATAGTCATTCTAAGCCTTTTAAAACTCAACTCAAATGTCACCTCCTCCAGAAAATCAGCTGTGATTTCCCTTGTCAATCTTGCCTTTGAAACATACCATGGTGCTTTGTACCTCTAATACATTTATCTTGCGATGTTAAATATTAAAGCTATCAGTGTTTCTATCTTATTTATCCTCCTACTATTCTTATAAGTTCTTGAAGGTAGGAGCCATAGCATAATGCTATATGCACACAGTAGACATAATAAAAGTTTCTGGATTGTAAAAGATAGTAAACAACCACCCTATAATACCCTAACCACTCAGGATCTGAATCTAAGAGCTCTCTCCATGCTATCATCCCTTGGGTCAGTGATCAGTGGATAGCACTTCTATTAGGTGAGATCCACTTTCTGAGAAACTCAGATGGATACTGCACCTGAAAAGGGAGACCATCTCCTGTCTCATGCTCAGCTCACATTCGTACCCCACTCTTAGGCCAAAGCTATATGTGATCTTGATGTTCATAGTTATGCTTTCCTGCTGAGTGGGACTTATCATAAGCAAGGATGTCCCAGACCCTTTAGTGAGTACCATTATAGCCAAGGATGAACATGAAGGCCAGGAAATTGGTGAGGATGCAGGGAAGTTGAGACACAAGGTCACTATGAGAAACATCACCAGAGCCAGATCCCAGAGATGCTCCTCATTAGCCCCCAGAAGTCTTAGAGGCCCAGTTAAAGGCCTTTGTTCATTTCCAGAGAGTGGCTGGTATCCCAGCTGAAAATGTTCACTCCTTCCATTTCATAAAGCACTCTCTGAGAGTAGGGATTGTTTCATTCTTTGTATTTGTATCCTCAATGCCTGGTATGATGCCTGGAACATAGTAGGCACTTAATAAATGCTTATTGATGTACTTATCCCTCATCATCTTGACCCTGTAACATAGTTACAACAGCCCCTGCTAATGGAATCCTCCTAGACTGTAAGCTCTGATATCCAGGACTCTGTGACTTTTTCATTTCTGTATCCCAGCCCTGATGAGCACAGTGCCCAATAACTGTAATGGATAAGATATAACACATAAGATACACCTAATGAAAGATTTCTAAGTTGTTCGCTAAATTGAATTATCATAGAACCAAGGACCAGGACCACCAAACCTGAAATCCAAGTAAAAACAGAGATACCACAGATACCAAACAGCAGCATAACTGCTCTTTCCCTACACTCATCTAAGCAAAGAACCATGCACATAAAGGCAATAGTCTGATCTCTGAGACAGAAGAGCAGAAAAAGAAAGGAAGGTCCTTGAGGGAAAAAGGTATAGAGGGAACAGAGCCCCAAGGAATTCAGATAAAGTTACAGCATAGTCCATGGCCCAGAAAAATTCAGAAATCACTCAACAATGAGTTGCAAGGATGAAGAATTCCTGGTCCTCCACCCACTATTCTTATTGAGCACCATCATTTACATATTCTCAAAAGACAGAGCTCTTCTTCCTCACAGAACCAAGCAGTGAGCAGTATGGTATCTTTTAAAAGTCACAGGATCATTTATCAGTTCAAGAAGGGTCAGCAAAAATCATCTAGTCCACCCCTGTTATAGATGGGGAAACTGATGCCAAAGAGGAAAGTGACTTTGTCCAAGGTGAGCTGGTGGCAAAGTCCCATAAAGTTGGGACAGAAACTTCCTAACTTTGGGTCAAGGTTCTTCCCATCATATCCTCACAGGAACAAGTTGGAGGAGGACAGAGAGTGGGGAATGGTGAAGCTGTGTGCTATACTCAATGAAAGTACCTCTTACAAAGACAATCCCTGAACTCTCAGAGCACAAAGACCAAGTTTTGAGGCCCTCGTCTTCTCCCCCCTGCCTTTCTGGTGAGCAGGCTCCACCAAGACAGACTCTGCCCACTTGTTTCCATGGGAAACTTCCTAAAAGAGAAGCATGAATCATGACGTCAGCAGCTCATAGGAGGAGGAGTTGAGTCTTCTTACTCAAATCATCATGTACTCAGCCTCTCCTGTCTCATTTCCAAGAGAGACAGGCAGGAAGGAGGTAAAGCGGCAGACACTCAATACACAAATGGAAGGAGCTTTTACCAGGATAAAAACAACCAAGATCCACTTATTCTGGAGGTTTGAAGTATACGACTTGTAGAGAGGGAAAAAATACATATACATTGTGTATATACACACACATACATTTTCACCAGCCAAGTCCTCAGGAGCAAACAACAGGGGCTGCAGAGTCTGTTGTTATTGTCAGCCCAATAACTATAACAGGCCAGGATTTAATCTCCTCCTTATTCGAGAAAGTTAACTAAGAAGAAATAGGTATCAGGAGGGGATATTGGCCCTGCCTGGCACAGCCTCTGCCTGCCTAAGAGGTGGCTGGCAATGGAAGACTGGCGAAAAATCTTCTCAGACAAATCAAGCTAACAGAAAAAAAAAATTGTCTGGTCCCCTTAGTAAAGAAAGGGGGCCAGGGAGGAGGAAGGGAACATGCATTTATTAAGTGCCTACTATGTACCAGGCACTTTGCTAAGTGTTTTACAAATATTATCTCATTTGATCCTCACAACAACCTTTGGAGGTACCTATTTTACAGATGAAGGAACTTAAGAGATCAAATGACTTGCCCAGAGTCATGCAGCTAGTAAGTGTCTGAGAGAAGATTTGAACTCAGTATTTCTGACTCCAAGTCTAGTGTTCTATCCAGCATTTAGTCCAGTGCCTGGTATATAGTCAGCACTTAAATGCTTGTTGCTGTCGCTACTGTTATAGTTGTTGTGATTGTTAGGCTGAAGGAGTTGAAGCATCTCCAGCTGAGAAGGCAGCTGGGATAGAGGCAGAAAAGTAATCTGGTGAATCAGGAGGTGAGCCAGGTCATAGGTGAAAGAAGCCAGGAATAGTCAGAGCTGAATACCCAAGGGCTCACAGCCCTTCTCAGCCTGAAGGCTTCCTCCCCTAAAGCTCTCCCCAGCACAACCTGGTCTACTTGCTCTAGATTTCTGACATCCAAGGAAACTCCTTTCAAAAGATCTGTCAGAATATGTCAACGCTGACTGTGCATCTCACAAAGGAAAAAAGATTATAATCAGCAGAATGTTGGTCAGCAGAAGGTAGGACAGGATAGATAGGCTGGTCTAAGCGCCAGAACAAAGCTTGATAAAAACACTTTACATAGGAAATACGCTGAAAATATGTAACCTTTCTCTCCTGTCTCCATGTTTCTTGACTGATTTGATTAAGTGACTGTCTCAAGAACATTTTTATCTCCTGTTTACCAGTAATGTTTTCCTATGTCTCAGGCAGCATGCCCTGAAGACCCCTTAGGGAATGCCTAATGGGTAACATTTATGCCCCAGCCACAGCCACATAAGCACATGCCCCCCTATCCCATAGGGATATGCTGGTGTATCATTTGGGGTATAGGGCACCAGCCAGTGTGTCATACAGGTATCCAGAACCAAAATGATCTCTAACTCTACTTGAAATAATCAGAAGCCAGCAAAGACCTGACTGATAACAGTGCCTGTCTTGTATTATACTTCACTTTTTCCTGTTCATTTGACATTTAACCACTGGGCATCTCTGGAACACAAAGTTCTCTCCTTCTTGAAAACCCAGAAGGGTAAACTTGGGGCCACCCCACTCTACAGTCTGGGCATTTTGGAAAAGGCGGCATAGCTCCCTCTATTGGCCTCTCTGCCAAAATCCCTGTCCACCAATGGAAATGATACATTTGCTCTATCCACTACTGAACCCATTTCTAATGGGTTCAATTTCTCTAACAAGCATGCAACTTCATCCAAACTTCTAATGTCCTTCGGAGAACTGAGAAAAACACAGTCAGTCCAGGGCTTCCCAAGGAGGAAGGGAAGCATATCCATTCTTCCTCTCTAGTCATATTCTAATTGACTAATGTATTAATTTCCCCACTCATCCACCTATTCACTCCCACATACAGACCAACTATCCTCCCTCTGATCCTTCTTTCTACCAGGACTAAGAAAATACAAGAGTACTACTGTACTGTAGAAGCAGCGCTCTAAGACCAGGTGTCAGCCTAGGTCACAACGTGGGGGGAAAAGAGGGAAGGGAAAGAGGAAATACACAAGGGTGGATAGTTTTTAATAACAGTTTTGTAAATGTAAGCCTTTTAAATAACAAAATTCTGCTATCGTTCACCAATAGATATTTATTTTGTGAAAAGTTGCATATAAGCCAGTGAGGGCTATTGTATATTACGTTTAGTTCTGCACACCAAATTTTAGGAAGATCATAACAAACTGGCACATGTGACAAAGGTAACCAGGGTGGTAAGTAAACTGGAAAGCAGGCTATATACGGATCACTTGGAGGAACTAAGAGAGCTTAATCTGGAGAAGACAAAATTTACAGGAAGATATGATAGCTGTTTTAAACTATTTGAAGATTGTCAAGTGGACAAGGACTCAGGCTTCTTCTGCATAGTCCGGAAGTAATGGGAGGAAGTCACAGAGAGATAGATTTTGGCTCCATGTAAAGAAAAACCTCCTAATATTCCAAATATCCAACAAGTGAGAGGGGAGTAGAGACTGGAAAATCCATTGTTGGGGAAGATTCCTACATCGCCTTAGCCTATGAGTCCTCTTTCAGCTGTTGTGATAGTAACACAGTGCATGAACAGAAATGCTCTGCTCCTCATTCTGCCTAAGCCAAAAACTTCTCTTCTTGGAAAGCACAGTCTAGTCTACCTATTTGTCTTCAGGCTGGGCTAAACCTGTAACACTTTACATCTATTGGAGATGGAGATGTCATAACACATAATCCACAGTACTACTTTTTCTGTCTTTAGAAGAGATGAGAATCAACAGTTCATCAGTATATGAACTCCAGAAGGTCACTAACGTCCCTATACCTCATGTGAGCATTTGGATAATTCATTACAGAGACTGCTTAGCTCTTGCCTATGCATAGCTATACAGCATTACCCTCTATGTTTTTTGATGTGGACTGCAGAAAGTATTCTAGTATACACTTTTCCCTCATTGTGGGACCCCACACCTAAGCAATGAGGAGACATCTTCCCTCCAACCCAGGGTCCAAAGGCTACTTCTCTCAGGATGACACTGCCCTGTCCCTGAGTCTATACTAAGAGAGGTACACATACCACATGGAGAGTGTCTCAAAGGCCTTTTGAAGGAAAGGGGAGAAAGGAACATTTATTAAGCACCAGGTACTGTGCTAAGCCCCTAATAAACATTACCTCATTTGATCATCCCAGCTCTAGGAAGTAGGCATTATTATTATCCTCATTTAGGGCAAGAGACTTAACCAGGGTCACACAACTTAGTAAGTTGTGAGGGTGAGTACACACAGTTCTTATCAAGACAGAGTCTTATAGAAGCTGGCATTGAGTCTTGAAAGAAAAGAAGAATTTTCTATGATGCAAAGTACATTCCAGCAATGGGAGGATGACCAGCACAAAGCCACAGAGAAGGAAATGATGGGAGATGATGTGCCATGTATGAGGTACAGAGAAAGCAGTCTGGCTGGATGGCTGGTGTGGAAGGGGGTATAATGTACAATGAAGCTGTGACACACACGTAACTGGGGACTTTATTTTTCTTGCTTTCTCACTGGGGGAGGTGGGAATAAGAGAAGAAAGATCTTCATTAAAAAAAAAAGAAAAATACATAGCAAGGTTGTAAAGATAAAAGCAAAAGAGAGGAATTTAACAAAAGGTTCAAACTTTGGTTTGATGTGGTAACCAAGGGGAATGTTAACATATAATCATAAATTTTTTAATAGTCTGTGCAATATATAACCATTAGTCTGCAAAATACCTCGTGCCACCTACCCCTCCTCCTCCTGATATACTTTGCCTTTGCCTTCCTGTTGTTTTTGAAACGTGAGGCCTCAGGGAACAAAAGGATCAACCTGTCAGAAATACTTTCCAAGCTCTCCCACAAACAAAATTTCTAGGAAAATACCACCAAAAAGAAAAGAAAATCAGTAATATATAATAAGTGGTTGACAAATATTTATTAATTAGTTGAACAAATTCATCTTTCAATGTCTCATATGATGCATAGAGAACCATGAGTTCTCAAAGACTATGTCAACACAGTACAAGCTCTAACAAGTTCTACAGTGCTGGAAAAGCCTCGAGTACTATGAGAGTACTATGGGGCTATGGACTGTCATTTGAGGTTCAGCCTAGCTAAATGGGAAGAGACTCTTCAGCAACAGATATGTCACCAAGGGATAAATTATTTGGCCACAGCAACTCAGGAAACCACGTAGAAGGGTTGGGATCTGCGTCAATAGAAAGTGGCCACAGCTGATGAAATCACAGGATATTTGAAATAAAATGACTGTATGAGGTTTGGAAATCCAGCCTGTTTTGGAACCAGTGCTCCTAGTTGTGTCTTGTGGGCCCAAGCAGAAAGCCTTATCCCTCTTCCACATTATATCCCTGTCATATACCTCCCTATTCTGCTCCTCTCTAGTTTCAGCATCCTTAGTTCCTTTAACTCATCCTCTTATGGCTCGCTACCCAAACCTACCAATCTCTATAGATACTCTATAGACCTTTATTAATGTTCAACCTAAAATATGTCAACAAGAACTGAATACAATATTATAGATATAATCTAATCAGGGCAGAGGATATCAGCATTATCACCTTCTTTGTTCTAGACATCATGACTTTCTTAATATGGTTACTTTGTTGAAGGTTGGTATATACTGAACCCACACTTCTCTAAGACCCTCGCCACTAACCCCAATCTTTTGGAGTACTGAAGATGCATAGAAGATAATACCAAAAATACCATTTGAAAACCACTTAGGCTTAGCTGGAATGCAGTTAGACCAAGACTCACAAATCTCTGTCCCTCATGCTTAACCTCAAACTCTTCAGGGCTCAATTTCAAGGGGAAGCAGTCTTGGTTTTCTGAGTATAAGATCACGGACTCCTCCTCCTTAGGCCTGCTGCCTACTTCTCAGAGGCTCTACCCAGATTTCTCTCAGGGCATGAGCAGAAGTGCCAGGGCTGACTTATCATATCTACCATCTTAGCTATTTTATTGGCTGTGCTCCATAGAGAGGACCCATCAGACATTTTCTTAGACTCATTAATCATTATCCCAATCATGGCAGCCCCACCTCTTTTATGGTCGAGTGACTAAAGAGGATTAATAACAGAGCATAAGGTCGAGATTTTCAGGACTGTGTCCTTCTAATTGTGGTCACCATGGGCATAAGAAGATGTAAAGTAAACCCATATTCCAGTATTCATGACCTAAGGAGGAAGACTAGCTTGATACAAAAAGGAATCGAGAGAGTCCTGAGTTCCTGTTAAACTCAATACTAACTAGCTGGGTAACTCTGCACAATCGATCACTTTCCTGAGCTTCAGTTTTATTATCTATAATATGGGGATAATAATCCTTGTACTTTCTTCTCCACAGGGAGAATGAACAAACTCAAAGAGTAATCATTAATGGAATGGTATCAGTATTATTATTGAATATCTCTAATAAAGTGCTACTGGCTCTGAGCTCTGCCTCAGTCATTTATTGTAGGTTGGACAATTTTAATGCCCACAGTTCTTTGTCTGGAGGAAGCTTGGGAGCTGGGAGAGGTGGGAGACTCTCATACATTCACATGTATTTGCAAGTGCTGAATACAATCTAAGAGGGTGAGAACCAATATTCTGATTCCTCTTCTATTTCTAAGTCGTATGACCCAATAACTATATGGTTACATCAAAGTTCCAAAAGAGATGCAGTGATTTTCACAGAGAACCAGATTATAAACACCAGATTATAAAATCAAAGGATTTAACTAGATGATCCCAGAAGCCCCTTTCAGCACCAAGTCTATGATCCAATTAGTATGGCAGCAATTAGTTTAAGACTATTTCTAGTAGCCTTGGTTGAAATGAGGATGCTTGTTTCCCAGTTAGTAAGAGCTACACAAAAATAATATCAGGATGAACTGAATCCCAATACTTGGTATGTCAAAAAGACATGAGCTTTATCAAATCAAGTTATCAAGCATTTAAGTGTCTGCTAGGTGCCAGTCACTGTGTTCAGCATTTGGGATGCAAAGACAGAAACAGTCCCTACCCTCAAGGAGATCACAGTCTAATGGGAGAGACAAGAGGCAAACAACTGTGTACAAATAAGAGATATACAAAATAAATTGGAGATAAACAGAGAAAAGGTACTACTATCACTGAGGCACTAGAAAAACTATCTTGAAACAGGGGTTTAAGAGCCCCCAGATTCTGTGCCATAACAAGGGTTAACCAACTTCAACTTCTAAAAATGTGTTGGAAAAGTGTTAACAGGTATCCCGGATACATAAACTTTAGTCCAGCCTCTGGAAGTTTTACTGGAAAATCTTCATCCTGTTCCCCCCTCCTCTGGTCCCTCCACCCCAAATCAGCAGATTAGCAGTTCTACCCTGAGTAGTGGACTGAACAGATCAGTTACACTGCATTATAAAGACAGCCACTTTAAAACTGGTAAATGGCTGACAAATAATGTTGGTTTCTGTATAATTAATGCTGAGCGGGATAGTACAGTGGAAGAAACATTGGATTTGGAATCAGAGGACCTATGTTCAAATCTAGATTCTAATATTACTCTACACTAGTCTCTGTGTGATGCTGAGTAAATCATTTAACTTACCTCAGTTTTCTCATCTGTAAAATCAAGGGATTTAATTATATGATCTCAGAACCCCCTTTCAGCACCAAGTCTATGATCCTATTAGTATGGCAGCAATTAGCTTATTAAGACTATTTCTAGTAGTCTTGGTTGAAATGAGGATGCTTGTTTCCCGGTTAGTAAGAGTTACACAAAAATAAGAACAAAACTAACTCACATTTCTATAGTTTAAAGTTTAAAAGGTGCTTTCCTTATGAAAAAAATCTAGGAAGTATAGAGCAGCTAGGTGGCACACTGAATAGAGCACTGGCCCTGGAGTCAGGAGGACCTGAGTTCAAATTCAACCTCAGACACCCGACACACTTACTAGCTGTGTTACCTTAGGCAAGTCACTTAACTCCAACTGCCTTGCCTTCCCCCCTCAAAAAAATAAAAATAAAAAATCTAATAAGTAGGTGATGAGAGTATTATTATCCACAGTTTACAATATGGAAACTGAAGCTAAAAGAAATTACATGACTTACAGTTAACGACTATAGTTAATAAGAATCAGACCCTGAACGCTGGTCTCGGACTCTAAAAGCAGCGCACTTTCCCCCAAACTCTACTGCCTCTCTCTGCCTCCTTCCAGTTCACTATTTCTCCCACACTGTTTGGATGAAAGTGGAAAAGAAAGGGCACTGGAAGGCAGCTTTGTCTGGTACCATTTAGGACTGAAATTGTGTTTGTCAGGAACCTGGTTTAAGCTGTCATGTTTTGATATGGGCTCCGAAGTGGCATTAACAACCAGGAATCAATACTGAGGGTTTACAGAGGCCCACTCTGGCTCCTTTGCCTCCTGTCTAATGAATCAAAGGGCTGTAATCAATCAATGAATGCTGCTAAAAGCTTTCTGCTGCTCTTAACAGTTTTGCATGAACTAGAAAGAACAGAGCATTAGTGAGCAAAAGTAGTATAATAGTTCCTGAATCCTACTACACATCATCTTAGTATTTGTTAAAGAAAAGGCAAGTTGAGATACCTGAAGAACTAATAAGAATAATAGATGATGTTTCTATAATAATGAGAGAATATAGCTAAGAGACTACTTTTAAGATTTCTCAAGTACTTTACATCCACGTTTCATTTATTCCTCCCAATTCTGTGAAGTAGGTCATGTAAGCACGAGTACTTCCATCTTCCAGATAAGAAGGAAGGTCAGGTGGTCTAGGGGAAAGAATGCTGGATTTGGAATTAGGAAACCTGGAATCAAATCCTGGTTCTGCCATGTACTATCTGAAAAAAAAAAAATCACTTCTTTTTCTTGTTCTCAATTTCCTTCTCTATAACTAAAAGAATTGGACTAGATGATCTTTAAGACTTATTCCAGCTCTAAATACTATGACTACTTCTTGTCACAGGGCTAATAAGTAGCCCTCAGAGTCTTTGACCCCCAACTTTAATGCTGTTTCTACTATGTGTCCATGAAATTAATCAGTCTAAAATGCGAGGGAAAACATCATCTGTTTTAAAGATGGTGCAGACAACACTGCATCCACCACCACAACCTTCATCACCATCATGATCGTCATCGCTAACATTTATATAATGCCTACTATGTGCCAGGTTCTGTGTTAAGCGCTTTACAAATAGTATCTCATTTCGTTCTCACAACAACCCTGGAAGATTAGGTGCTTTTATTATTCTCATTTTACAGGTGAGGAAATTAGAAAGACAAAGGTTCAATGAATTGACCAGGGTTACACCTCTCATAAATGTGCTAGGCCAGATTTGAAGTTAGTTCTTCCTAATTACAGGTCAGCCCTTACCCACTGCACCACCTAGCTGCAACCTAAGAGATCTCCACCTAAAAAAAGCAATATGGATAAACTGTTTGGGGTCCTGAAGCACACCCTCCAAGAGAGGTGCTAAACAGCTATCAGTGGCAAGAGGTATTTTCTTGGGAAGGCTTCCAATTTTATTTCATAACCAAATGTCTTAGAGTAGGCAAAATCAGAGATGGCTCTAAGCTGGGTTGAGAGAGTTGTGGGACCTGGGGACAGGAAGAAAGCCTAGAAGGATTTTATGGTTAAGTAGAATAGATGGTAGGCTCACATAATGAAGGAGTCAGATCACTAGATTAAGGGTAAAAACATCTGGATTCAAAACCTGGCTTTGCTACTACCTTATCTTTGTGACCCCAGGCAAATCATTTAACCTTTGTGGGGGGATTTTTTTTTTAAAATAGAAAAAAAAAAATGTAACCAAACCCTTGCCTTTTATCCTACTTCTTCCTACCTACAGTTCCTGTATTGGTTTCCTAGGTATTCTTAAATTACTCTAGAATGGGATCCTGTTCTTTCCTCCTACCTTCCCCCACTCCTCCTAGAAGCTGGAGTCCTGCCACTCAGCCCCAGTTTCAAAGGGAAGGTCATTGCTACGTGCTCCCCCCACCCCTAAATGTCTTCCAACTATTTTATCCACCATCAAGGTCTTCCCTCTTTCTACTTCTGGGTCTTTCCAACAAGTATCTTGGCTTGCCATAGCAATGTCCTTACTGAATTACAATTTATTATCATGCCCTCTTCCTTTTATTGAGTCAATAAAAGAAAAAATCCACCGGGACGGTGTTTCTATAGTTTTTGTAAAGTAACAATTGGGAAAAATTGTATATTATGCTCCCCAGTGTCCCTTACACATGGACCTATGTGATAAATTTATATTTTAGCAAATATTCTGTCTCTGTGGATGAGTTTTTCAACCTTCTGCTGTCAAAAAATGAAAACGATCTAATCCAATGTGCTCCCCTTTTTTGTTCATTGCCTAAAAACTTAAGAACCAAATTCAATACCTGAGTGTAAAACAATACTGCCTAAATTCTAGAGAGTAACTTACCCAGTGTCATACCAATCAAACTACCAAAGGATTACTTTATAGAGCTAGAAAAAATAACAAAATTCACTTGGAAGAACAAAAGGTCAAGAATCTCAAGGAAAATAATGGGGGAAAAGTGAGAAGTAAAGGAACCTAGTAGTACCAATCTCAAACTAGACTACAAAGCAATCATCAAAACTATCTGGCATGGGTTTAAAAAAATAGATATTGATCAGTGTAAGGAATAAAGTACAAAAGATATAGAAACAAACATACCTGGTAGCATACTTTTGGATAAACTGAAAGACCTCAGCTACTAGGGATGAGGGATATTCCAAAAGAACATATCTCTTAGAAATAAAAGGGCCCAACATAAAGAAGAGAAATAACCTTTCACATCTATGGATGTAGAAAGAATTACTAAACAAACAAGGGTTAACAAAGATAACAGAAGATTTAAAAATGCAGTTTTGATTACATAAAATTAAAAGTTTTTGAACAAATAAACCCAATGTAACTAAAGTTACAAGGGAACAGTTACCTGGGAAAATTCTTTACAGTAAGTATTAAAATAAGGTTTCATATCCAAGATACATAAAGAACTGATTCAAATTTATAGGACAAGGGCCATTCCACAATTGATAAATGGTCAAAGTATATGAACAAGCAGCTATTTCTCAAGAAATCTAAATTATCAATGGATATATGAAAAAAATGTTCCAAATAAAAAATAGAGGATTTGCAAATTAAAACAAACCCTGAGAATCCACTCTACATTCATCAGACTTGTCATGAAAGATGACAAGAAACGAAAATGACAAATGCTGGAGAGGTTGTGGGAAAACAAGCACACTAATGCACTATTTATGGATCAGTGTATTGGTCCAGCTATTCTGAAAAGCAATTTGCCCCAAAAGTTATTAAACTGTGCACATCCAGGCCTAATAGGCCTAACTGCCCTCCCCCCCAAAATATTAAAAAATAAAAGAGTTCATGTATATATAAATATTTGTAGCAACCCTTTTTATTATAGCAAATAAATAGAAATTAACAGAGTATCTATCAATTAGGGGAAAACTGAACAAATTTTGGCATATATATGTGTTATGGAATATTATTGTGCCATAAGAAATGACAAAAAGGATGGCTTAAAAGAAACTGGGGAAGACTTGCATGAACTGAAGAGTAAAGTAAGCAGAACCAGGGAAATACTCTATGTGGAAAAAAAAATTGAAGGACAAGAATTCTAACCAACATAATGGCCAGTGATGACTATAAAGGGCCAAAATGAAGCATGTCACTTCCTGATTGAGAGGTGATGGATTTAAGATGCAGAATAAGACATACATTCTTGGACATGGCCAATGAAGGAATGCTTTGCTTGACTTGTGCATATTCATTACAAGGATTTTATTTTTCCCTTACTTCAATGAAAGAAAAGGGGAAGGAGTTGAGACAGAAAAGTAGATAGCAATAAAGATAACCCTCCAATCCTGTATTTTATTGCATGCTGCCATGGAGGGGAAGGGGGGGCAATTTGAAATTCAAGGGATTGTGGAGTTGGGGGTTGTAAACTAAAAGTAAAAAAATAAATTAAAAAATTTTTTAAAAAATAAAGATACCCCCCCCAAAGGAAATAAAAGAAAATAACAAAGAGAAGGCATAGGGTTTTTTTTTTGTTTTTTGTTTTTTTTTTTAATGCACAGTAGATAACAAGACAAAAAGGAAACAGACAAACAGGACAGTTTTGAAAGTTACATAATGAATTTATTATTTAAAAAGAAAAGCAAGCTGCATATAATAGAGATTTTAAATTTTATGTAAAATTTTTTCTGTTTTGCTTTGCATATGGAAATGGATCATTTTATTTGGTCTTTGTTAAGAATTTTTAAATGCAACTTTAAAAAGAAAGAAAAGAAGTGAGGTAATATATAAGAAACGATCCAAGCTCTTTGGAAGCATGTTATATAAATGTAAAGCAGGGTTTTGTGTAATATAAGCCAGTATTTTAAAATCTTTTTAACACTAAAGCTATTTACTTTTGATTTTGTCCTCCAATTCAGAAATAAACTTTAAAGTAAAGCTTCTTAGATAGTTGATGGTTTATCTCCTTCAAACAGAAAAACTTTTTCTTTCATTCTGTACAGAAACTTTCCCAAACTGGGTGAATATAAAATATTTCTAAGCATCATTTTGGCCATTGGTGAGGGAGACAAGGGTTGGGGGGAATGACATGGTCACCAATGCTGAAAGATTGCTCTTCTGTGAGTATTATAATATACTTAAACTTCAGAGGCAAGTAGGGTACGTAGGACTGTCTGTATGCCCTGACATTAAATAACTCCCACTTACTAAGCTGAGGGTCTTTTTCAGCTCTATCAGTCCCAAATGACCTCATCCTGCCTCATGAAGTCTTCTTCCTTCCCAGAGCCTCCTTGAATTACAAGGACTGCCTAGCCAGCATCCAAATGAAAGGTAGAACAATGATTCTGCTAATATGATTTCTTCTTCCTTTTAACCAATTTCAAACAAACAACTTCTTTGCAAAATCAAACTGGAACCTCCTTTCCAATGAAAGGTCTTGTAAACTTTGCCAGGAAATAATTATTGGTAAGGCTGGATTTTACATCAAGGATGTAGAATAAATAACAAAGGAAAAGACAGACTTGGTCCAAGCATTTTAGAAGAAAAGAGGAGGATGAGTACCCAAAGAGAATGCTAAGCCTGGAACAGAGCAAGGGCAGCTAGGAATAAGTACAGAGTAGACTAGTGATTTCACTGGTAATAAGAAATTCCTAGATAAAGAAATTCATTCTACCAATACAATCTGACCCCTTCTTTGCATTTTTGAGAACTGCCTGGCCAGTTAGGGGTTAAGTGACTTGTCCAAGATTCACACAGTCAGTGTGTGTCAGAGATGGAACTAGAACCTGGATCATTTTGGTTCCAAGGCTAGCTCTCTATCCACAAAGTGAAATTTAAGAAAGAGGGAAAAAATGAAATCCAGGTGTAGGAACTGGAGAGAAAAAGCTGCCCATCAGGGCAACACAAGGAAATTTCCTGGAAAATGGCTTTGATCTGTAGCTGAGTACTGTGCTCAAAGAAGGGAATAGAAGGGTTTTGTTCTGTCCAGATCTAGGAAAGCTTAGAGACAGGACCCTCATTGGCCTGAAAGCAAAAAGAAAATAGAATTACAAAGAGCAATTTCACCACCTCTGAATCACCTCTGGGCTTTAACCACATCACGTGCCTGTGATTGCCAATAGGTAATATTGTAGATAGTTGGTCCCATGACCGAGGTCACAGGGTAAAGAGGATTCCTGGATATGAACTGGCTGAACGTAATGTTGCCAATGATTCACGGCTGTGAAAAAACAAAGAGACCAAAGGGGACAAGGCTCAGAGAAGGAAAAAAGATAGTATGTTAGGCTTCAGTTGTCCCTAAAGAAAATATCCAGTACTAGACACGGGGAGCTTTCTAATGGGCTGTCCCTAGAGCAGCCAGTTGGCTCCTCCTTAAGGACTGAACAAACCTGATTGCCCCTTTCTTTCCTGGGCAGGTCTCTCTCTCTCTCTCTCTCTCTCTCTCTCTCTCTCTCTCTCTCTCTCTCTCTCTCTCTCTCTCTCTCTCTCTCTCTCTCTCTCTCACACACACACACACACACACACACACACACACACACTCTCACTCTTTTCCCACAGGATCTTACGAAAGGGTCAGATCACAGGTTATGAGAGAAGAATTAAGATTTAACCTAAGATGATTTCTCAAAAAATAGGCAGCAAGAACTGGTCCAACAGCTGTGTGTTCAAGGTCAGAGAACAGAGCACCCTCCCCTGCTGTCTTGTCTGGGGCACAGGGGACAAGGGAGGAGGCCTGGAACTTGCTTGTGTGGTAGCAGCCCTCTGGGGAGGAAGTCCAAGTGACAAGGAGGAAAATTCAAACAAACAAGGTCCTGGACCTTCTCAATAGAGTTGTCTACCACAAATATATTTGTTTAAGAAGATAATCATTGAAACAAAAAGGCTATGCACCCTAAATATTGACAGAAGCATGTTTGTGCTAAATATACTCTGGGAGAACTATCCCAGGAACAATTCCTTCCCCAGCAGCCTGAGGACCGCCCTAGTCCCACTGCCAAGGTCAAACAGCACAAATCAAAGCAACTTGGTACCTGCCACGATTTCTGGACTAGATGTCTAAAAAGGAAGACCCCAGATGTAACGGTCAGAGTAAACACTGATTTGTAAAGTGGATCTTATCCTAGAAGAAGCTAGATTATACAGGACACAGTTACTTTAAAGTGCTGGACCTGGAGTTAAGAAGACTGGTTCAAATCCATCCTCAGACATTTATTAAGTGTGTGACCCTGGACAAGTCATTTACCATCTGCCTCAGTTTCCCAATTTATAAAATTTGTAAAATGGGGATAATAAACAGGGTTGTAGTGAAGATCAAATGACATATTTGTAAAGGATGCTGTAATCCTTAAATTGTTTTTATGTAAATACTAATTATTATCATTCCCCATTCTGTTTTTTCACCCCAGTAGCTCCACATACCAGATTCATAATTAACTCCTTGTCTATCCCTAGCAGCCATACTCCTCATCCAGTAATGACCCATAGGTACGGGGTAATCCATGGAAGGTCACATGGGGAAAATGAGTCTAGTTTTAAAGAACAGAAGACAACTTCCTGTCACATGGATCTGTAACAACATTTCAGGTTTGTTTCTGTCAACTAGGGAAGCAGAGGTGCTCAAAATATCAAAGGGGAAAGTGACAATTATAGAATTCCTAACCTTGCTCTTCCACGAAAATATATAAGGAACTAGGCCTTGATCTCTCAGCTCTCCCACTTAACCAAATAAATTCCTTATTTTAGTTCTAATTCTTCTACCCAGTCAGCATCCCCTTGTCTTGTATCATCTGAAGACATGACTAAAGAGTTTGGTTTAATGGGTGAACAGGTATGTCTGAGACAGGCTACCCCTTCCACATTCAAGATCCTATCCAATTTTGCCTAAATTTTACAATGTCTCTAATCTAAAGAAACAAACCAAAGGGGGTGAATAAATACCCTTTGAGGGAAATGAATACAGAAAGGTTTGTACTACAGGAAAAATACTTTTTTCACATAGGATTCAGAGCTAGAATGTATGAAGGGAAGGGGAAGGGGAAGCAGAATGAGGGGAAGGAGAAAGAGAAGGGAAGGAAGGGTCATTAAAGCATTTTTTAAAATGCACAGCAAAGAACAGAAGGGAGGCCAGAAGGAAACAAAAACAGGACAGCCTTGAAGTTTATATGTTGAATTTATTACATATTTTAATAGAAAAGCAAGCTGTTCATAACACCATGTACAATACTTTTTCTGGTCTATAGCAGTCTATGCTCACAAAGTACCTCACATACATTATTTCATTTGGTACTCACAACAACCTTTTGTGGTAACATAAATGACATTATTCCCATTTGACTACTGCACACTATTTATGTCACCTTGGTCAAGATTAAAGAGATTAAATGATTTACCTAAGATCATACAACTCATAAGTGACAAGACTCGGAATCTGAACCCAAGATTCCTGATTCAGAGTCCAGTGTATTCAGTATATCACTGTAGAAATGCCTCCAAAGACAGAGAGGTGATTAAATGGGGCACGAAGGATATTGGTCTATCTGATTCTTAACAGCCTATCATGTAGGCTTTACAAACAATGGCTCAAACCTCCAAAGAACTGGATGGATGAACTATCATGGGCCCATATCCAATTTAAAAGAAAATTTTAGAACTCTAGAAAAGTCCTTAGAATGTCAGAGCTAGAAAGGAACTGATAGAATATAGAATGTTAGAACTAGAAAGAAATTTGGAACATAAAAGGTAAAACCTGGAAAGGAATTTAGAACTTGAAATATCAGAATATAAAAGGAACTCAGAACTCAAAGTCAGAATGAGAAGGAACTTTAAAGATCATCTAATTCAGCTCAGTTGTGTGTGCCAGTATATGGGGTGAGGCTGGGATGAGAATGGGGGGGGGGGGGTAAGTATAATATAATAATAATAATGTTGTATAATAATACAATAATAATAATAAGTATTACCTAAGTATACACAGGACATACTTTTAAATTTATTATGCATCAACATTTTCTCCATTATTTTCTTAAGTCTAGATAATCTACAAAACAATAAATTAAGTCCTGATTTGTAGCATTTGCCAGTTTTTGGGGTGTCAAAGTTAAAACTGAACAACCCACTGGAGAGCCAGCAAACACCGCCCCACCCTGCTCCCACCCCCACCCCGCCCCAAATCCTCAGGAAAGTCAGATGATTTGTCCACAATCTCACAGAGACCTGATAGTCAAACTTGGCCCAGTACCTTTTATTTACTACAATGCATGGCCTCTCTGATCAAAACCAAAGTGGGTTTCTTGCGGGGCAGAGGGGAACCCACAAAGAAAATAAGATATAGATGTTTTTATCTGAATTCTCTGGGGGGTAACTCAAGGAAAAGAGAGCCTGGGATATGGGTGATTACCTCAATTATTTGCTTCACCTTGGTGGGAGAGAGGAAAATGTCTTTTTCTGGTAGAATGTAAAACAATTAACTGGATTCTATGCCTATGCAATCTGGCTTCATTAACTTTGACTCCATGAGAATCCACAGTTCACTACTACATGTGAGGTACTTATCTCTCCTCCCCAATGGGTTTAGTTAGGGACTATGCAACTTAGAGGAAGAGCTCATTTATCTACCTAGTGACACAGGAAAGCAATACAGACATAATAATGACTTTTCTTAGACACACCTTCCCCAAAGCATAAGGATTATTCACTTTTCACAGAGTGAGGCAACAGTGACAAATATAAAACATGTTTTCACTGTTTTTTTTTCTTAAAGGCTCACTCATCAATAGTCACTCATTAAAAAACTAAACATCCTACACTGCACTACTTCTGATAGCTGTGAAAAGGCTGAGGGAAATACGCTGAGGTCTTAACTGTAAGACAGCAAGATTTTCTTGCCTTGAAAAATGACAAGAACAGTCAGCAGCTGTGACACACGGTCACCAACAAAGAGAGCCATGCCAAACCAGTTCAGTCCACTGGAACACAAGTGCCTCTACCCAGGACCCACCAATTAACCAATCCATGAACAAGCATTCATTAAGTGCCTACTATGTGTCAGGCACTGTGCTAACCACCTAGTATACAAAGATAAAAATGAAACTGTGCCAGGCAACACGATGTGCTGGACCCGGTAGCAAAAAGACAAAGGTTCAAATCCTGCCTCTGGCAATTATGAACCATGGAGCCGTGGGCAAATTGCTTAAACTGTGAATCTCGATTTCATCTATAAAATGAGGCTGATCATAATAAAGGTATCTGTAGTAAAAGTTATAAAGCTCAAATGAGACAGTGTAGGTAAAGGGTTTTATAAACTTCAAGTCACTTCAAATGTCAGTGGTTATTATTATTTCTCCCTATAATGACCGTTATTGAATAACATTTCAACTCCGAAAATCACTGCAGTCTCCTGGCTTTTGAAAACCTGACCCTCAAGCTGTTTCAGGGTGGAAAGCATCACGTTCAACATATATATATAGGGAAAGTAATTTTCTTAGTTGCAACCTGTAACTACAGCAAGAGAACAGACCCCTCCAGGAAGGGATCACTAATATGCTGAAATATCCCTGACAGGACACAAAGGAGTGACTGGCAAGATTATAGCAGAGGTCCTTGTTTCTTATGTCTAAAAGCTTCCCATAACACATGGTACAGATGTAAAATAACTGCATGTACTCTGCAACCCCATTAAAATCAGGGGAGAAGAATTGGATTATGGAGAAATTGTTCTCCTTGCCTGTCTGAAGAAATAGGTTGATCCTTCTCCCTCAATATAAAAGTTCTGGGACAGTGCCAATTATTTTTTTCTCTATGACACTTGCAATCAGAGAGGTACTTAAGAAAATCCTTGGAAAATAAATTTCTACCTCCACCACCCTCCTTCTTTGGGATATGCTAGGCATGAGCAGCTATGGACAATGGCTGGATGATATTCCTTTTACTTTCAACAAATGAGGCTCATTAGGCTTAGGAATAGGGTCTGGAACTGTGAGCTCATTGGTTTGAGAACCCATTGGGTGAAGAAACTTCCTCTAACCAATGCAGGCTGGCATTTTCTCTGCAACTAAAGTCCTAGAAAATTACCTAAAGCCTTGGAGGCTAAATGACTTAACCAGAGCCAGTATACATATAAGAGCCAAAACTTGAACCCAGGTCCTTCTTAGCTTCAAAAGCCAACTCTATGTCAACTCTGCCTTTCTCATTCCTTAATCAAACCTTCAGAATAGCTCCTACAAATAACCAAAGTAGTTCCCTGAAGAAAATTATCCGGGGACAAAAAAATGCTATATATTTATTCTGAAAAACTATAAAGAAGAAAAAAAAAACATGAAGAGGAAGAGAATTTGTAATCAAGAGTCTTAGAATCAAAAGACCTGAATCTATGTCCAAGTTCCAACATTTATAAGATGTTTGACTCTGTGCAAGTCACTTAACCATTCTGTCCTCATTTGTAAAGTACAGATTTTTAAAAAACTTTTACACTATCTACCTCAAGAGGCTATTGTGAGGAAAATGCTCTGAAAAACATCAAAACACTCTAGAAATATGAGCTATCATTATTATTGTTCCTATTCCATAAGAGAGAAAAGGAAGGCCTAGAGAGGCTGTCATGCTGTAAGTTTCATCACAAGTTATTGACAGCTTGGGATTTCTTGCTCTTAGTCTGTCTCTGGCTCCCACAGCAGAGTACTCAGTCATTCTGGCATACTATCTGAATTGGAAAACAGCTTTTCAGCTGGAGTTTGCTTGGAGAGAACTCCCACTGAGTTCAACCTTGTTGTTCCAAAGAGAATTTGTCTTGTGGTTTCTTATGCTCCTTTCTTGAGCTCACATAACTCAAAAAATGGTTTCATTTTCAAACCAAATTTTACAGCCTGTTGGTCCCAGGATAGGACTTGAGTACTTAAAATATTTCCCTACCTTTCCTTCTATCCATAGAGAAAGAGAATTTTAAGATTTTATGGAGAAAATGAAACTCAAATACAATGGTTGCCAGGAAGCCCCTGAGTTATCATATTCCAAGGGTGACCACCTATTCCATAACTATTTTTATTCATCTCTGGACTTGGTTTTGCAAGCTTTGGGAATCCCCTCATTCAGCACACACCAGGTACCTTCAATGAATGCTAGTTGGAAGACATGTAACGAGAATTACCAAAACACGCATCCCTTCCCCACCTTCTCAAATACTCAATACGATAAAGACACTACTGGGAAGTTTAGAAAAAGCTAGGACTAGAAAGAGGTGCTCTCAAAAAGTTAATGAGCCAGCCATGAAAATTATTTTAACAAGCATGTGAGTCAGCATGCAGAAGGCAATGACTTGGACATGACTGGTGAAAGCCCCCATTCAGAAGCACCAGAAACCAGTGAGGGCACCTCTGAAATTCCTGACAGAACACACCCTCACAGAACTCTTAGCCCTCCTCACTCCCCTGTCTGTGGTTCCACTGACCACAGTGGGTTCTGTGGTCATGTGTAATGCCTCCAGGTCTGTTTGCAGAGAGGGAGTCTTTCCTCCCCTTTTGCAAAGCATAAATATGTGTATCTGTGCTAGCCTGCCCTGCTTCCATTACTCTCCCCTTAATCATCCACAGAGCAAGAAAGAGACAAACCTGAAGTGTCAACTGTATGCAGCAACCATGTGCTCTAAAACCTTAGTGATAAAGGAAATAGGAGGCAGGAGTAGGGAGAGTTCAGGAGTTTGGGTGTAGAGCACCATTTTTTTTAGAACAAAGAATTTTTGTCACCTAATGATTTTACTCTCTGGAAAAAGGCTCGTTATATGACCCATCTTCATATACAACTGATGTTTGAAGACTGTTATAATAACATGCAATCTGTAGAAAGGCTTTGAGTACAAGCCCAGTGTGTATCTGAAGACCTAATTCAGAAAGAATCATCACTAAAATGGCTCGAAAGAGATGAATTTCTTGGCCAAAGAAACTCTGGAAATTACAGACAGGATGCAATCTATATCAGTGAAAGGAGTTTCTCACTAAAGAATTACAAATCTTTACAGTGTTGGCATGGCAATATCACAAAAATGAAATTGACCACATCTTAATCAATTTGAAACAACTGGTTGCCAATGTGGAAATCTTTTCCAAATCACCAGTTTCTGTGAGATCAGACCATCAACTACTTAAGCCAAGAGTCAAAATTAACACCAAACTAGAAGAAAAGACAAAATGAAATACTGCATAAAAATTGTAACACTAATATAACCTATCTTCTAAACTGCATCATGAATAAAAGTCATCAATGATGATTTTTATAATCCCCCACAGAATTTTAGCCAATATAAATCAATTGTCACAATAAAAAGACCCAAAGATCCCAGAAATCATTTCAGCATGCACACACCTGAATCACTTCCCAAGCAGAGCGACCTACCAATCAAGGGCAAATTGGTTTAGGACTAAAAATTCACTCGTAAAAAGTAATGTAGTAAGATGATGGAAGATTATGAGTAATAATAACTCTTCACAGAATATTAAAGAGTGGTAGAAGGAAAAAAAATTCTACAGAAAATTTGCTATGAGATCCATCAAATCAAAATTATTCTAACAGTATTTATAATCCAAAAGACAACTGATAGTCAAAAAACAGAACTTCTCTGCCAGCACTTCTACAGTAATCTATTTTCATTAACAATGACAGTACAATTGGAGAAATCTATACAAGAGGTGTACAAAAAATTCTTATCATTATTTTAAAAGTTTTAAGAAACTAATTTCAAAGTATCTGAAAGCAAGGAAGATGTCAAATGATTTTTTAAAAGTCTTGGAAGATATTCTTCTCCCTCCCCCTCCAAAAAAAGGTGATGAAGAGGACATCATTAACTAGCAAACCATGTATGTTTCTAATTTCTGTAAGATCTTTATGAAAATGAGTCACACACTTAATGAACATACTTAATGAAAATCTGAAAAAGCAAGCTATTGCAAACTATTTTCTACCACAAACCACATTCACACAATTGAATGAAACATACTGATATCCTGTCGCATTTATTAGTTTGTTGATTATAATGAAATTGACCCAATAAAGCAAACTGCAGCCTTGAGGGACTTCCTTCAATAAAGTGTCTCCTATGTGTATGTTAGGATCATAGAAGATTTCTTGATAGAGGCAACCACAGAAATAAATTTCTTTAAGAATCTTCTGATGGTGAGTATCAAAAAGAAAGGCATACACCTGCCAGGGTTGTTCACTACTCTCACAGATGTCCTGAATAGAGTACAAATGGGAAAAGGATTCCCTAATACAGGTCCTCTAACTGCTCCTATTTATAAAGAACATTGGGTAGTCCCTCATAAGTTCCATAACCATACTGGAAAAAAAATGAATAAACAATGCCTATTATTCAAACTATGACATGCAGTTGGAAGAGCAGCCTGTTGAGTCTGTCAGTACATATCTCTTGGACAGATGGTGCAGATTGACAGGTAATGAAGCCAGGCCAGTTACTGAATAGAAAGAAGAAAGCAATCTGTATTGCATTTGTAAAACTGAATAGTATTTTCAATGATCTCAACACTTCTTAAAATAAAAATAAAAGATTTTACCACTACTCTTCTTCTGGTGATGTTCTAAGGCTATGAATCACAGTATACCACAATCTCTAAAAAATCAAAATTTCAAGTGACCCAAAGGGCAAATAAAAGACATATAGGTGACATATGGATGCAGCAGCATATTACCAACAATATCCTATATGTAATTAAGTGGTATGAAAAACTGGAAAGATAGTGGGTGCTCATTGATTGGGGACTAGCTAAACAAAACGTAGCATATGAATTTAATGAAATATTATTGTACAATAAACAAATGACAAATATGAGAAATTAAGAAAAAAAAATAGGAGAATCTGAATAAGCCAGATTGCAAGATCCACAGGGATCTGTGGAGAGATTTCAGAGAGTTTGTGAATCTAAATAGGGATATATATTTTTAAAATTTTTCCTAACCTCTAACTGAAATTTAGCATTCTTTCATTCATTCATTCATTCATTTAGAGATATTTTAAAACACTGTTCTGTGTTGTCCAAGACACAAATACTGTCAATGAGGTCCACACAAACAAGGTTAAGAACCCCTAGTGTAAACTGACACAGTTGAAAAATGCAGAAGCAGGAAACAATACATGAAATGATTGCAATAATGATAATGAAAAACAACACCAAAAGGCAGATGGACTTAGATTAATAGTAACGACAAATCTTTGTCCCAGATACCAGGTGATGAACCACATTTCGCTCTTCTTGGCAGAGAGAATGGGGACCATGAGGTACAGAATGTTGCATTTATTGTCAGATATGTTCATTTTTGTCTGTTCATTTTGCTTAACTGTTCTTGTTACTAAAAAAGGGTTCAGCGGAAATGACTGCCATGGAAAAATAAAAGATTTTAATACAATTTTCAAAGGAAAAAAAGTGGTATAAAAGATATTATCAAGGAAATATATTACTGAAAAGGGAGCATGTGTGATCCCATATTAAGAACAAGGGATAATAAACAGGATTTGTGGTCACTTAGTGAGAACAAACCTGAGTGCTATAATGATACTTAAGATAGATGAAAAGACCTAGAGGAAGGCCTTTAAAACAGTGGATAAGTTATCTATGGAAGATGCATGAGAAGGCATGGATGAGAGCTGTACAGATGTGTATTAGTTTGAACAAGTTTTGATCTGTTGGAAGCAACATTCATATGAATCTCAGAAGCAATCTGAAAAATGTATGAAAGTGATCCTGGGTTCTTGAAATATATGTCTGAGAGGAAGAATCCTTAGCAAATTCTACCCAAGTGATAAAAGTGCAAGTATGGGCCTAATGATAAAAAGTTCTGAGATGTTTCATCAGCAGGTTGAATAAAAGGTGATGAATTTTCCAACCATACTAATTCTTGAAATCCATCTACCAAGTCATCGAGGGACTGAAATCTACATTGGTAGAAGGAGTTCCCATGCCAATAAAATCACAGATTCCTAACGTCATGAAGTATTAGCATAGATGAATGTATTGGAAACAGGGTCCTTATTTCAACGCCTATATTTTTCAGGCTCTGAGTATACCCTCAACTGACCAGGCCCCAAAGTAGCTTACAAATAAATTCTCCTATGGAAAACTCAGCTCAGCTTTAGTGGGTTAAAAGAAAACACTATAAGCTAATTGTAGTCTCCCCACGATGAAAGAAGCTAAGCAGACAATTTCATTGCACTGTCCTTGCCTCAGCTAACAATCTATCCTCCTCATGAAGACATTTTTTAGACTTGAGAGTCCTAAGGGAAAAAAATACAAAATACAAAATACAAAAACTTCTCTTCTGCCTGCTTTGTACCTCCAAGGTCAGCAGGGCTTGAGAGATACTACTGATAGAAACCTTCAAATCCAGGAGGAATTCAGTAGAGTTCAAAGAGAAAAGACCCATAGAAACTGGCTTTCCAAAGTGCCATCTTTGGCATACAGATCAACTACTAGTCAAAGTGGTGGCTTTCAGTTGGCCTCTGTGGAATGAAGAAAGCAAACAAGTAGATGAGAGGAGCATTTTGTGATCCTTGGGGGGCAAATCTGAAACCTCTTGAGGAATCTATCATGTTTACTGCAAGAGGACTGATGAAGTAATGAGTGTGCATTTGGAACCACGACTTCCTGGGGACCTGGATCACAGCTCCTGAGAACGAGTTTACTTTTCTCCCAGGAAAGTTTTCTTTTCCCCATGGCCAAAATCCTCCCCATTCACTGACTTTCTGAGAGACTTACAGCAGCCAGCGTTCCTCCACTTGACTGGGGTCTCATAATCACTACAGACCTGAACCAATTTCTCAATGCAGTTCTAGGACATGGAAGACAGGATTACAGGCAAGACCCTTGGAAGTCTCAGAGGCTTGCCTCACTGTCCCATGAGTGAATTGCTATAAACTAGGTGACAAGGTACCTTAAAATGGTCTTTGTTTGTCTTGGGTACTACACCTTACTATAGGCATCAGATGTAATCCTTATTTCCAGAGTAATCACCAGAAAACCAGGTGGAGTTAAGGGAGCTAGAATTTTTCCTCCTCTACCATATAGTCTAAAAATGTTTACTATTATTTTTTAATGATTAGTAGTTTTAGCTGAATAAAGTTTTGTTTTTCCTCAATACGGTTTCCTTTGGCTACACAGCAGGGAACATATAATCCACCTGTGCCATTGTTGTTGGGTATGTGTCAGGCTGGGAAGATTCATGTTGTGCCCACAGTTACAGGTACTACTCTTAGTGAAGCTGAGCAGCTCCAAAGGACTATGAAGCGATGCTAGGTCATGGGTATATACACCAGAGTAATATAGGTCAAGTTAGTCCAGGAGGGCCTAGAGGTAAGGACTGGATCAATATAACAGGTACAGCGGCTAAAGATTACATAACCAGGCTGGACAGGACAGCTAGAAGCAAGGTCATATAGAAAGGGGGCATATGGTTCCCCCTTAGGGAAATGATAATGTAAGAGTCAGGAAGGATTAAGTGCAAGAATCCAAATGACCAGGATATAGTATAACTGACATTTGGCAGTCCAAGTATAGTCAGAGGCTGGAACAACCTCCAGAGATCAATGCTGCACCAGAGTGTACAGGCAAGTATGAAGTCTCAATGTACTCCGACTAGAGCTTTATGCCTGGGGGAAAAAATTTAAAAGGCATGAGGAATCATGAAGGGGCTAGTTTGGATCAAGAGCTTAGGACCGGTACCTCAGAGGGAAGCCACAGAGCTGGCTGGGAGTCATCCAATTCTACTCTACTACTTATGACCTGTTTGAACCTGGGCAAGTCACTTCCTCTCTTCAGATCTCATTTCTTCCATATCTAAATCCAATGTTCTAATTCTGTGGGGGCAGCACAATGCATAACAGGGGTAAAGCTGTTGGTCTCAGAGCAAGAGCTATTTGCTCTCTGTCTTGGTTTTAAGGAGTCTTCCTAGTGAGGACAGGTAAGGATTGGCAAATGTGGACTGTCACTGGAAGCAAAGCCAAGATCTGTAGGTAATGATGACAGAAGCAGTGGGCTTTGGCTCATGTTGAGGCCCCCATGATTCTCATAGTGGAA
This sequence comes from Pseudochirops corinnae, assembly GCA_028646515.1. NCBI lineage: Eukaryota > Metazoa > Chordata > Mammalia > Diprotodontia > Pseudocheiridae > Pseudochirops > Pseudochirops corinnae. The sequence continues at coordinate 165,886,847 of CM053585.1, forward strand.
CAGGCTTGTACAAGGTGACTGTTCTACAATGTTTGTGACTCCAAAGGAAGGAAATTACTTTTCCAAAATCACAAAGTGCCCAAAAATCTAGTGCCCAAAACTTCCTCACTTTCTATCCACTGGAAAACAATTGACTCCTACTGGTCACTTTTTACATTTCATATAACTTTGCAAATGGAATTTAACTTCTTACTGTGCTCTCCATGGCTAACTTCCTGATTTCACTATCCTATTTCTTAGACACTAAGACAATACTGATGTCTTTGGATTCTAGAACTGGCAGGGGATGTTCAAATTTGATTCCCACTATCTCCTCAAACTTCACATACCTATCTTTCTCCAAACCTTTTTTTTAAATCAATCCCCCTTTTTCAAATACAAAAACTGAGTCTTGGTTTCATCAATCTTGGCTCCATGTAGAATAACAGAGTTCTTTTTCTTCCCCAAGCCTTCAACTGTATATAAATGAATGGTTGGGTTTGTCCTCCTTTTCCAGATCCATTGGAAATACAAGCAGGTCTTAGAGCAGTGGTTCTCAACCTGTGGGTCGTGACCCCTTTGGGGACTGAACAATACTTTCACACGGGTCACAGGGGTCGCCTAAGACCATCAGGAAACACATATTTCCGATGGTCTCAGGAACTGAGACACTGCTCCTCTATCTGTCTCCAGGCAGTCCGCCCACATGCAGATACGCCCACATATGAGTATTAAAGGGTTGTGGCATTAGGAAGGTTGAGAACCACTATCCTGGAGCATTATGAAATCCTAGATTTCCACCATACATTCCAATGCAATCAGCTAAGGGCTATAATAGTTGAAACTACGGTTAGCACTAACACTTTTGCCTAGACAAAAAGTGATCTAGACAGGTCAGACAGAAGTTTAAATCCCAGTTCTGAAACTTGCTTAGCTGTGTGATGGTAGACAAATCATTTGACATTTCTGTGCCTTCATCTGCAGCTATCTCAGAGGATTGTGATGACTACTTTATAAAGCTAAAAACAGTAACATAAACATGGATGATCATGAAACTATGCAGTATAAATTGACTGTGTATACTTTTCATTGTCTGCAGCAGATCTATCTGTGCAATGTGACTAAATAGACAAGACCCTGAGCGTCCAAGGATCATGGAACTGTTGCCATTTAAGTGGCTTCATTCTTCACTAAACCAAAGAAAGAGTAGCTAACACTCTCTAATAATTGAAGAAGTGCCAAACTGTCATTTGTTTAAAGCCTGCTTTTTTCTCCATGGATGTGAAAGGGCTGACTAGGGAATGGCCTCCTGAGATCAAAGCCTGTGTCCTGCTTCCAGATGAGATAGTCTATTCTTCAGCTCCTTGTCCAAAGAAATATCTTTGATCTTAAAAACTGCCAAACACTTTCCCAAGCAGGTTGGAGAGTGTCTCCAGCCATGAGTAGAATGGAATCTAGGGAATGTGATCTAAGAGGACAATGGGGTGGGGATGTGATTATAGAGATGGCAGGAGAAATGGCTTCTTTAAGTGGTGATTCTGAGAACTCTGATGCTTTTTGAATAACAAGAAAGTTTTGGAAATGAAAAAGGAAAGGAGTTAACCCAAGCTAATTTAAAGAACAAGTCAGACAGTCTTTGATTAAGGGGGCTGAGGATGGGGATAAATGATAGCCTATGTAAAATCTAATCCAAAACTCACTTCTGGGGCAGCTAGGTGGTGCAGTGAATAGACCACCAGCTCTGGAGTCAGGAGGACCCGAGTTCAAATCCAGCCTCAGACACTTGACACTTACTAGCTGTGTGATCTTGAGCAAGTCACTCAACCTCAGTTGCCTTGCCTTCCCCTCTCCAAAGAAAGCAAATAAATAAAATAAAATTCACTTCTTCCAGAAAGCACTCTCTGATAATCTAGTCATCCCACTCTAGTCATTCCTTGATTTAATTTATTCCAATAATAATATTTCACATGCATATATTGCTTCATAGTTAACAAAGTACTTTCAATTTGCTCTCCACAACAGCCTAATGAGATAGGTACTATCACTATCCCTCAGTTTTCTCATCTATAAAATGGGGCTAAGGGTCTTAACCAGATACATATAGCTAGTCTAAGCTAGGTCTTCTTGTTTTCAAGTTCATCCTTCTCAGGACTATACAACACTAGCTCATTCAATTCATCAAACATTTATTAAATATGCAAGGGACTGTAGATGCTAGGGATACAAAGACAAAAATGAAATACTCACCTTGCATTCAATGCCTATGCACTCAGTTTATTCTGCATTTATTCACATATCCAAATGCCGCTTTATAAATAATCTGTCATATATGTAATGGGACTAGACAAAGTATTCCTCAAAAGCAAAGACTATGCCCCTGTACTCCTGAGGTCCCTTAATACACCCAGTGGGAACTCAATGTTGCTGACTAACCAATGCCATTTTAAACAATAATTTTCCCTCCTCCCCTACCCTACATCTACTATACACGTTTACTGTGGGTCCACATACAACATAGGTAATAAACAAATGAAGATGGCTCAAAGGCAGGCAATAAAAACAGGGAACAGAAACCAGTGAATTGGATGATTCATTAATCAGTCCTGGCAGAACCAAGAGTCTGTGGGGTACTGTGGTACTGTGGTACTGTGGTACTACTGTTAAGCACACCCCATTCAAGAGAGGCAGTCAGTGTATAGTAGAAAGAATACCAAATCTGGTATCAAATGAAGTTAGGTTCATATCCCAAATCTGCTACTATAAAACCTGGGCAAGTCACCTTCCCTCTATGAACCTCAATTATCTTATTGGTAAAGTCAGGGATTGGAACTAGAGTGCTTAAATCCCTTCATTCTCTGAAGTCTATGATCTTTTAGTATTCTTACAGTTTTAGTCAGCATCCCACCTTTTCACAACCTCCTAGCTCTGTGTGTATACTTCTAGGAGGCCAAAGAAAGTAAATTCGTATCCTGTCATTCTATCTCACTTTTTTCCCACTAGGGTCCCAAGGAGAGGAAGCCCAATGAAAGAATGCAGCTATGGATTCAAGTCACTTTTGGAAGTGGGGCAGACTCACTGAACCAGGCAGGGGAAAGGACTTCTGTTCAGTTGTCTCTACCACACTGCCATGCCCTGAATATTAAAAATGAGAAAGAAGTGAGCAAAGAACGATCACTTTTAATTTCCAGTGCCATTTTGAACTTATCCAAAACTTTTATCTACTTCATTTCTGCAAAACACAATCCAGTGTTGCCCCCAAGGTTTTCAGTCAGGAAATAACAGAAACATAATGACTATAAGTCGTAAGTTCCATGTTTCAAGTGAGTCCCTACAGCCAATCATCTGCCTTTCCTGCCTAGACCAGTCACTGATAACCTATTCTTAAAACAAATGGCCAATTAACATAGCCAGACCCTTTAGTGAAAGCATTCATTGGGAGGGGGAAAGTGTACCCTATCATCCTTCCCCCATGAAGTATAGTGTAGATATAGACCAAAAGGCATGTATGAGCAACACTTCAGTCTTTAGGAACTCCACATCTGAAGAGTGAACACACCAATCAGTCAATTCAAACAACAAACATATTCATGGTATATACATGGTTGATAGTGATGAATACAACACAGTGTTATAATAATAGCTCCTGTTTTTATAGCTCTTTCTCATATATATATATATGTGTGTGTGTGTGTGTGTGTGTATACACATATATATGCATGTGTGTGCATATATATGTATATATACATATGTATGTATCATATCTTATTGAAATTAA